>CACSLK010015718.1:5592998-5614500 GCA_902706635.1 Striga hermonthica
CCCATATTTTGTCCCAGGCACGTCAACTCTGGTCTTTTTTAAATTTTTGTTGCCAAAACGGTACCACTCCGTCAATAGTTAACAGTCTTCCACAGTGAACGTTACTCGTTATTTTTTATTGGGAGAAAATTACAAATTTGGTCCCAAAACTTTTGTTGTTTCCTACAATTGGTCCCAGGTAGTTCGGGAAAAAAAATCGAACGTTCCAAAATTAATAATCATGCGAAATGAAACTCTCGTCTTCCCCGGTTATCCACAAAATTAAACTCAAATCCGAAGACATGGTCCCCACAAGATGAATCCATACAAAACAAAAACTCGTCCCGAGTCATTCGACGCATTATTTACTCGATTCAAACTCCATTTTTCCAAAATACACGTGTAAAAAGCTATAGATGGTCTACTCTAACATATAATAAGCAAATAAAAACGAAACCACATAGCCAACTCCCCATTTTTTTTCTTTTTCTCTTTTTTTCTTTAATATGTGAGTCAATTTTTCCAAATGAGAGTCGTTAGGACGATTATTACCTAGGTTTATCCTCGGAGTTTGTCCCCGAATCTCCCAGTCTGGTTTCCCATACTCATTGCCCCCGATTTATCTCAAAAGAGACTAACCGGGTCAAGCAAAGTCTAATCCTTTCAACTCTCATAAGTTCATTTTTATTCATTTTTTTTTTTTTCTGTGAGCTTCTTTTTCCAAACGAGATTTCCGGACAATGATTATCTAGGTTTAGCCTCGAGGGGTTTCTCGAGTTTCCTCGACCTGTTTTTCGGGATAATTATCTCATTTCACGAAGTGAATCGAAATAAGAGGAGTCTAATCCGTACTTCCTCGCGAACTAACATTTTATTACTATTTTTTTCGAAGGGAGCGACACACAAAGATACATCACGATACAATTCATTAACATCAACAATCAATCAAGACGTACCACAAGTATATAGCATAACACGATTATAAAGATCGAACACAAGGCAAGAATGTTTCAAGATCACCAATCGAGAACAAACAAGGGAAAAAAACAATTTCGTGAATTCAAATGTGAGTTCCAATGCCAACAAATCATCATTTACTTTTAAGGAAACCATCTAATTCATCAAGTACATAACGCATGAAAATTAACAATGATACCGAACGACAATCTTAACTCACTGCTTAGCCATCTTGGATTTAAACAAACATCAAGCTTCATGTGGGGAAATCGACATAAACACAAAAAACAACAACAAAAACCGGTCCACGACACGATAAATATGAAAAATAAAGCACCCAAAATGAAAGAAATACCACCTAAGCATGCATGATAACAAAAATCCCTCTCCCACACTTAAAACAAAGCAATGTCCTCATCGTTTGACCGAAGAGCATAAGATAAACCACATAATCACACAACCTCATGCGAGAAAAAATCGAAAAACAATAAATGAAAATAAGAAAAAAAAAACAAGAACGAACACAAGCAAAGAAACAAGAGAAAAAAGAAAATAAGGAAAAGAAAGCACATATACTACACGGTGGTGTACCACATTATGTCCAATGGTGTTCTTCGGGTGGAAATAGAGAAAATAATCCGAAAATCCTCGAGTGTAAAATAAAGTCATCCGAACAATTGTACAATGAAAGTATATCGATCCATAAGCCAACCGCACACTATGACATTTGAAAGCATAAGAGAGGTCAAGAATCCCTCCACCCGGCCTCGGTTAAGGGCCACATGTATACGTCTCGGAAAAATGATAACGGTGAATCCACAAACTCGACGAACACACAAGTATGCTTGAAAGATCAAAAATTGGGCCCGAAGCAGCCAATAATATTCCTCCGGGACCAAATGTGGGAAACAACAAAAGTTTTGGGACCAAATTTGTATTTTTTTCAAAATTAAAAATATTGACTTACGTCTTAATGAATAAGACTGTTAAAGTCTTGACGAAGTGGTACCATTTTGGCAACGAAAAATAAAAAAGGACCATAGATGGCGTACCTGAGACCAAATGTGGAAAACAACAAAAGTTTTAGGATCAAATTTGTAATTTTCTCTGAAAAAAATATATAAATATTTTCTTTTTTCAAAGAGATATGTCTTACTTAGAAATTATTTAATTTAATTACAAATAATTCAAGTTTGCAAAATCTATTAACATAATAGAGACAATGATATTTACCTGAAATAAACAAAAAATCAGCAAAAAAACATTTGCTTTCCCGCCTAAACTTTTAGAATTACTACTTACAACATGATTGGTATAATGGAATGGAATTTAATAAGAATGGAATGAATTGAAAAATGTAATGAATATGGTAAAGGAATGAACCAGTTTTTAATCCATGTGTTTGGTATGCATAAGGAATAAGACCGAAATGAAATGACAATATCATTTTATATTGTCATTTATCACAATTTTACATAAAAAAAAATAATTTGTAAATCCAATGTCGCATACCCAGACGAAAACTAAGCACCCACTCGCGAGCCATGTAACAAGCTGCACCAAGTAAGAAGTGTAGAACAATTAGTTCGTAAGGACCTTTCGAGTGTAGGAGTTAAAAGCAAATTCGTTCGTAAGGACCTTTCGAGTGTAGGAGTTGCTAAAAGTCAAATTCGGGAAAAAGAACTGATTGTGTGGGAAATACTTCAGGAAGTTATGCATGGACATACTGTATTACTTAATAGAGCATGGGCTTTTCTTCCTGGTGCTTCCTTTCATGCGCTTCGTTTCTATTGAGATAATAAATCACCTTCGTTGGCATGAATTTGGCTGGTGCTGTGCCAAGTAAGAAGTTGTTTAAATTAATGTTACTTTTTTATTTACGATAATGATAAAATTATTTTATAATAAAAATGATTTTAAATATTTAAATTTGAATGTGGATGTGTGTTTTGATCGAGCACGAGGGCGAGTAGGCGACATGCGATCCATATAGCAGACCCCATTTAGTGAGATTTTAACGGGTTGTTGTTGTTGTATGAGTATTTAATATATCTAATTAAATTATGAACTATAAATAAAAATATGTTTTTTAATTTTTCATTTGAAATTTATTTTCTATACTTATTTTATTTAATATAATTGAATCATAATTCATAGTATATATTATATATTTATTTATTATTATTATTTTTAATATTATTTTTTGAGAAATTGATTCATATGCATAGGGGAATGGGAAAAATCTTGCATTTGTTGTGAATGACTAATCCCATGAAGATGGGTTTTGCAATTCAATTGGAATGGTCATTTATTTCCAAAAAATATATCACTCATGGGATAAGGAATAAGTAAGGAAATAGACATTCTATTTTCATTTCATTCCATCGTACCAATCATGTCATTGTAGTAATTGTTTTGGCAAAAATTCAAAATATCCCACCTCTACAAAATATGTTTGAATCTTTAGTTATTCCAAATAAATTACAGATTTTGTGCAATTTGTTTGAATTTTACGGTTATTACAAAAAAAAAAGATTTTATTAATGTATATCGGATGTCATTTGTAAAAAAAAAATAGATTTTTTTTTTTGTTTTTGTTTTTTGAGTTGCCAATTGATAAGTTTCCTTGCAATATTTATAGGTCTTTAATTGGCATAAAGAATTGCCAAATCAAAGACTTTATTTGAAAGGTTAAATTTATTTTCATATTAAATATAAATATCAATTTTTTCATTGTAAATTTTGGTTTATAAAATTTATAATTTGTTTACCAAATATGACATTCCAATTTATTCAGAAAAAAAAATATTAATCATAACATGATACAATTTCAATTACATCTTTTGTTAGTGACATAAAATTATTACACAAACTTGCAATTTTTTTTTTAAAAGTAAAATAGTAAGATTATTCTTACCGATATACTTCCCATAATATTAAACACTTTCAACACTTTTCTGAAAGCAAATTTGAATTATTCTGCCTTTTACTCTATTTGAAGTTCAGAATTATTTTTGTAAGTATATTCATAAACATTATTATTTATTTTTTTCTTATGTGATATAATCTAAATTTGGTTATTAGATTTTTAAATTCAAACATTTAAAGGAAAAGATCACGGACAGATTTTTTGGTCATTTCATTTTATTTTAACTTCCATATAATCAAGTTCCACTACAAAAGTTATAAATTTTAGCGGCAATTTATTTTAAACTTAGCGGCGGTTTTGAACCGCCACCAGCACATTTACCAGCATTTACAAAACTGTCGCCTATACAAGTGTCGCAATTATTTTAGTAGCGGTTTTCCAAAACCGCTGGAAAAAGTGAAGCTATATATTCAACCACAATGAAAGAATTTTTTGCAACATTAGTTAGCAGCAGTTAAAAACCACGTCTAACTGTAAATATAGTGACAGTTTTTAACCGCCGCAATCAATATATATGCTTTTTTCGTGGCAATTTTCATAACCGCCACTAACATTTATCCCCGATTAAACTAAAATAACAATAGCATTATTAATTCCTGCATATTCCATCATCCAATTTATTATAGATACAAGATTATTATAAGTCAATTGTCTAAACAAAATATCACGATTTACTTTAACCAATAATATCATCAAACATTTGAACAATCTACATGAAAAGCCAATACACATTTGTCCAATTTTAGAAGTCGATCACCTTAGTTAACAAAATTCACCAACAAAAGTACATTCGCCCAAAACAAAAGCCCTAGTTAGAGTCCAAAAGGAAACGAGTAAGAACCCTAAGTTACATCACCGACTAGATGATGAATCTCTTCTTTCATTCTTCGATGAAGGTGGATGAGTACTTCTTTCATCCGAAGGTCCCTGCATTTCAAATAAGAATGTAGATTTTAGTTATGCAACTCTAAAGATTTTAACAACTTATTTATAAAAAACACAATTAATAAACATATATACTTTAGTAAGAATTACTCACAATTTTTGATGTTTGGGTTAGCCAACTAGCAAATTGTTCGGGTATTTTTCCAAGTGCATTCTCGAAAATTGTAGCAAGAGCCCCACCTAGATTCTTTTTCATATCTTCCATTTGTACATTTTGTGCTTCCAACTGAAGACTTTGAGCTCGCAATATTGATTTCGTAGCAGCCAACTCTTTTTCCATGCTAGCAACATAATCTCTCATTTGACCATTATTAGACGATGATCCAAATCGACATCCAAATGCAATAGTCGGACATGGTCCAAAACCTGCCCCACGAACACGACCTGCGTGCTCCTTTCCAAAAACCCTACCAATAGGGTCATCAGGTAAAGCAAACTGAAACTGGGAAGAACACGAACTTCGACTCATTTCCCGTATGATTTCATCCTATGAGTGACAAAAAGAAAATATCATTATTTGTAATCTCTTTTTTACCATAAAACCACAAGACCCACAGTGCCTCTAAAAGCTTGGGGTTTGTGTAGCAACACACAGAAAGAAGGAAAAGGGGATCGAAGGGGACCGGTGGCACTAGAATTGAATGTGTATTATTCTGTCCAAAGCAATTTAATTTAAAGAGTGATTGAATCCATAACAGGAAAATCAGACGCACATCTAATTTAAAGAGTGATTGAATCCATAACAGGAAGATCAGACGCACATCGCTAACTTTCTCATACTATTAGCTATTAGAAACTAGGACGGGTTAAAATTTAACGAGATGATAAGAGTATTGAAAACTTTACCCAAACAACCATCAGAAAACGAAAATACAAGTTTACTACTTAATTGGGTACTAACAATACAAACGTAGCGCACACGGTAAGTATGAAGTACTCACAAACTGCTATTTTTCATCCTGTCAAAATGATATTTTCTTGAAAAATCCCCAACCAGTTGACTAGGTGAACAATGACATGCCAACACAAATAAGGATTTGTCTCTGTTTTCCTTTATATAACGTATATGCTAATGTGAATTGACGTAAAAACATGCCTGATTTAGATAAAAAGTTGAAATATGTAACAATAATGTGCAAACTCTGTGAGGCTGTGAGGTGCAAGTTCTACAGGCTTATGGTATACCTTGCCCACAATTATGAATATTCCTCAGTTTTTTATATATTTTCACCTGAGCATTATATATGGCACACGATTTCATCCATTCACATCCTAATTGTGCATGTTTTCACTATTTCTGTAGCGGTCATGTTATAGCAATTTAATGTTCATTTATAATACCATACCTCAATACCAAACCAAAAATCAAAGAAGTGCTCTCTAGAAAAAATATTAGGGAGAGGAAGAGAAAAAATTATTAACTCACAGATTTATTTTTAGCTTCATCATTAACATACGTCCCGTCTTGTCTTTTGTGTGTATCAAGCCATAGTTCTGAGCGATTGACCTTACGCCCGAGTTCATTTTCCTGAAATGATAATTACATCATCTATTAGTACATTGCGTTTACAAGACAATAGACGTGAAATAATCAACTAAAATAAAATAATCAAAATACCATTTCAGCTCTCCTCCTAGCAAAACTTTTAGATCCATTAGTATGTGGGATTTTTTGACACTTTCTACTTTCAGCATTTCTCCGACACATCTCCTAATAATACATAAAAACAAATTATTACATGATGCAACGTACATAAAAATTAAATTTAAATGCATTACCTTTGACTTTTCAGATAAACGATTAATAACAAAAGTTGACCATTGATCTCGATGGATTCCAGCGGGACAATTGCTTATTAATTGTTCTCTGGTGATTCAAAGATAAACAAACAAAAATTCTTAGTTCTCAGAGATTTAGACTGCCTTTACTCACTTAAACTTATATGCTAAAGAAAAGAAAAAGACACTGCAATGAATCAACTTCAACCTTGTCAAAGAAGGGTCATAAAATTCTACCCATAATGTGGACTTGTGATTACTCCACTTTCTCCCGATATTGCTAAGAATCCACCGTTTTGCTATCTCGACATTTTCAAAGTGAAATTTTGGCTTCAAAATAAGACAGGAAACATGATTACTCATATTGGAAACTTAACATTTTCAAAGAATATATTTTCCAGTAATTAATGCTATATTTACCATGAGTGATTTGTTGAATATATCATCTTTATATTGACCTGGCACTTTTCTCCAGTCATCATAGTTGATCGGAAATGAAGAAGCCTGCCTTGCTAATTCTGATAGTACACCGGACAACAATCCAGCTGCATCCAAGGTGGGTGCTTGCATACTATCGAATGGAACCATGACTCGCTCACCCGAAGGAAGACTCCAAACGTCAATTGTTTTCATCTTTTTTTTCTTCACAACTCCTTCTTCATCTGAAGAAAATTTAACAAATATTAATATTTTCAAATGTACTTTTATCGAAGGAATATAATATAATATAATAATTCATACTTATCACTTCAACTTCCCATGCAGTTCTTCCCTTTTTCCTAGTTGATGAAGATTGGTCCTGAAAATTCTTATAGTTTCCACTGGATATTTCCTCAACAGACTCGCTAACTTGTTGCTCATTACGTACACTTTCATCAGGCATTGGCACTTCATTCTGAAATCTTTGTTCTTTAGTTTGAGTGTTGGAAGATGCCTGGGATTGTTCCGATCCTAGCATTCTCTTATTCAAATTTCTTTTAAACCTTGGCATGTCTGCAGCAAACAAGGAACATGGAAAAATTATAGTGGATGAATTCAAATATATATATATTTGAACCTTAAACTTAAACTTAAACTTTTAAGGAGGAAGACCAAACTTTTAATCTTAAACTTTTAAAATTCTAACCTTATTTGTCTTTTTGTTGCCTTTTGATCATTGCTCTAACTTGATGGGATAATATTTTCTGACAAGCCTGCCTGACCTGAGGTGATCTTGGTGCGGAGTTGCCGATTGAAGAGGTTCTTCTGGTGCAGGTTATTAATGAGGCTACGTCTGCATATAGTTTTTTCATTGTCGAACTCTTATGGTTATGTGAAAAATCAAAAGAGGAAAATGTACCCTTGAATGCTATTATAACAGTGAATTAACATGTCTTGACTAGTTGATTATTGCATACTCAAATCTATCTATCCATCAGCACCATCTTTACCTCAAAGTTTATAACCTGATCTTTTCTGATGGATATATCCCTTTTCACAGCACTCTTCTTTTGCCGGCTACTGATGACGACTTTGACTCGCCTTACTTCTAAACCTGCTGCTTATAAGGACACATCCATGTAAAAAGACATATAGGGACATATAAGGCATATAAGGACACAAAACAGGAAAAACTAAAATCACTTGTACTTGTACCTGATATGGAGCAAATTTTGCACTTGCCTTAGTGGCTCTTAATGGCCCTAAATAATCTGAATCTTCTAAGAACAATTAATTCAGCTAGTCATTCACGATTCTAAAAAAAAAAAAAGAATAAGCAATGTTAGCATAGAAATCGTGCAATTTATCATATAAATGAATGATAATTAAATGATAAGAACATGACTGTAGGGATAAATTAACATAAAGTAAAAACTGGATCATAATTAATGTGTAATGAACACAACTTAACCAGTTTTATCCATATTATTCACATCGTCTACATTCTCAACTATATGGGTTGCTTCATCATCCATTTTGTCCCTTGCTAAACACAGATTTTCAATGTCATTTGAAAATATAATGTCTTGTTTGTCGACAGAAAACGGGGCAATCTCATGCATACAATTGTATTCATTTCCCCCCATATCAAAAGAATCTCTTGGTTTACAAGGTATTGCAACACTCCATTCTTTATCCAACTCATTGGTAACATAAAACACCATCTGAGCTTGGACAGGTAAGATGTATGGTTCGTCGTCAATACTATCTCCTATATGTATTCTGTTGGAAAAGTTAACCTCCGTGAACCCAAAACAATCTTTTCGTATTCCTCTAGAAGTAGTTGTGTTAGCCCATATACACTTGAATAGTGTAACAAAAAATCTCCCGTAGTAGTTGAGTTCAACAATGTCGATCAATTTTCCATAATAAGCAACATCCCCAACTACCCCATGGACATCACGGCTACTTGCAACACTTGGAGTTCCAGCAAACAAAAATACTCCACTATTTTGTGTCTTTAACCCTTCTTCTCGGTTCATTGTTCGAAACCTTAAACCATTAATGTTATACGAGGAATATCTTCTAGCATGATCAAGTGGCCCTCTTGCTAAAAACTTAATATCATCAGACACTTCCTCTAAGCCATCAATGTTCATCATCTGAAATTCAAAAACTAAAATTAGTAACATTTATATTTGTATATAACATTTTTTATAAAGTGTAACACTTACTCTCCTCGAAAACCAACTAGCAAAATCTCTATTAACAACTTTTTGAATTTCTGCTGATGCTCTTGTACGACTTCTTAGTCGTCTCTTTGTCAAATTTTCAAATTCCCTATGAGATAGAAATGTTTACATTAAAGTCTTTATTACGAAAAAAGTAAATTTATAATAATATATATTCTTGTCAAGAATCACTTACTTAATGTATTCATCAACCAGCCCACTATTCATCAGGACATATCTATGTGCTTGTTGTTTCTCTAAATCACCCAACAGAAAAACTGAACCACTACTTACCGGTCGACCAATTTTTTGGAAAATGCTATTTTGAGTTTCAAAATGAGCTGGTCCATCATTAACACGAGGGGGCCGATTAAATCTTGTCTCGATTCCATCTAAATACCTTGAGCAAAAGGTAAGACATTCCTCTGCAATATAACCTTCAGCTATGGAACCCTCTGGTTGAGATCGGTTTCTTACATGAGACTTTAAATGTCCCAAATATCTACACGATAAAAAAATGAATATATAAAGAGTTATGTGAAATATTTTAATTTTCTTATGAATACTTACCTCTCCATGCTGCACATCCATCGGTATGGAACAGGACCTCCAAGCTTCACCTCATCAACCAGGTGAACAATCAAATGCACCATGACAGTGAAAAATGATGGTGGGAACACCATTTCCATTTGACAAAGGGTTAGAACAATACGACTTTGGAGGTTATCAAGTTGTTGAGTGCTTAGAACTTTAGAACACAGTTGTTTGAAGAAATTACCCAACTCCACTAGAATAACACAAACTGGATTCGGTAACAAGTTTCGGACAGCAATTGGCAACAAATTTTCCAAGATGATATGACAATCATGACTTTTTAGTCCATGAATTTTTCGGTTTCGTATATCGATACAACTAGATATGTTGCTTGAGTAACCATCTGGGAGTAATACATTATTTAGTGTTGCAAGGAATATATCTTTTTGAGCATTTGACATTGAAAAACAGGCTGGAAGATATTTTTCTTGCTCATTAGGCCAAAGATCTCGTCTTATACCCATCACCTCTAAATCTTTCCGAGCACTTAGATTATCTTTTGATCTGAAATGGTCATTAAGTAAAGTATACAATATATTGTCAAAAACATTTTTTTCAATATGCATGACATCAAGATTATGGCGTAACAAATTGAATTCCCAATAAGGGAGCTGGAAGAAAACACTTTTCTTTTTCCACTGTTGCACTTCAGTTCGAATTCCTCGTAATCGTTTCCGCTTTTTATTCATTCCTGAATCTTTACCAAAGGTAACATGAATATCTGCAACTTGACTTAAAACATCAGAACCTGATAAATATTTTGGAGGATTTCTCAATTCTTCATGACCATCGAACTTAGCACGATTATGCCTATATGGATGAGTAGACTCCAAGAAGCGTCGGTGACTCATGAAACACCATTTTTTACCATGAGGAAGGCGAAATGGTGAAAAGTCAAAGTTACAAGAGGGGCATGCTAGACCTGTATGTATATTCCACCCTGATAAGTTGCTCAGCCCAGGGAAATCACTAATGGTCCACAATAATGCCGCCCGCAATCTAAAAAATTGATTTTGTGAGGCATCAAATGTTTCTAGTCCATCTCGCCACAATTCATTTAACTCTTTAACTAGAGGCTGCAAGTAAACATCTATGTCATTTCCAGGCAACTTTTTTCCAGGAATAATCATAGACAAAATGAAGGAAGTTTGTTTCATGCACATCCAAGGAGGCAAGTTATACGGAATTAAAATCACCGGCCAAGTGCTATGGGTAGAACTTTGATATCCGAATGGGTTGAAACCATCAGTAGCTAACCCTAATCGAACATTTCGCGGATCAGCAGAAAATTCTACATGTCTTTCGTTAAATTGTCTCCATGCTCTAGAATCCCTAGGATGTCTCATTAACCCATCCCCACTAATATCCGCAGCATGCCATCTCATATATTCAGCTATTTTAGAAGACATGAACAATCGTTGTAGCCGAGGCTTAAGAGGAAAGTAACGAAGAACCTTAGCAGGCTTTTTTTTTCTTTTTGTCTTACCAATTGACAAGTTTTCACTTCTCTGTTTGTCTTGCTTCCATCTTGAAGTGTTGCATACCTTGCATATTTCCTCATTTTTATCCTCCCCCCAATATAACATGCAATCATTCGGACATGCATGAATACATGTATAATTCAAACTGAGTTTGTTTATAGTTTTTTTAGCCTCATAAAATGAATCAGGCAATCTTGCCTTTTCAAATGCATCTTTTAATAGTTCAAAAATCATGGACATTGCTTTATTACTTATTCCACATAAACACTTGATGTGATACAACTTCAATAAAAATGACAGTTTCGTGTACTTAACACACCCTTCATACAATTCTGCGTTTCCATCTTTCAGCAATTCATAGAATATCTTACTTTCATCACTACCCTCGCTACCCTCGCCACCTGATGTGTCACTAACCTCACCAGGTAGTACTCCATCCTCATTTACCATTTTATCTGACGAGTAAGGTTCATTTATACCATGTGATACATGTGCAAAAGCATCATGAATAAGGTTCAGTACAGAATTTTTATCTTGCACATTAATATGGACATCAACAGAAGAAGAATTAGAAGTGGGCGAAGTAGAAGTGGGTGCAGGCCCACCTTCACCATGCCAAACCCAGTGAGTATATCCAGGCAAAAAACCATTGCAAAGCACATGCTCTTTCACTTCAAATTTATCTATCCATAATCTGAACTTGCATTTTACACAAGGGCACAATATATTTCCATCAACAGATTGATGCTCAAGTGCAAACTCAATAAATTTATCCAATCCCTCTACAAACTCAAGTGTATTTCGTGGCAACTTAATCCAAGATTTATCCATGAAGAAACACTTGATAGTTAAGAAAATTTTCCTGAACAAACTGAGCATGGATTATATTAGGAAAGAACAAGATAAAATCATAATTTTGTTACAATGAGAAGTTTATATGACAGACATAAATTCATTTGGAGCATATGTGTTTAAAGTGGTATTAGTGTTGTAGTTGTTAATACAAGTGCATTGACTTAGTAAAATTATGATGTGTTTTTAATTCTAAATGAAGTGGAAATTAATACAATAAGTAAGATACAAAAGATAATCTTGCTAAGACAAATTTCCAAGTAAAGTGAGGCTGAATGCACAATATCTAGCCACTGATCAAGCATTCCAGGATGATACTAGAAAACAAACAATAGAAACACAGAGCGGAACTTCCAAGAATGCAAAAGTAGCTTTAGTGTAAAACTTAATAATACCTTGGGTCTTTGCCTCCAGAAATAATTGGAAAACACGTTCAAATGCAGTTCTGAAAACTCTTGTGGATTTTTCTTTTCTGAAAGTGGAACAGAGTAGACACGATGCCACGGTTCATGTGCTCAAAAATATTTCAATAACTGAAATGCCAGGAAAATAGTTGAAATTTCAAATAAAAGACATGTTATCAAATAAGATTCGTTTCTAGGGAAACGATTTTTATTGCTCCAAATATTATATGGAAAGAACAATAAGGAAACAGTAATGTGGAGATGACAATACGAAAAAGATAATTTTACGAAGTCTTAGAATTGAGGAAAAATTAATCTATCCTAACTCAAATAGGACCCTAGTCAGGGTTGATAATTTTCAGCTCCAATACTCATATCACTGTGTCCTTAGTCAGATCGGTTATTCAAGAAACTGAGCGACTTTTATTTTGTAACATTTCCTTCCTGTTTAATGACCCAACACGGCCAAGTGATCTCAGCCATAAAACACTTAACTGGATGCTAAATCAGTCACAAACCACAACAGCAAATCCTCATTTAGACATGACATAGTCTCAATTTTGTCTTCTGATAAAGAGCATTCAACAGTTTCCTATATATTATTGAAGACTTCATATCATGATATTCAAACAGGCACTATATTTTATTTTTGTTCTTTGCATTCTATTTTTACATCATAACTATCACCGAGTTTCGTAATAACACAACAACAACATATGCTTCCACTAACAACTGAAGCTAGCAAAACAGTAAAATTCCAAAAAAAATCCAAGAAAAAGGCACTATTCTCATGATTGTGGGCAATGAAAACACATCTCCTAAATATCTAATGCCTAATACTAAGTGAAATCTCTTGTTATTTGAAATTTCATGCTTACGCCATGGTGGGAACAAGGAAAAACCAGAAATATGGAAAAACCAACATATACTCCCATAGCTTGATAGCAAATCGGTCATTAGAAAACACAACTACGATAAATGATTGATAACAATTCTCCAAATGGAAACAAACATAGAAGAAAAAATTGAAATTAATAAACCTAAGAAAGAAATCGACGAAAAACGAAGAAAAATACATACAAAAATCTAAAATATCCTAAATCTAGGTTTACCGGTACATAGTTCGAGCAATTGAGCCTGAGCCTCGATCGATTGTACAATTTTTTTGTTGAAGAAGGGTAGTAATCTAGGGTTTATACAAAGCAATTGAGCCTCGAGCGATCGTAGAATTTGAGTAGATTTCTGCGAGTTGGAGAAAAGAGGGATGGTCTAATTTTGAGGTGATGGGATTTTGAGAGAGTTGGTGGATTCTGCGAGTGGGAGAAAAGAGGGATGGTCTAACAGGTAAGTGTATCAATTAAATATTTGCTAATACATTCATATATTAATATTATATTGTAACATACTTTTGTGGCGGTCAACGAAACTGCAGCAAAATACTCATTTACGGGCAGTTATTAAAAACTGCCGCTAATTGTTTGCAGCTAACAGATGTCTTATTTGTAGTGTTCCTTACAAACTAATTAGTATAATATTTTTTATCTTCATTTATATAGTCAAATTTTTTAAAATATAATTAATATAATATTTTAACTAATTAATTATTTGTTTAACGTGATTTATCTCATTAACAAACTTGCAAAATTTTTTTGAAATTAAAATAATTTGGATGATTTTGATTTGTAAAAATAAAAAAAAAAAATAACTTTACTTTAAAATCTGGATTCTTTCAATTACTTTTTGTATATTAACAATCATATATTGGATAATTGATTTAAGAAAAAAAAAATCAAAACCGTAAGGTTTAATAATATTCCTTAAATTAAAAAAATTGTATAAAAGAAGTGCTTAATAATATATGTTTTTCATTGTTTGTACTTATTTTATTTCCATAATGAGATGAGATGTGAAAAATATAAAGAATTATATTTAAAATAAGTCTAAAAAAAATTTAAAATATGAGCTCCTCCGTGCATCGCACGGGATATACCTAGTAAGAAAAAAAATATATATTCTTATGCCAAAATGTATCGGACTGCAATAGTTAGGGATTGTTGTTAATTGGTGATTGATGTAATATGGCATGTGTTATAGGAAATGTTGATATAGTTGATAGATATATAATATAAATTGTATGACTTTATAAATTACACATTTTTTATTTATTTATATTGGAATGTAACGTTTGTCGAACAAATTATCACATATGATTTCATCTCTTTTTACATAATATTGGTAAATGTATGTTCATGTCATATGGTTTGTGTAATAATTTTATGTCATTGACAAAAGATGTAATTGAAATTATATCATGTTATGATTTATAATTTCTTTTTCTAAATAAATTGGAATGTCACTTTTGGTAAACAGATTATAAATTTTTTAAATCAAAATTTACAATGAAAAAAAATTGATATTGATATTTAATATGAAAATAAATTTAACCTTTTCAAATAAATTCTTTGATTTGGTAATTTTTTATGCCAATTAAAGATCTTTAAATATTGCAAGGAAACATATCAATTGGCAATGTCAAAAAATAAAAAAAAAAAATAAAAAAAAAAAACTATTTTTTTTTTTACAAATGAAATCCGATATACATTAATAATTTTTTTTTATTTTTTGGAATCCCGTAAAATTAAAACAAATTGCACAAAATCTGTAATTTATTTGGAATACCTAAAAATTCAAACATATTTTGTAGAGGTGGGATATTTTGAATTTTTGCCAAAAAAATTACTATAATTGCATGATTGGTACGAGGAATGACATGAAAATAGAATGTCCATTTCATTACTTATACCTTATCCCATGAATGATATATTTTTTGGAAATGAATGATCATTCCAATGTGAATTGCAAAACCCATCTCCATTAGATTAGTCAATCCACAGCAAATGCAAGATTTTTCCCATTCCCCTATGCGGATGAATCAATTTCTCAAAAAATAATAATAACAAATAAATATACAATATATACTATAAATTATGATTAAATTATATTAAATAAAATAATTCTAAAAAATAAATTTCAAATAAAAAATAAAAAAAAAAATTATTTTTATTTATTGTTCATAATTTAATTAGATATATTCTGTGATTCACCAGATCACAGAATCTGACATAGTATATATCTATCGTTTCTTCATATTGCATTCTGATTTCATCGAATTTAAGAGTTATTTGTTGAAGTCTGGACGCTTTGACTGTCGTTGAACCTTCAAACTGGCCTTGTAGAACTTGCCATGCATCTTTCGCTGTCTTGCAGTGAATTATCTTCTTGTGTCGTATCTGATCAACCGCCATTATGATCGCATAGAGGGCTCGATAGTTCGCCTCTTCTTAAAGTTTTTCGGCGTCAGTACAGAGATCCTTTGGTTTAGGAACCGCAGCCGAAAAAGTTCATCTTCCTTGATCTAGTGCCTCTGGCATGACATGATGTTCCCAGTCATTTTCGACACTTTCTCACACACCTTTTCTAAGATATCTTAGAAAAATCGCCATCATAGATTTCCATGAGGAATAGTTTGAACCATCCAATTGCGGAGGTCTAGATATTGATCCACTTTTCTGATTCATGATTGCCAATCCACAAGTCTTTAGATCTTTCGCAATGTGCACGAAAACTGACACTGGTGCCAAGTGAAGTTGCATATAACTATACGAAAACTACCAGAATCGCGCTTATCAAATAACTAATTAAACTGAGAAAGCTCAAATAATTGCGGAACCGGAATTTTTCAAAATTGAACCTTCAGAAGAGCGTCCCACTCTCCTTTCGGATCTCTTTCATTAATGTAGACATCACTAACATTATTCAAGGGTTTACAATGCAGACTCCCTCTACACTCTACTTGAATAATAATCTACACCACTACTTATCCGACCACATATCCCTTATGGTTTTTCTAGTTTGACTGCCTCAAAATAGATCAGAGTGAACCTCCGAACACTCTGCTACAATTCAAAACATCTAACTCAATCATGATCAAGAAAACTTTCTTGATTCAACACTCAATAAAAATAAAAACATACGATCGGGATATTTTTTACTCATACGAAAGATCGTTTCTTCTCAAAGATAATAATCTCGATCAACTCTTCCTTCACAATTTCTCACTTAAATCAGGATCCGATATGGTAAGTGAACCTATCTTGGCTTCCAGGCCAAGCTCCATAGGTAAGATCCTTATTTGATTTAGCCATCCTTATTTATGGAATGTCCCACTCAACGATTGAATCTTCTCCACAAAGAAAGTCCATCTCGATTGCCATCAGTTAGTCCTGTCAGAAATAATACACGACTTACTTACTTCCAATAAAATGATACCATAATTAATCTACAATATAAAGAGAACTTCCCTTAATTATTCCTGAATCCCTATTCCTGGAAACAGATGAAGGTTCGTCGATTTACTGCCAATCTCCAAGTACTTACGATATATATATATATATATATATATATATATATATATATAGAATGATGTAATGGGACAAGATGTAAGTAACAGTGCCAGCAACGTGGCTCTCTTGTGTCCAAGCAAGTGTTGTATTATTTGCCTATTTTTTAATCCAACAAAAAAGTAAAAGAAAAATGAAAGAAAAAAAGTTTCAACTGTATAAGTTCACAACAAGCAAGGGGTTTCAGATCTCCAATTCCTTCAACCAAAATATAAAAGAAAGAAAATAAAATCAAGAATTTTGTGTGGGTTCTTTCTTATTTCAAGACTCAAATTCATGGTGAATTATGGATCAGCATATGATGAAAATTTATGGCAAAAGATTGGGGGAAAGATTAGATCTTTGAGATGATTTTTTCTATTATTATTATTTTTTGGATGAACATATATATAATGTAGTGATATATATTCATGAAAAATGGGAGAAATAAATATGGAGAAAATTGGGATGAAATCATGAAATACGAACCTGGTGGAGAATATGTTTTCTAGTAGAGATGCGGCCGTTTTTCGGCGAAAATTGACTCCGAGCAGATTATGGAGCCCTTCCTCTAGCGTCAATATGTTGATGTCAAAAATTAGACGATCAACCTAAATTTCTTGAATGAAATTGATGAACAATATGATTAAAAATGGGTACCAGAGGTAGTTTCTTTATGACGATCAACCTAAATTTCGACTGACGCCTGTCTTCCTGTCAAAAATTAGACGATCAACCTAAATTTCGACTGACGCCTGTCTTCCTGACAATTGTAACGTCTACCAGAGGTAGTTTCTTTATGATATCTGTGCCACCCAATTACTTCAAATTATGTTCGGCTTGGCAACGGGCGGACTCACCATCTGGGGACCCGGTCGGCTTTTAGATCATTAGTCTTGGGTACCAGTTTGTATATTTATTTATCATGTATATTATGCTCCTTGGTTATGGGGTCGTACTCTATTGTTGTATTTATTATTTAATTTGAGCCAAATTGGGTATCAGCACCATGATCGATGGCCTATTATTTATACAAGAAGATAATTATTGTAAGATGTTATTTATGGGCCAAGTAATAGTATCTTATAGGTTGGCGATATACATGGAGACACGTGTCCATAAAACTTGTCAAACTTCTGAAAGTAGCTTATCCCTTTGAGTGGTGAGAATCAGTTCTGGGCAGCAACCCTGTTCACACAAGTATTTGAGATAAGCATAAAGTAAACCTTGTTTATGGTCGATGTTGGAAGACGCCTCCAATGGTCTAATCACGCTATGGTTTGGAGTGAGATTGGTGTTTAGGGGTGTTAGAATCTACAAGGATTGTTGCTAATGTGCAAGTTACAACTTTTAACTGTAAAAATACCTATGCGCAACGGATCTATAGGTAAAAGTAGAAGGCTCATGCTTTATTAGTTTTGTCGACTCTAAGATGTTGTAGATTCATTTAGAGGAGATCTTCTGATCACAAAGTCTGTTGGGCAACCAGAAGAGTCTTCTCGGTTTGAATAGGTCGAGTGTGTACGGTTTAGAAAACGCGACCAATCATCAGAACTTGGTTGGGGCTGGCGTGCACGTCTCGGGTCATTGGCATTGAGCGGGTAGCGAGGAAGTCGTGGGTCTCAGCATCGCAGGGTTGCAGCGGGTCGTCTCCGGGCACGAGTTCACGAGGCACGTCGGGTCACGTTGTCGAGGACTGAAGCTGGGATCACGTGTGCGTCGGGGCTATGCGTATGCTTCGTTTGACGTCTCCTGTGTTAGTGTCACATATCCTAACATTCTGGTCGCGATCAGGTCGCGTGGGCATCTTAGGTAAACTCGCGCAGTGATGCTCGGTGTCGCACGGTGGTGATTGAGAAGGGCCGACAATGGTCCGGTGCTCGATCTCTCACATGCTCAACTACCTTTGATCTTCTATTGGATTCCTTAACATCTCTAGAACTCCCTTTGTGAGAAGGAGAAACTAGATATTTCTGTGTGTTATGTCTTGCAAGAGAAGAGAAAAAAGTGTATTTATAGGCTCAAATAGGGAGCCTAAGAAGGCATTAAATGGCTTCTCATATTCGGACTAGATTATAGGCCAAGCCTACAAGCCTAATAGGAATAATGTATTCATTCCACTAAAGTATTATTATTGAAATACTCCCAATTTAATTCCCAAATTACGATGTGAGCTACACTTTCTAATATACTCAATTCAACTCTCATGTCTACGATATAATATCCGTCAATTTATTTAATTACTGATAATTAAATAACTAAAGCTAGCATCGTTCAATTATTATAATTATTTCAGAATTTAGTCCACCTGCAGGGTTTAATATAATAATCCTTCTGAACTCACTTTAGGGATATCATCCAACCTCAACATTGTGAAGTACATGGTAACCGTAAATCTTATAACATAACACCATGTCATGTAGGAACCACTACCCTACCTAGACAGTTATTGGTCCATATCAATAAACCTCACCTTGTTGAATCAAATCAGTAATTACTACATACATGTGTTTGTTTATAACTTAAGGGTTAAGAGAATGCAATAATTAGTCAATGCCTAGTTCGTTTCAGCCGATCAATATAAATGAACTGCTCATCTCTAGGATACATTCAATACACCATTGTTTACTAGTGTGGCTAATCAATCAAGATCAACTGTACCGCCCACACTACAACCATTCTAATGGATTGTTCAATTTCCATCTAGGTTGGGAACTAATTATTTATATATCGCAAATAATCGATAAATGATCTTCTGTCCATCCATGATGAACCATTTATTTAGATGCAAAACAATAGAACATAGAACTTTATCACATCTAAACTCAAGCTTTCCGTATACACACTAACAAGGGGGAGATTGCCTTGAAGGCTGGTGTCTTTCGTTTGGGTCGATGTATTCTTGGTTCCTGAGTCCAACGTCTATAAGTTTATTGTCCTTGTCATTATTGTTTTGGTAGGTTTCGTCTAGATCGGTCAAACCTCTGCCCAAATTACCAGCTTTTCTTGTCTCCTTGTCTTCATGTCTTCCCTCACGACTCGACCTCCTCTAGTCAGGTTGGTGTCGTTCTTCCACCTTTCTATCTCTTTCTCATATTGTATCAAGCTTGAGGAAATCAACCTCGAATTTTTCCATATTGATGTACTTGGAGTACCTTTCCAACAACTCATATAGGACTTTGTAAGTCGCTTGGATAATGATTTCTTGAAGGGACCATGTCCCAGCCCTCTGTTTTGTCCTCTTGTCTGACCTCTTTTGAGGCTGATGGTATGTACATATTCCTTGGTATATCAAGCTACGCCTCAAAGACTCTTTTGCTCTTCTATTGCATGTTAATTAGTGTCAAATATGTCTTCTTGTGCTTACGCGCGCTAGAAAACTGATTTACAAACATTGAGCTAAACTCTCGAAAATCCGTCACAGATCCTAGTGAGAGTTGATGAAACCAATCTTGAGTAGGACTTTTTGGCGTGGCCAGAAACTCCTAACAACAAAAATGGGTCGCTGTATTTGTGCAACATAACCATATTCTCAAAGCTCTTTCATTATAGAGTTAGGTCTGTAGACCGAACATAAGATATGATCAACTCTCTGAAACCCTGCGGTGGATCCACATCGAGCACCTCATAAGCAAAAGGGTGTCAACGGAGCTTAAGACCATCTCCAGTTCTCATCTCTACTCTAGTGTAGAGCTTACTATACTCTAGAGAAGAGCGAAACAAAAATCAAATTTGGTCTCCAACCCATCGCTCTACATTTTACTCCACATATATTATTCATATTATTTTAATTTATCTAACATGCCAAAATATTATTTAATTAGAAATATTATTTTATAACATAAATACATTCATGATGTTAGCTTGTCTGCTACTAGTTTGGAGTATTGTTTGACAAGGAATAATTATTTGTGTATATTATTTGATTCATTTTAGAGTAATTCAACATAAATATACACTTTTTAAAAATGATATTTTCATATAATTCCAAACTTAAATTATAAATTTAGTGGTACAAACTTTGTCAAATAATAAATTTTAAGATAAATCAAATACATGTAATATAAATCTAATAAAAAATAAATAAAAATTATAGAGTAATGAATAGTACCGCGCCAGATGTAGTGCAATACTGTTCATAACTATAGAGTAGTGAAGAGATGTAGCGTAGCGTTGGATGACAATCTTGACAAAACTTTAGCGTAAAACGCTAGAGTAGCGCATCATTGGGGCTGCTTTAAGACCACGTCGTCCCTCGATTTTTTCATGGAGCTTGCGTAGCTGGGTAGCCATGCGTTCTAGAGGCGGGTTTTTTCGAGCTTGTGATGCCACACTAGACAAAGAATTATATTTCTCAGACTCATCGTTCCCCCGCCTGGTACGGTATGCAAGTTGCATGGTGACCTCTGGCGCCACGTGGCAAGTTGGGTGCGCACTGCCACCCGCTTCTACGATCATTCTTTCAAACTCTGACCAGATGATTTGGATGTCT
>CACSLK010015718.1:5620551-5638916 GCA_902706635.1 Striga hermonthica
AAAAAAAAAAAAAAAACTGATTATCTTAAAATCGAGATTTTTGAATTAGACAAAATACTACTACCTCAAATTCTTTTTAAATGTCATTTTGGCATTATTACATTAACAAAATAAATGTTGCTTAAGATATTTTGTACATATTTTTTCATTATTACCCTCATCTAACTAATAAATACACTACGTATTTTCATATTCACTCTTCATCTTTTCTCAAAACATTAATCTCTATCCTTATTAATGAGGGTTATTATTAGTAAAAAAAAAAAATTATTCTTAATAACTGTGCAACTTCTCAAATCGACACTTATTATGAATAGGAGGGACTAGGGAGTATCACATATATCTTTTACTAATTGCAACAGATTAATTGTTTATTAAAAAATTGAATTGCATAGAAATCGGGTTAAATTATGTACAATTCGACATGATAATTTTGTAAAAGTGATTTTTTTTTTCATTTTTTATTAAAAAAATATGTTTACTATAAAATCGGGAATTTCGAATTAGGCAAAATACTATAACATGTATGTTTACCTAATTGCAACATATCATGTTTATTAAAAAAATATTCGTATTGCATAGAAATCAGACCCAATTTTAAATTGAAAATTAAAATTTTAAAACCTCATATTATTTGGCTATTACTTTCTTTAGTTTGAATTTTTTTTAAACATAAAATAGAGTAAATAATATTAATTTGCGATTGAAAATGAAATCGGATAGGAACATCCTAAAATTTGGGTTTCGTTTAATCCTTTAGAATACAAATTTGAAATTAATTGCATACACTTGCAAAATAAATAATGATTGCATACATCTACAAAATATCATATATATTCTGCTAAATAATTAATTGAATTATTTACGTCTATCTCGAATCCTAATATAATATGTGGTGATAGACGATGTACCAAAAGACCAAACAAATAATGTTGTGTACAAGAATACGTTAAACAAATAATATTGTGTACAAGAATGCGTTTGATAATATATAAGTTACATTTTTGTTTATTCCAATACATGTGTTACGTTCTTTCAATCATCCAATCATTCAAATCTAAATGTTTACCTTAATAAAAGGAGCTCGTGCATCGCACTAGTTCTTTTGTAAAGAACTCGAGTAGAAAGTTGAATTTAAAGTGTTGCTATGTTGAAGGCATGTTAAGCACATATAATAATGCTAACTTATAACATACTTAATTTTCTCTCACCTCTCATTTCTCTCTTTAGCATCTCCCCCCTTCCATTTTCAAACCATATTCCCTTCCTTTTTCTGGCCACCCTCGCTTAGCTTCCCGCCGGCTTCCACCGTCGCCGGCGGTGAGCCGCTTGTCTTTTAGAGCGTCTCCAATGCTGTTTTACTTTAGCGCATTACGCTATATATTCTCTCCAACCCTGCGTCAAATGTCATCGCTACTCCAGAGTGATAACCAGTATTGCGCTGAATTCAGACCATCTCCAGTCCTTATCTCTACTCTAGTGCGAACTTTACTCTACTTTAGATAGAGTCAAACATTCTCCTCCAGCCTTTATCTCTACATTTTACTTACGTTAAATATATTATTATTTTTATTTATTTTATTTCAAATATATTATATTATATATATTTATATTTATATAAGTTTCTGTTACCCAAATAATAAAAATATGTTCATGATGTATAAAAATAATATACAAAAAATAATTACAAAATAATATATTTACAAATAATTTACCCAAATAATTAAAATTTACAAAAAATAATTAAAATACATCTATAAGTATAACCACCAAATAATTTAGCATTAAATATATTTACAAATACATATAGTACAATAAAATATCAATAATATACCAACAAAAAAGATAAAATATGCAGCGCAGGGACTATAGTGTATCGTTACATGTGGCGATGCACTGTGCATATATGTATAATAGTGCAGAATTATAGCGCAACATTGGACAATAATTCGGCGCACAACTCTAACGAAATCAAGATTGTGGCGCAGCGTTGGAGATACTCTCAGCGATAAATTATTCATCAAACGCTACATTTTTATAATTTTTTTTTTCTTATTATATTTTATGCTTATTTTATTAATACTTTTACCAACTGATATATGATATTATACTACACCTGGTTTAATGGAGAAAACGAATTATATTGGAAGATAAGCCCACGTATAGACTAAGCATCACGATATGGGTCAAGCCCAACTTGAGCCCACAAAGGTACACTCCCCCTATAAAAGGGGGGCTAAGGTACCTCATTCTCTCTATTCTCTATTCATTCCATACTACACTTTCTCTCTCTGGATCTGAGCACTGACTTAGGCATCGGAGGCCCAATGTCGGGGCCACCCCCGGCGTTGGGTTCTGCAGGTACGGAGGCCGTTCGAGTTGAAGGAGTCGGGTGAAATTCATTACACTCGTATTACCAACCTTTTAAATTGGATATCAAAATACTATTGAATTATATTGAATTGTTCGTAGATTTTAACAAACATAATAATAAAAATTTTATAAAAAAGAAACATTCAAATATAATTTTAATTTTTTTTCAACTAATTACATGGTTAAGCTTTTAGAAATAAATTAGTGTTGTTATTTTTTTTTTTTTTTTCAAAACGATAGGAAATCTCATAGAACTGAAAAAGAAAAATACAATGTCTTGGGCAAAGCCCAAATACAAACATGAGCAAAACTCTAATACCGAAGCTAATCCAGAGAGAACTACCAATACTAGTAGCCTAAACAATCACAGAATAAGAACACCAAAGGCAGAACACAGTCTGAGCCCTCTAGCGAACAACAAATACTGAAAAAATAATTAACCATTCTATTTAAATATATTTTTACTATTAGTTGAGTCTTTTTTATAAAATTTGTATTACTGACACCCCTGCCAGTAAGTCAAGCCACCAAAGACTATCACTTGAGTCTTTCCGAGACAAGCAAAGGGGGACTATCTCGCGGTCCGAGGAGGGTCGGCTTATGGTAAGTTTCCCTAAGCCCACTATTTCTACATTAGTTGGGTCGTATGACAATGCACTTATTTTAAAGTTTTTCTTCTTTGTCCCCTCTTTCCGGGATCTATCTTTTGGATTAGAAAAACTGAGTTTTAAGGGTAGACTCACATCTAAGTATCTTAACTACAACCACCACCTAGTGTTCCTTGAGTTGAGAGAGGACTATAATGTCGCTTGGATCAATACGTATTTCAACGCCCGTTGATGCTCTGGTCAGGTATTTAAATACACCTCTGATTTCTCTACAGCGACAGAGTCGCCTATTGTTCTAGTTTGGTGTTGCCTCCCAGGACTTCTCCCTCATCTTTTTGACCCCACTATCTTTTTCTCGATTGCCAGCTATATTGGCAATTCGATCGAGGTTGATGCCCCTATGACCAACCGATTGAGGCTATCCGTCGCACGGGTGTCCGTCGAGATAGACCTCCATGGTGAGCTCATCGAGGAGATTGAGCTCAACCGGGCAGGGAAGATCACCATACATAAGGTGATATATGAGAGCGTCTCACCTTTTTGTGCCCTCTTCAACCATATGGGGCACACTGCGTCTGACTGTTACACTAGAGGCAATAAGCCCGAACCATTTCTCCCCCCACGCCACCGTGTGGCTAGTTCGGGTCCCTCATCTATTCTGGGGGACCTAAAGGGGAAGGGTAAGGCCCCTGCCCAAGCGCTTGAGTCCTCGAAGGGACAAAAGGACAAGGGTAAGGCTGCCATTGAGACTCCCTAGCAGGTCAGAAAGGCTCCCGAGCCTAATTTTCTCAAGGGAGTGGCTTTGGACAGGCCTAAGTCTAGAGCTACGGGACTGTTCCCCCATCAGTCCTTCAGACGGCCCCGGTGACCGTTCACTCCTTCTTCTCTGTCCTTGCTTCAAAGACGGAGCATGAGCCTGCTTCAACGTCTATCCCCTAGGATATATATTCAATTCTCCCCTTGGTGATGATGACCTTTTGGACGACAAGATAGGTCCGTCTGTCTCTTTAGCGAGTACCTTTCATTTTCCCCCTTCTCCACCAGCTCCCACGGCACTGCGTCGCCTAGCGAGCCCTTCATCTCTATGAAGGACCCTCAGGATTTATAGTCTCCCCTCGCATCCATTTCCATAACCAATGTCTATGGAGGACCCTTCATCTCTATGAAGGACCCTCAGCTCACAACCAATGTCACTTCTCTGTCCACAGTTGAGGCCCTTTTGGCCCTGCCTGCCGATCTTCCCCCCTCCCCCCATCTGTTGGGGTCTACACCTAGACATGTCAAAACGGGTTGGCGGGGCAGGCCAACCCGCAACCCGCCATCTTGGCAGGCCTCTAAATAGCCAGCCTCGCCCAACACCGCCACGGCCTGTGGGCTAGGCGGGTTGGCCCGCTTATATTGATAAAAAAAAGACTGGACTGCTATTATTTGCCAAGTAAAAAATGGGTTCAGCTTCAAGTTCAAGAAAATATATTAAATACAAAATAAACGTCGAGCCCGTCCACAAATTGGCCACAAAAAAATCAATCCCAAGTCACCACACGCATAATCCATAAGATTAACTACAAAATCCATCCCCAAATCCCAATCACCATATTTTAATTCAGTAATCAGAGTTCAGAATTAAGAAATCCGAGTTCAAAAATCATTTCTCAATCAACAAATTTCAATCATGTCATTGCATTGCCGCTCACTGCGTGAAGCTTCGTTTCCTCACAATCGTCGCACACTGATCTTGCAGCTCTCGCTTTCTCGCCTCCGGCTGGATGTAAGATGCTCCGTCCATTGTCGTTCGTTGGTGGCACCATAAAGATTGGGATTTTGGGAATAGACGAGAGTGGAGGCTGGAGAAATTACTGGCTAGGGTTTAGACCGTCTCCAACCGAGACGCAAAACCCATTTTTTGCAGCAAATTTCTCTCCAACCGAACTGCAATTTTGATCGCAAAATGCGTTGATGGCCTTCTCTCTCCTGTTTTGGACGCAAATTTGCGTCTACTGCAAAATTTTGGGTCTTATCTTTTTTTTTTTTTTTTCATTTTAGCCCCTCCATTTTCTAACCCTTTCATCTTCTTTTTTTTTTTTATTTTAGTCCCAACCTTTTAATTTAGATATATCATCATAAAATTAATGAATAATTATTGTTAATTTTTTCACAATAATAATAATAATGTAAAACAGTAAAAGAAATAATTTCATAAAAATTAGATAGTATAATATTTAAAATAATAAATATTATATTTATCATTCAATTTTATATATTTCACAATAATAAAATAAAATATACATATTATTTATGTGATTTAGAATATCAATTGGAAAAATAATTTAAAACATACTAATTTTTTTTTTAATTTCATTAAAATAATGAATAACATATTATTCTCCCTTTTCAATTTAATTAAAATAATGAATTATTTCATTTCAGTCCTTTTTTTTCTCTTCCATCTTTTTTATTTTTATTTCATTTGAGTCCCTTTATTTAATTTATTAGATAATATGATAATTACATTAATAAATATTATTTATATATTTATTTACAATAATAATAATAATGTAAAATAATAATTAGTATAATATTTAAAATAATAAATGTTATATTTATCATTTAATTTGCACTAATATAATGAAAACAAGTAACAGTTTTTAAAATGTGAATATATACGCTAGACCATATATGGTCTAGAGTGTAAATTTGCACTAAATGTTATATCTATCACTTAATTTGCACTAATAATACAATGAAAAAAGTAACAGTTTTTAAAATGTGAATATATGCGCTAGACCATATATGGTCTAGAGTGTAAATTTGCACTAAATGTTATATCTATCATTTAATTTGCACTAATACAATGAAAAAAAGTAACAATTTTTAAAATGTGAATATATGCACTAGACCATATATGGTCTAGAGTGTTAATTTTTAATCAATATTTATTTCTCCGATTTTATTATGTATAATTAATTTTAATTACATAAAGTCCAAATTGAATTTAAAATAATAGTGTGGTTAATTTATAAAGTTGTAAAATATGTGGGTAGTATTGAAAAGTTATAAAAGTTGGTGTAAAAGAGAATATTTTGTGAATATTCTTTTGGGTTTGAGAATGAGTTTTTCGGTTGGAGATGAATTACTGCAAAATGGGATAGTTACTGCAAAATGGGTTTGAGTTTGAGTTTTTCGGTTGGAGATGGCCTTAGGAGATTGTATTAGGCTTGAGAGATTGTTATTAGTGTTCTGCAGCAGTGCCACTTTTTGGATTTTTTGGAAAAAAATTGTGTTGTGTGAAATTGGGAGGAGAGAAATAAGGTGTGTACTGCGGATGGGGCCTGGCTGGTTACAATTCTATAATGGTAATTGTTATTTTAATACCTGTACTATAGGCTAATTGTGATTTTGGTACCTATCCTTTATTTATTGCGAAAATACAACCCAACCTTTACGTGTTTTGCGAATTTGGTACCTATTCTTTATTAATGGCTAAAATACAACCCAACCTTTACATTTTTTGCGAATTTAGTACCTAATAATTTTTTTATACCTAATAATACAAATAAAATATCTTTATTTTGGTTTTTTTGATGTAAATTATAAAATTGTTATTTGTATTATAATGAATGATACAAATAAAATGAACTGCATTTTCAATATTATTGAAATTACATTTAGAGATTCTGTAAAAAACCATATATAATTATTAATAACCATATTTAAATTGAATGGGCATATTTAAATATCAATGAAATGCAACCATGATTTAAAAAATCATAGTATCTCCTATGAAAATTCAAAAGAAAAAATATTTCTCTTTTTTGTATTTACCTTAACAACAAAACTCCTGAAGAAATGAAGATACATACAATTTTTTTAATATTAGGTAAATGAACTGCATTTTCAATATTATTAAAATTACATTTAGAGATTCTGTAAAAAACCATATATAATTATTAAAAAAAATTTTAAAAAAGTATTACTTTTCAAATAAATTATAAAAGAAAAAATTTATTTTATATCATTTTAACAAAATTTAATTTGATTTAATGTAATTTTATTTTATTTATATATATTTTTACTTGTTAATTTTTATTTCTTACACGTTATTTTTATTAAAAGTACATATATTTTAATTTTTTAATTTATTAAAAATTACTTTAAATCATTTTATTGCCTTTCACTATATTTTTATTTTATAATAGTTTATTATAATTTATCTTATTTTTATTTTTAATTTTATGATTTATATAATATTTTATTTGTATCATTCATTATAATACAAATAATAATTTTATGATTTACATCAAAAAATCAAAATAAAGATATTTTATTTGTATTATTAGGTACAGAAAAATTATTAGGTACTAAATTCGCGAAAAACGTAAAGGTTGGGTTGTATTTTAGCCATTAATAAAGAATAGGTACCAAATTCACAAAAAACGTAAAGGTTGAGTTGTATTTTCGCAATAAATAAAGGATAGGTACCAAAATCACAATTAGCCCATAGTACAGGTACTAAAATAACAATTACCCTTCTATAATCAACTATTAAACCTTTTTTTAGATAAATGGCGGGCTGGCCCGCAGCCCGCCAGGCCCGCTCCGCCAAAGCCCGCGGCCCGCACGGGCTAGCCTGTTTAGGCGGGGCGGGGCGGGGCGTGCTGGCCCGCGGGCCTCAGCCTATTTTGACAAGTCTATCTGCACCTACCCATGATCTGGCCCTGCTCGTTGCAGGTCCCAGAATTCCCCAATTTCCTTCCTTAGAGAAACCCTGGTCTGAGATCCCAGGCCACCCTTGGACCAGATCTCTAGAGATATACTTTCTGCGACCCCAACCTACCACCGTTCTCAGACCAGATCGAGGACCGCGTGGCACTCGGCCAACTGAGCCTTACCCCTCATAGATAGACAAACTCAACTTAACCACGAGGAGACCCAGTTAGGTGGCACCCTTGACATTTGATATGTCAGTCACATACATAACCTAGAACACACGTGGCCTGCCTAATAGGGCCACTTTTGCTCACGTTCGTTCCTTTATTCATGACCATAGTCTGGACTTTGCTGCTTTCCTAGAGCCCATGACCCGTAACCCCTTTTTGACTTATATTCTCGGCATCTTGGTTTCCACTCTGAGTGGAAAACATCTCTAACAAGATCTGGTTCTTTCAATCACGTGGCTTTATCCATCAGATCATCTGTGACACGGAACAAGTCCTGCACATTGAGCTCTCTACCGCCTATCTTTCGGAACCAATCTTTCACACCCTAGTCTATGCCAGTTGTGCGAGGGTTGGTCACTATGATCTACGGGAAACCATGTGTGAGATTGCTGATAGTATGGAGGGATCACCATGGATGATTATCGGTGATTTCAACATCTTTCTTCATCCTGATGAGCGCATTGTGGCCAGTCGGACTGCTCTGCGGAGATTTTAGATTTCTCTCAGGCTGTGGCGGATTGTATGTTAATCGACGTTGGATACGAAGGCTCACCCTTCACGTGGGAGAGGGCCAGAGTCAAGGAGAGGCTCGATAGTGCCTTGATCTCCGAGGCATGGACGAGGGTGTTCGCTGTCACGAACGTCACACATCTCCCTCGAACTGAATCTGACCATGCTCCCCTCCATATCCGGTGTTGGTTTTCGAGCACCCTCCATCGCTCTTCCTTTCGGTTCCAGAACATGTGGATCCACCACCACATGTTCCATGACACGGTTAGGGCTTCCTGGCAACATTCAACGGGGCTTTTTGGGAAGCTCGGTAGACTGAGGCGCAGTTTGAAGTAGTGGAATTGGATGGTTTTCGGAGACATTTCTTAGCGCCTTGCTGCAACTCAGATTGCGTATGCGGATGCTGAGCGAGCTTTTCATGTAGACATGTCCCTAGAGAATATGACTGCGATAAGCTGCTGTCACGCTGAGTACCAACTCTGTATTTTTATGGAGGAGGATTTCTGGATGCAGAAGGCTGCTGTATGCTAGGTTGCTGAGGGGGAACGTAATACCAAGTACTTTCAGGGTTTTGTGAGGCAGAAGCGGGTTAAGTGGTACATCCATTGTATCGAGGATAGCAGGTCTTCCCTGAATCAGGAGTCCCAGATACGGGATTCGGCTATGACTCACTTACAGTCTCTCTTCACCTCAGATCGCGACTTGTTTACGCCCCCCAACGCTTCCCTTTTCCCCTTCATCCTGTAATCGGTCGACCTTGTTGACCTCTACAACCTCTTGAGTAGGGTGGAGATCAGAGAGGTTGTTTTTGGGATTGATCTGAACAGCGTTTCTGGCTCGGATGGCTATTTTTCTCTCATCTTTTCGGCCTGCTGGAAGATTGTGAAGACTGACGTTGAGGAAGCTGTGGTGGATTTCTTCTCGGGCACCGGATGTTGGAGTCCTTCACAGCGACCTCTATTGTTTTGATACCAAAAAGACCTGGTCCGAGTAAATGGTTCGTCTATAGGCCTATCAACCTTTGTAATGCGACCAACAAGATCATCACCAAAATCCTTAACAACCGTTTAGCCCCCCTCCTCTCTTCCCTTGTCTCTCTGAACCAGAGTGGTTTTATCAAGGATCGAGTAATCAGTTATAACATCCATTTTGCTTAGAAGATGATCCATGACATCTCCCATGTGAACCGGTTACGAGTCCCGAACCTTGTGTTGAAGCTAGATATGGCTAAGGCATATGATAAGACCGAGTGGTCGTTCCTCATGGAGGTTCTGTTTCGGATGGGCTTCCCTGAGCTTGGATTAGTTTTGTGGAGGCGTGCATGGAGCACTGCACATTCTCGTTCCTTGTTAACAGTAGCCCTACTTTCTTCTTTCCTTCCATCCGGGTCTCCGGCAGGGGGATGCACTATTCCCTCTTTTTGTCCTGGCAATGGATTACCTGTCTCATTGTCTTGACGACTTCATTCGCGACTTTCCAAGGATGACCTATAGCACGCGTGACTATGGTCCTCCCATCTCACACCTCTCTTATGCAGATGATATTATTATCTTCACTCGTGCAGATAATAATGGACTGACCGAGCTCATGCGCCACATGAGGCATTGTAGCTCAGTTTTCGGTCAATTTGTCAGTGTGCAAAAGAGCACCTTCACCCTTAGCCACTCACATTGCAGACCAGTGGGACCATTGGGTCCACGAGCGCACTGACTTCACGTGCAGAGACCTCCCCAGCACATATCTTTGGTGTCCCCTTGTACAAGGGCTACCTCTCGCATGAGCTCTTTTCAGATGTCAGGCAGAGGATGATTGATCGGATCTCCGGTTAGTCTCACAGACACCTCTCTTTTGCAGGTCGACTTGCTCTGATCAAGAAAACCCTCAGCGCTCTCCCGCCACCTCCTTACGGTCCTTTACCCACACAAGTCTACGATTCACGAGCTAGATCAGATCTCGGCTCGTTATTTTTGGGGGCATGGGGAGGGTTCCTGGAGAGGGAGAGAAATCCACTAGGTGAAGTGAGACTCTGTTTGCCGCCCCCTGTTGTTGTGTACTAATTATTCTTTTTACCGACTACCGAATCGAAAGATTCGTTCCCCGGGTCGATCTCACGAGGAAGGCTGTTCGGAATTCAGCTTTGATATTGATGACACATAAAAGCAAATAAAATCCTAAACATACTAATCTGATAGTGGGTTTGAGAAATTATCAGCTAAGAAATAATAAAAAGCATAATTTACCTAAAAAAGATAAACGAAGTAAAGATGAAGAAGCTAGGGAATCAGGGATAATTAATTCAAGTTCTAGCAAAGTCGGGCTATCAATTGTTCAGTTCGAGATTGACACTCTCGCTTATACATCTAGCGGTTCGCTCCCAATAACTCTTCGTAACAAGGGATTGAACATAGACGAACAAGTTCGAGCATACAATACAAGCCAATTATCCTAATCCAAATAACTTTTCGTAACAAGGGACGAGTCATCGACAAGCACGTATTTCAATAAAAACACACATAGATTATTCAGCTACAAAATTATCTACCTCATGCGAGCCTAGTTCTACGACTTCTCCCCTTCCGGTTCTAAAGTCGCTAATTAAATTAGAAGAGAATTAATTAACTAATCATATCGAATCAACAAAACCCTAGCTCGACTATTCAATATTTAATTATCTCTAATTGCAAGGTCGAAGTGTCACTCTTCGATTATATCAACCAATCTAACAAGATTCTATCAATTCCTCATCAAAACAACGCACATAAGTGTGAACAAATCGAAGCCCGACAAGTACAATTTAAACAAAAGCAATCATTCCCTATCCCTAGCAATCGGAATTAGCTAAGCATATCGAATTCAACACAATAAATCAATTCTCCAAATTTAATCATTATTCATGAATTAAACAAGAGACAAAAGAAGCTTACGATTATTCTCAAGGTCCAAAGTCGAATTCGTAATACAATCTTAATCCGAATAAAAAGGAAAAAATGGAAAATAAAGATAAAAAGAAAAGGAAAGATGGAGAAGAAGAAGAGAGGGAGGAGGTAGGAGTTCATGGTGTTTTTTGGGACCTAGGGTTTTACCCCCGTTCGAGAGTTATATATCCCCCTTTTTTTTTGAAGTCTGGCCCGTATATATATAGATATAAGCATCACGGCGTGAAGAGAAAAAAGGCACGACACGACATATTGATCCCTCACGGCACGACAGTTTCACGCGGCGCGGCAGAAGATATTATCGCGGAACGCGACTCTTGGACACGGCGCGACAGCCTGGGATGCTGGTTCTGAAGGTCTCGTGCTGCATGTCGCGGTACGGCGCAGGCGTGAGAGAAGTGCATGCCACGGTGCGGAGGTCTCGCGAGATCACCTGGGAGAAGTCGTAACAGATGCCGCGGCGCGACGAGGTAGCGCAGCGCGAGGAGAACCTGCTCCGCGGCATGAAGGTTCAGCACGGCGTGAAGGGGATGTCCAACGCGGCGCAGAGGGAGCTCGCGGCACGAGAGAAGACCCTGTGTCGCGGCGCGACGGCCAATGCGGCGTGGCGGGTCTGGGCGAACGTTCTATCTAAGTCGTGGCACTACCGCGACGCGTTCTGTGCGTGACTCTGGCCTGGGGGTGGTGACTTCGGGCACGTCTTCACATTTCGGGCCCGTTTGAACTCATTTAAACTCGGAATGGCATTCGTCTTTTCCTGCTTGTTCCCAACGAACCCGTCTACCTAATTATGCTTGCACAGTCAATGTTTACCCAAAATTCGGTCCTCTTGAGGCTTTCGACCTGCACACCATAAACAAAGAAAAACTGAAAAAAATATACGGAAAACACAAATAAAACCAAAATAGAACAAGACACACAATAAACACTAAAACGAGCTAAAAATCGAAGAAAAGACCTAACATGGGGGAAAAAGAAAGACAAAACAGTAAAGAAAAATGGCACAAAAATGGGACAAACACTTGTCTGAGGGGGACCTCGGGATCCGGCATTTTGCGGATGTCGCCACTGCATTCTCTTAAAAGATGTGTTGGTGCTTTAAGGAGAGTAAGTCACTCTGGGCCCAGTTTCTTCACAGGAGGTACTATCCTGAAGGCACTGCCCACCATGTAGGGTGACGACCACTTGCCGCGATAGAAGACAATGGAGGCGACTCTCCATGGTTGCAGACGTGCTCAGAAGCACATTTTTTGGATGTTGGGTGAGGGGACATTAGCTTTTGGGATGAGTGGTGGGTTGGTAAGGGCCCTCTTTCAAGCTCTGAACAGGTCACTCACCTTCTCTTTCTGCAGATGAAGGACCTGTGGATGAAATGGGGTTTGGGATAGGGATAGGTTGGAGAGGATTCTGGTTACTGGGCTGGGCTTTAGCGATCATGAGATAGATCAGATCCAACAGATTCCCATATAGGGGGCGGTTTGGACGGTATAAGGTGGAGACTTACATCATTATCTACGACATCAACTTGGGTGGAGGTATGGCTGGGTGACCAGCCTAACCTACTCGTCGGGGCCATCTGGACCGACCTACATACTCTTACCATCTCTGATTTTCTATGGCGCCTTCTTTTGTGCCGACTCGCGATTGATACTGTGATGCAGGTGAGGGGGTTCTCATTCCCTCTCGTTGCTATTGTTGTGCTGAGACCAGCGACTTCCAGACTGAGACCTTCACCCATTTATTTCTTGAGATTCAGACTGTGAGGAGATTGTGGGACCATTGTAATAGTTACACTCATATACCCCTTCCCACCACAGATAATTTCTTTAAGCTTCTGATTTTTTGACACAACGCACACACATTAGACACATGGGCTTTCTTATTCCTTATTTGATTTTTTGGTTCACCTGGACAAAAGAATAATGTGAAGCATATGGATATTACCTTTTTGTATTCCCATATTATTTTGCAGGTTGACCGACACCTATCTCTCCTCACTCCTCTGGCAGGCTGACCCCGAGATACTGGACAGGTTGCATGCCACCCCACGTTTTGCACCGCCCGCTAGCGCCTGCCCAGCACCCACGCCCCAGAGCTATTATTTGGCTGAGACTCGAGCCCCTTTGGGTTAAGCTAAACAATGATGATTCATTTAACCTACTTACCGGAGCTGCCGGAGGTGCAGGACTAATAAGGGACCATTGCGGTGTTCTTATCACCGCTTTCCATGTTCCCCTTTAGGACTCCTCCGGCTATGACGCGGAGGTTCAGGCGCTTTAGATCGGTCTACAGATTGCAGCCTCGATCTCCTCTCACATTTAGATAGAGTTGGACGTTGTTGCCATCACACTCTTGACCTCTAGCCATCAGGACCATTTGTAGATTCAACATCCTCTCATGCGTATCAGAGCTACACTTCGGTCAATTCGCTATCAAATCTCGCACATTTTCCGTGAGGGGAATCGACATGCTGACTTCCTTGCTGGTATTGGGGCCTCCATCGCCCAGATGCGCATCCTGCATCCCGACGATACTGCTTTTCGCCTCCGTACCCTTATACGGATGGACCAGATGGGATACAACTCATTCAGATTTGCATAGCGGTCCATACATATTGATGCCTCTGGCTTTTCGTGGTGTGGACTTTTTGCATGGACATTTCTTGGACCAGGATCTGACATCTTTTGTGTTACTTGCTGGTTTGTATCTTTTTTTTTGTATCTTATTTATTTTCGTTTGACTTGATATATATATCAAACACTGGTCTTGTAAACTGTGATTTTCTCAGCCCAATTAGGGCTTTAAAAAAATAAATAAATAAAGGTGTTGCTATGTTATCCATATATGTCTATATAATTCCTCGCAAATCATTAAATAAAATTCAATAAATAAAACTTAATAATATTTACCTATGTCGCACTTTCTTTCAAATAATCTTTACAATACATTATTATTATTATTATTATTATTATTATTATTATTATTATTATTTATTTATTGATTTATTTATTTATTTTTATATTAATCCATGCTATCTCATTAATGATAAAATATTTTCTTGCACTTTTTCTGAGGGTTAGTTAATAGAAAAATCGTTACAATTTTATATTAATTAAGTAATAATCATATTTTTTGTTGTATCAAACAATAGTTATTATTAAAATTAATAAATATATTTTACACTAAATGATATATGAAAAAAATTATATTGTAAAAAATTTTTGTTTATTTATTCTAAAGTCAATATTATATTTTTTAATCTGATTATACAATTATTTTCTTAATAAATTAATTTATTTTAAAGTCATAATATTTTTTTTTAAAATCCCATAATCATTTGTTATAACAAAATATTTTTAAACTAATTAATTGGTCAAGATCCCTCAAAATTTCAAAAATCACGTTTTATTACATTTTATGCAATCAAATCATTACGTCATATAATACCATTATCTAACTTATAATTTTAATATTATATGAAAAAATATAACTTATTATACTCTGTTTGAAATATAATACCATTATCTAACTTATAATTTTAATATTATATTCATACAAATAACTTATAATACTTTATTTACATCTACGAAATTAAATTATTATTATTATTATAAAATTTTTGCCTGTGTAAGATGCAACGGGCAATGGTTACCGGTGTGATCAGGTGCCATTTCATTGTCAGGAATTTAAAGTGCATTTAAAGAAAGAACACTTTAAATCTTCAAGATCATTTTTGGAGGTTGCTGATAATTGATTGGGGATAGTATGATTTTAGCTTCTTTTATCTTAAACTAGACCTTTTACACAGGTGTCAAAGGGAGAGGAATATACAAATGCATTTGGACCTGTGGTTTATGTTTTTGAGGGAGTTGATGTCAACTTTATGATCGTGTGTAGGTTGACAATAAGGCTGCAAAAGAACTGAGCTGATTTGAGTATCGACATTATCGATCAGGGATCCAAATTTTTATGCGCTGCTCGAGTTCCAGCTCGAGCTTGTGGAGAATTATTAACGAGGTTCGACTCGACTCGACTCGACTGAGGAACAAGACTGTTCGAGCTCGGCTCGAGACAGATCGAATTATCAAGGCTAGAAAAGTGCTCGAGTTCGGCTCAGAAAATTACTCGAAATTAAGATTTAAATTTCCGAAATTGAGTGCATATAACTGCAAAGCGCATCATGAAAAACAAATGTTACAACATTAAACTTCCAAACAAATCTTCAACATAAATTAAGTACAACTAACAATGTCCAAGATTTCATAATATCACAAAATTCACAATCATGATAAACACAAATGTTCAACATGTCTACCTAAATAAGAATGCATCCATGTCATCCTCAATCCATATTATCCCAACGAGTTATATATATCAGAAAATTAGAAGCTGGAACTTCCAGAATGAATTTGGTATGTTTGTATACAAGAAATCTAAAAAATAAAATAAAATCAACATTTAACTCAACCACTTCTTTTTTAAACTTAACTTTAACTCCACCCCACTACCATCAATATTATCAATATAATTAAATAATATTAATCAATCATTCATACACAACACAACAACCTTAATTCACTATTCATCCACTCATATTATTTTAACTAACTATCACATCAAAATTTTAATTAATTTATTTAATCATTATTTTAATATACCTACTAACAATTAATCATACTACCTTTTTCAAAATTAACCAAACCAAAAAAAAAATCTTACAAACCCAAGAATTTTCATATCCAGACAATAAACAGTAAACATCCAGAATGTAGCTTGAGCTTGGGTGATAAAAAAAAAAAATCAGCACTCTGAGATCTTCCGTTTCAGCATGTAGTGGTCCAAAACCTAAAAATACTCAAGACATTCCATCAGAAATGTACTAAGAATGACACACGTTATATCCAAATCATAATAGTATCTAAAAGAATATAAATTGAACATTAAAAAATAATAATCTTCAAGGAATAGATAACAAGATTTCTTAAGCCGACTTCACATTCTATAAAAAAAACTAAAAAAAAAAAGAATAAAAGAACGCTTAATTATTATTTATGTGGAGTTATGTTCTTAAAATTTTAGTATGTTTACCTTTTTTTTTTTCTTGATGCCATGTAACTTACGATACTAATCACCAGCGCACATCAACATCTCGACAGTTGCCGATGCCAAAAAGGAACGATATGCATTAATCACTCTAGCTCTGACACTGAATGTAGCTTCTGAAGCAACTGTGCGATAAGGATGGCTAACATATCAACAACCGCCTTTGGCAATATCTTATCCTTTGTTGTGCCTTTCCAGCACTTGAGCGCATCGATATTCACAATATCCACACTCGAGTCCTCTTTGGAAGTAAACAGATTATCCTTATAGTACAAATCTAATTCATTCTGTTCTGGACGAACACTCACACTGGCTGAAACATGAGTGAGAAATTCAATAATGTTGAAAAAGGTGCTACTGATGGACCGATGTTCATGCTGGGAGGATTTTGAGTAACCTTGTGACTGCTTGAACCCCAATCATACATCTCGACATATTCATCATATAACTCATATTATGCCTATCGAACCTCAATTATGTTGAGTTCCACTTCGTAAGAAGCATACATAAGTGGAAAATAATAATTTATGACCTTCATTTTGCATCTCAGATCCATGATTGCAGCTATGGACATTAACTAATTACACTCAACCCAATATTTTCAAACTTCATTTTCATTTTTCGAACCATTGACTTAACAAAAGTATCTTCATCATCAGCTTTACTATCAAGTAGCCTTTTTATCCGACAAACTTCATTAAAATATAAATTAGCTGTAGGATAATCACTACCGGATATCACATGAGTAGCTGTCCAAAATACTTGCAAAATATTATAAACCTTCTCCACATTATCCCAATCCTCGACGGTTGGACATTGTTCGAAATGCCCCTCTCCGTCTTGGAATCGAGAAAATCTTGGAAAGGGAAAACTTATGATACTTGAGTGCACAAGGCTGCATCTCAATGATTAAATTCCATCTTGTCTTGCAATCATATAGCAACACCTTTCCTGGGAATTGCAGCTGCTAGATAGTTTCAACAAATAGGAGCCGTCTCCCATCTGTTTTGTTTATGAAATCTACGCTACTTTTTATCACATGCACAATATCCTTGATTGCACTAATTCTATCTTGGACCATTAATTTCTGATATGCGTACGACATTGAAAACCCCATTTTGCCTACAGACACTTGTTTCTCGAAAGGATCTCCTTCAAGGCTCTCAGTGTTTTGTCATTGTTTGAGGCATTATCCACTGAGACCGTATAGATTTTACTCTCAATGACCCACTCTTTCAAGCACTTGAATATAGAATCTTCAATTCGGGGACCACAACGTGGAGTGGGAATATGCACAAAGTTGAGGATTCATTTTTTCAGTCTCCATTGACTATTGATCCAATGCCTAGTTATCACCATATATTAAATCTTATAAATTTTTGACTTCCAAAGATCAGTGGTCAAGCTGATATTCTTGACTCTCTTGAACAATTTTTTCAGCTTGGACATCATTTTTGTTTATGGTTAGGTTGATCTTTTGCCATTTGAGTCTTCCTCTTTTCAGCATCAAGTTAAATCCATCTTTCTCGACGATTGAAAAAGGATGTTCATGCATGAGTACCCATGCAGTAGGGGATTCTCTCATGGCGGCCATGTTAAATTTACCAGTATGATGATATAAATGAGGTGTGTTTGAATCAGCTGATGGAAGATTAATCTTTTGTTGTTGCAGTTGCTTTAGTTTTTTTAATTACATAGTGCATGACTTCAGGGCCTCAACATACTAGTTGTTGTGCTCGGCTTAGTTTTCTTCAATTATACAGATTAATGTTTGCACTAACAATATGTATTGACACCAACGTCTACTTCCACGAAATTCGCCTAGGCTTTTGATTTTTTTGCCTTTTTTTTTTTTTTTTTTTTTTTTTTTTTTTTTTTTTTTTTTTTTTTTTTTTTTT
>CACSLK010015718.1:5638925-5668020 GCA_902706635.1 Striga hermonthica
TTCTGAATGCATCTAGAGTGTCAATGTGTTCAGCCGTTTCATTGATTTCTTCCTCGAGCTCCTCTGCCTCGGCCTCTTCTGTACTTCCTAACTCTTCATCTCCAAGAGAAGGCACTTTTTGTGCCTCATTCTCTACTTCAATTGCATTGTTGATACCCATTGGGCTAGGAGAATCTCCTACTAATCAAATGCTTTTTAAAATATTTTTTGAGGAGAGGGAGACATAACTGTAGTCTGTATCCACTTACAAAAAATAAATATGGGAGATATTTTATGATTTTGAATCAATGAAAAGTAAAACAATAAGCTATTAGCAATCAAAACCAATAAAATGTTGACAATCATGCTATTAGTTCTTTGTTAGTCCAAGTTCAATTTCAGACCATGTACATCAAATCCTTGGTAAAACCTACCACAAAATAAGAATTCGTAACACTATCTGACTTTAAAATAGAGTTAAAAAACAAATAATCACTGCAAAATAATGCTATTTGCTAAAGTGGATAACTACAGTATAATCTCCTAAAGTCCTCACCTTCAAAACAATGCTAGAGCATAAAACAATCGTGCTAGTGCTTTAATACTTCATATTAAAGGCAAAAACTTAAATTCCGAACCACACATTGCTCATTTGAAGAGAATGTTCCTATTATCTCTTGAATTACATATCCGCCAAAAAATCATGCTCCCTATCAAACCTAAATCACAAATTCAAGAATTTGAGGAATCATTTTCCACATTCCCTCCCCCTGAAAAATATTTTTCCTCGGATACAGCGCAATCTCGTCTCCACAATCTAACAACACTCGACCCTACACTTCTCGAATCTGGAAACTAGCTACATGCTCCCAATTGAAAACTTGTTGCTAATTATCTATAACTTTAGTATAACCACTGAATGAATCACCACTTGCACGAACATACTTTACGTAATCTGCATTAAGGCAAAACTGCCACATAGCCCGAAGTGTCCTTTCTATAATAATCCTAAAAAACTCAATGGGTGTTAACAATTGCTCTTGTAGCCACATAATAAGATTTCCATGAATTTTATTCTGAAACATTTTCATTGCCACAAAATTTACGAGGACAAATTGAATAGTGCTAATCCCCTCAATGAAGAAGAAGCGTCATGTTGACGTCCCTAGTCACATGTTCCTCATCATAAAAAAGAGGCAGACCCTTATATTTGGTCGACCTATTTTCATAAAAAAAAAAAGCAGACCCTCATATCTGGTTGACCCCTCGTCATAAAAAAGAGACGGGACCTCCTATCTGGTCGACTCCTCGTCATAAAAAAGGCATATAGTCATATTCGGTCAACCCCTCAACATAAAAAAGATGTGGACCTTCATATTAGGTCGACCCTTGTCATCCTCAAGGGCCTCTGAAAATTCGAGGATCTCGACCCAAAATGGTGACATCCAACGCCAATCATTGGCAAACCATCCCTCTTCCTGTGCTGCCATCGTACCTGTTAGTGGTTTTATAAAACACATATATAAATATATATAGGACTAACCTTTATGTAGCGAAAGTAAAAACTTACCCGTATCTTTTATCCGACGGCTACTAGAGTCGTCGGTATCCTCCACGTTCTAAAACCCGAGCCACCTTGATGGTTTCGGCTGAACAAGAGAAAATCACTATAAAAATTATGTATTTTCTCTAACTTATTTTCTTCTCGTATTATTGTTGTTTCATGATGCACAAAACATCATATTTATAGTTGATATGATGCAACTATCTAATGAAGACTTCAAAGCCTCACTTTCATAACTCCATACTTAATGGAGATGGAGTTGTAACACCACCATATTTTAAGTGGATGCTACCAATTGATGTAAGATTACATCAATTAAAAACAATACTCCCACTCAGCCACTTAAGCCGGAACTATATCATCAACATAAATCTTTATTAACAACCCTCTTGCCTCATATGGGTAATAGAGCATGCACGAATGCAACAATAACAACGTTATATTAAGTCACCATCTAACTAACATAACACTTTCATACTTACGACAACCTCTAACTGTTCAAAAATCACCGATAGCATACACATTCCTTATATGCTATATACACAACATGGTTATATTCAAATATAACCTCCCGGGCTAATGTGGTGAAGTTGAATCAGTTATTTCTTAGACACTAATGATACTTCATCTCAACTTAGTTGCTTTTCTAACATGCTCCGTCGAACTGTATCGATCATAGCTCTTGGAGGACATATTAAAGTAGCAACACTAAGTCCCAACATCATAACATAGTTCTAAGTCAAAAGGCTTCGTACAAAGTTGGACAACAAAATCCATAGGATTCACACCTTGACAAAGTAGGGAATTATTTGTCAATCCTTAACGGTCGTTCAAAGCACACACAGTATGATACACGTGTCATAACATAGCTCCCACTATGATGGGCATGTCACTCTACTATGTTATATGAATCTATAGTCTAGATACTACTCAAGTATCTAACCGAATTCACTTGATAAATATACTTAATAATTTATCTTCCACTAGAGAATCGGCTTCAAGGCTTTGATATAAAATTAGGAATTTTCATATTCGACTCGTTAGAGTCTCATCTTAGACTTACTAAGGCGACTATACAAATATATTTATACTACAAAAGTATAAATGAATCCATACTATATACACGTAATATGAATATGACACAGTCTCATCCTATTACTCACAACTAATGCGATAGGGCGATTACCTGTGTGATAACCGTAATCAAAAGCCTGGTGACATCTTTACTCATGCCTAATTATGCAACTTATGCTAAAGAACATATCAAAGAACAACAAATTTCATATATGTTCGGTGTAACATTATACACATCCATTATCCCACAAAAATAATATTAAAAGCTACGCAAACCAAGACCCTTCACAAGTGTTTGGAAAGCATCTCTGCGTATAGGTTTCGTTAAAGGATCATATATCATTTTATTTGTGGGTATATACTTAATGACAACTTCTTTATTTTTTATTGCATCTCGTACAAAATGATAGCGCCTTTTGATATGCTTGGTTTTTATGTGAAACTTCAGATCCTGGGCATACTGGATAGCAGCAGTATTATCACAATGCGTTTCTACAAGTTCATCAGCAATTGGGGTGAGGTTGAGATCCTGTAAAAAATTCGTCAACCATATTGCCTCTTGAACGACAACGCTACTGGAAACATACTCAGCTTCCATGGTCGAAAGGGCTATGCAATCTTGTTTTTTACTGCACCAGGATATTGCACCTCCACCGAATATAAAGGCATATCCTGAAGTTGACTTTGACTCATCCAGATCGCCACCCAATCAGCATTCGAGTATCCTTTTAATTTCAAGGACCCACCTGATAGCAAAGTACCAAGTTACTTGTACCACGTAGGTATCACAAGATTCTCTTGACAGCTTGCCAATGTGCAGGCCCAGGGTTGCTTTGGTAACGACTTACCAAGCCAACCGCGTAGCAGATGTCTAGCCGTGTACATAACATAGCATACATCAAGCTTCCTACTGCACTAGCATATGGAACATTGCTCATTTTATGTTTTTCTTCATCTGTTTTCGGACATTGATCAAGACCTAAGGTTAAACCCTTTTCGTCTGGAGTATCAACCGGTTTGGAATAATGCATTCGAAAACGTTTTAAGATTCTTTTAATATATGTTTCTTGAAACAAACCAAGAAGTTTCTTAGGACGATCTTGCATTATTTCCACCCCTAGGACATACCTAGCTTCACCCATTTCCTTCATTTCAAATTAGAGGACAACCACTGCTTAGTGTCGTTGATCATTCCCTTGTCGTTTCCAGCCAACAATATGTCATCAACGTATAAACAAAGAAAACAAAATTCTTTCTTCATTTTTCTTGACATTCACACAATGATCCTCATCAACCATGGTCAAAACAAATGCACAAATGGCTTCATGAAACTTAAGATACCATCGTCTGGAAGACTGCTTGAGACCATATATAGATCTTTTGAGGTGACAAACTTTATTGTCTTGCCCTTTTTTGGGACAAACCCAATAGGTTGATCCATATATATCTATTCCTCAAGAGAACCATTGAGGAATGTTGTTTTTATGTCCATTTGAAATAATTCTAAATCCAAATGGGCAACCGGGGCTAAAAGAAGACGAATAGAGGCAAATCTCATCACATGAGAAAATGTCTCATCGTAATCTATACCTTCAATTGGGGTAAAACCTTTCTCTACTAAACGAGCTTTGAACTTTTCTATTGATCCATCCACCCCATGCTTGATTTTGAATATCCACTTACATCCAATTGATCGACGATGAGGTGGAAGGTCAACAAGTTCCCAAACATTATTTTTAATCATTGAGACCATCTCATCATTCATTGCATCTTTCCATTCTGAATTACATGGTGAATTCATTGCCTCTTTATAAGAGTTTGGCTCATCTACTTCTATAGGAGTACAAAGAAATACATCCCCCTCAATTTGAAAAAATCGACGAGGAATTTTTCCACGATCACTCCTTCTCAAATTAGGATCTTTATTATTTTCAAACTAGTAGAAAGATTTCTCCCACTGTCCTCGAGAGGCATGAGACTATGAGCTTGATCACTTATCTCGTGCTCTACTCTATGAGGATCATCCTCATTTTGAGTTTGTTTTTCACTAGTGGAGTTTAGAAGAACTTCTTTATCTTAGAAGACTTGTTGAGGTAACACATCCCCCTCATCTCCTAAAGATACTTTATTTCACTAATGGAATTTAGAAGAACTTCATTATCTTTGGAGACCTGTTGAGGTAACATATCCCTCTCATCTCCTAAAGATACATGCATTTTCTATTGTAACTCATACAACTGAAGGTCTCTCTTAATTTCACCAATACTTGGAAGCTCATCCTAAAAAAAATCGACATTGCGTGAGTCCAATTCAGTCATGCCACCATCTGGATATTCACCAAATATACCATACCCTTTTGAATGTTCAGGGTATCTAATGAACACCATTTTGGTAGCTCTTGGACCAAGCTTTCCATACTTGTGAGTTTGGTTATGCACATAGCCAGCCAAACCCCAAGGGCGCAAATGGTCCAAAATGGGTGATTTCCCATTCCACAACTCATATGGAGTGAGTGACACACTTTTACTTGGTACACGATTAAGGATGTATGTTGCCATAAGCAACGCATCTCCCCAAAATTTAATAAAGAGATTGGCTTGCGCCATCATCGACCTAACCATGTCCAATAATATATGATTTCTTCTTTCAGCAACACCATTTTGTGGCGGAGTATAAGGAACCATAAGTTGCCTTGAAATACCTTTAGTCTCACAAAACTCTTTGAACATATCAGAGAGGTATTCACATCCCCGATCAGTATGAAGAGTCTTAATTCTTCGTTCCTTTTGGTTTTCAACTTCGGCCACAAAACGTTTGAACGTATCAAGTGCTTCGTGTCGAGGAGATAATAGGTACACATACCCATAACGTGAATAATCATCTATAAAGGTAATAAAATATGTAGCCCCATGACGAGATTTTATATTTAAAGGACCATAAATATCAGAATGAATCGGCTCTAAAGGATTTGATGCTCATGATGCCTTACCAAAAGGCTTTTTAGTAGCTTTTCCAGCTAGACAAGGTTCACATTTAGGCGATTTAACCTTAGTTAATTGTCCCAAATGTCCTTTAGCTAGTCTTGACATTCTATCTTGACCAATCTGACCAAGTCGCGCATGCCATTTAACAGATTCAGAATCAACATTACAAAGAAGAAAAAGCATGTGATGAGTCATTATAACTTTCATCCAAGTCAAGACAAAGAAACCATTCTTTAAAATACCATGCTTGAATAAAATGTCATGATACAAAATGTCCAAACCGCTAGTATTGAAGTTAAAGGACAAACCAAGTTTTAACAAGGAAACAACTGAAAGTAAACAACTTCGCACCCCGGGTGCATAGAGTATCATGCAGAAGTAGTGTATTTCCACCATGGAATTTAAGTTGGTATGTTCCAACCCCAAGGACATCTTCCTCGCTTCCATTTCCTAACATGACAGTTTGAGTGCCAATAGAAATCCGGTGGAACTCCACAAATCCAGATCTTTCATGAACTATGTGCTTGCTTGCTCCCGTATCTATAATCCAATTAGGAATAGAATTAGCAACTAATGCATGAGAACAAACAAATAGTTCAAAAGAGTTAGTGGTAGAAGCTACCTTTTTCGGCTCAACACAATCACGAGCGAAATGACATTTCTGTCCACAATTATAGCACTTCACACGCGCTATTTTCTTCTCCCTTTGGCCATGTGTTGTAAGTTGTTTCTTTGAACCACCATTTGATATAGAAGTTTGAGACGGACGGGAAAATTTCTTGGCTCGTTTGCGCTTATTTCCCTTGGCTTGACCACCATGGGCAACAAAAGCAACATTGGAAGTTGCTAACGTTCTCTGACGTTGTACTTCCATTTCAATATGTTTAGCGAGTTCTGGAAAAGTTTTTACATTCTCGCTATGAGCCATGAGGAGCTTGAAGTTCTTCCAATTCTCAGAATCATTTGGAAGTGAACGAACCACATTTAGAACTTGCTCTTCATCAAATACATCTAGTCCCGCAGCTTTCAGGTCACGTATCATGGCACTCATGATACGTAAATATTAGGCAACAGAGTGTTTAGGATCCATATTGTAATTCATCCACTTTAAGTTCAAGGCACAGAGCCTAGTAGCCGAAGTTTGCCCAAAGGTGACCTTAAGCTTGTCCCACATGTCTTTAGCCATGGGACAATTCTCAAACTCTCCAATAAGATCATTACACATGCAATACAACATAGTATCGCATGCAGACCGATCCTCTTTGGACCACATCTGATAGGTTATCAATTCTTCCTTGTATTGTGCACTAGCAGTATCCTTTGGCTCAATCACAGTAGTGGACAAGGTTTCTAAAACCTACAGTTCATTAAGAATATACTGAATCTTCCTATGCCAAATGTCGTAATTGGTACCATCTAGTTTTTTGTTGGAGGACAAATCTCCAATCATGGATTTAGTTGTCATCTACAAGTACATAAAATAGATTTTAGGCATGAAATCAATATAATTAAATTATTATTTTTATTTTTGTTTATGCCCTGAGTTTGAAAATTTCGCCAAGCTCATAATCATCACAAATAACACAAAAAAATAAATATAATTTAATTAACCTTATTTTAATGAAACATATTCATTTATTCCTATTATTGTTTAACAAATAAACACAAATATAAATATCACAAAGATATTTAAGTCTCATAACATGAATAACATATATTCATGTATCCTATTAAACAAATATATACATCACAAAGATATTTACGTCTCATAACATGAATAACATATATACATCATATTAAATAATTATTTAAATATCACTTAGATAATTTAAATATAATAAGAAGCCGCACAATATTACTAAAACAATGATTTATTCTTTATGTCATAATAACAAATATTATGACAATTTCGAAAATATTTGTTTAATGGTAAACAAGAATACCATACAAATATTTGAAAATTATAATAATAACAAATATTATTATTAAACAAAGAATAATAATAATAATTTTTATTCATTGTTTATATAATAATTAGGCCACTAAACCTAATTATTTCTCCATCTTAATTTTTTTATATATCATTTTCATAATCACAAATTCATTAATGATACTCATTCTATATTTTACACTTGGTTAATCAATAGAATGACTTTTATGTAACAAATATATAAATATTCGTTTATTAAAAAAAATACGTCGGAGGAATAAACGGGCTCTGATACCACTGTTAGTGATTTTATAAAACACATATATAAATATATATAGGACTAACCTTTATGTAGCGGAAGCAAAAACTTGCCCGTATCTCTTATCCGACGGCTATTAGAGTTGTCGGTATCCTCCACGTTCTAAACCCGAGCCGCCTTGATGGTTTCAGCTCAACAAGAGAAAAACACTATAAAAATTATGTATTTTTTCTAACTTATTATCTTCTTGTATTATTGTTGTTTCATGATGCACAAAGCATCATATTTATAGTTGATATGATGCAACTATTTAATGAAGACTTCAAAGCCTCACTTCCATAACTCCATACTTAATGGAGATGGAGTTGTAACACCACCACATTTAAGTGGATGTTACCAATTGATGTAAGATTACATCAATTAAAAACAACAGTACCGAACGAACTCGTTTCGAAGACTGTGTCCTCAAGATCACCACCACTGAAGAACAACGGAGGCGATCGGGAGTAGGGCGTCCAGCGAAAACCCCGACCGCGAACCACCATTACCGTCACGTAATATGTTCGACGTGCGGTTTGTATGAGCATCGTGAGCAGCGTCTTGTTGAGCCAATTTGATCTTCATGACCAACGTGGTTAGATCCGTGAGTTGGCACCACAACACCTCAATCACAATGTCGAGCCTGTCGTCTACGACATCCTTTCTTTTGGGCGGCATCGCATAGAAATCGTACTGGTCTGTGAATGCGAACTGATGTAGCGCAGTGTAAACGAATGAGAGAGATATATAGAGAACTCTTAATATATTATATTTCACTCAAAATTTAACTCCCCTCAAAACAATATAAGTGGAGTTTTTAAATAGACTCCGAACCCTACTTAAATAACTTATCTAACAAGAAAAGGACTCTAATAAAATATTTAAGTTTCCTAACAATCTGTGATGCCCTTAATAAATATTAAAGTAAATGAAGTAAATAAATAAAATAAATAATTAAATGATGGTAAACGATCATGCTTGTCCAAAAAAGGCAAACGCAATCTCGTTTCCATCACTTAACCTTAATTCATAGGGTTCCCGTGTAACTCGTCACTCTTTGTGTAACAATTTCTTGTGTTATCGGGGTGTTTAAAGAAGTAACCAATGTTGATACTAAAAGCTAAAGTTGTTATCATAGTTGTAAGAAAAACAACACTAATTAGTGTTTGAGAATTGATAGGAAAATGAGTATTGTTTTAGATTATGCAATCTCATTTATCCATTCACCCATAGAATAAAGTATTTTTTCATTCATTTTAATATTCTTGTTTTTTTTTTCTTCAGTTTTTATATGATTTTTAAATAAAAATAAATTATTAGAATACATTTACCTGTGAAATTAATTATCCATTCATTTATAACTATTAATTTAATATACTTCTATCTATTTACTATTACTATTGCATTTCGTATCACATCATTTTATATTTTGATATTATTTTTCATATTCTTTTAAACCATGATAACATGTCTAATTGGTCAGTCCTTTTACCTATTAATAGATGCGATTCTATCAGTGGTTGGTGCTCCTCCGAGTTTTTACCGTAGGCTTATACACTCTCCCATATAAATGTGTGTTTATCCAACAGAAAAAACATGAACATTCGTCGCCTAACATTGCCTTAGAGCTTCCTTTGCAAGAAATCTATTGTGCATAACCAACTCCAGAATGTTGCCAATATTAAACATTCAACATTGAGAACAAATAAGCTATTTGTTATTCTCAAGTCAAGAATGCAAGAAACATAGTTGAGAAAACCTAGAAAGCACACAGACATACACACATTCAAGATGTAGAAACCAATTTAATAACATCAACTAGTGTGATACCATGTATTATATGAAACTCTTAAATGATATGTCTCCTAGGTTCTGCCCAAGGTTATGGGAATTTTAAGAATAATATTTATAAAAGTTATATAGATTCTAAAATTTATAATACACCATATTTCGATCAAAACTAAATCGATGTTTTCTCAAGCATGTTATTGTGCATTGAACATACCCTAATTCTCAAAGCATGTTATTGTGAATTTTGTTTTCCATAATGATAGAGTTGCTACATATAACTCCAAGAGAACAATGTTCTAACACATAAGAGAGAAAACTTATCACACAGAAATATAAAACTGAGAGGCACGCAACATGCGACCTAGAACCTCAACAAACCAGAACAAGGAAAACAGTAAACTATAAGCCTACCCACTGCCAACTAGCCTAGCTTGGACTCAACAGCTCTAAATTCAAATAGAAAATAGAAAAGAAACAAAAACTACAAAAAAAAAAAAAATAAAAAAAATAAAGATACATTGAAGAAGTAAAATCCAGCCAATCCTTGTGTGCTACTTTGATAACAATGTGCACATGAAGTAGGGAATGATGGAACACCCAGATATTTTCGAATTTCCAGAGCCACCATAGCAAATATGTGGATAGTTGAATCCTAGCTTCTGCCACTTCACAGTATTGAGAGAACAAACCTGCTACCACCATTGCTTAAAAGAGCTGGTGTAGCTGTTGAGCCATCTCACTGTGCAGGTGCAAGTTCCCATAATCTGCAAGCTCGGAGCAGGAAAATAAAACATGCTCAACGTGAGTAGCAACAGACAGTATGCCACAAAGACATTTCCAAATGAAATATTTGATCGTACCCACCACCCTCAACTTCCAACATCTATAAAAAGATGGATGCTTTGCTGTGAATTGGGAGTTGGCTTTTGGAATGTCAAGATGCAAGAGTTTCTGATTTGAGAGATAGGAGTATGTGCTTGAAATTGAAAAATTACCTTGTTTCTCAAGGCCCCAAAATAACCTATCAACTCTACTTGGATTAAGAGTTTTGATATTCAATATTGCCTCACTATCAGCAGCATCAAAAAAATTTTCTAATCAACCATTCATTCCATCCATGTCCACTAGCCAACTTTTAATTCTTAACCCAAATCAGGTGTCCTCTAGCAATTTTAGTAAAAGATGGTTTTGGCTTATTAAGATGAGGGACCCAGTTGAAATCATCAATTCTAGTAGTGATACCATTCCTAACTTCAATGTTAACCCACTTAGCAAATACAAGAATCACACCAGTCCTATTATTCCACATCCAAGAACTGTTAGGAGATTTCACAACATCAAGAAAGGAGCAATGTGGAAAATACTTGTCTTTGAGAACCTTGCTCACAAGGAGGTCTAGATTTGCTCATATTCTCCATAGTTTCTTGTATGAGGGCCTCATTGAAAATCTTTATATCAAGAAAGCCAAAGCCCCCTTTGTCCATTGGTAGAGAAATGAGGTCCCATCTTTTCTAGTGGATGCCATTATCCTTGTTCTCACATGATTGCCACCAGAAGTTGGCACACAACCTTGATATTTCCTTGCAGTGAGTAAAGGAGAGCTCAAAACAGGACATTGCGTAGATTGGTAAGTGTATGACTGACTTCAAATGAATTCCTTCCCTGCGGATGATAAGAGTTTGGACTTCTAGTTTTCCAGCTTGCCTCTGATAGAATCCATGAGATATGCAAAAACTTCTTTTTTGGACCTACCAATGCCAAGTGGTAGTTCCGGGTATCTTGTTGACCTATGGGGAACAATGCCATTGAGAGATCTGCAGATGGCTGTCTGTGGATGAAGAGGTGTATTCTTGCTGAAAAAGATGTTGGATTTCTGAAGGTTGACTTGTTGGCCGGTGAACAATCGGTATTTGTCTAATAAATTGATAATCAAACCTTTTTGTTCCACTCCAGAGTTGCAAAATATCAAGGAGTCATCTGCAAATAAGAAATGAGAGCACTGGACCATTCTTTGATAATCTTAAACCTTTAAACAGACCATTAGCTTGGGAGTCAAAAACCAGAGCAGACAACAACTCAGCCACAATAATAAACAGGTAGGGGTTAGAGGATACCCGTTTCTAATCCCCCTTGTGGGAGCAACAAAACCACTGACATTTCCATTCTCTTTAAAAGAGATAGAAGTTGAAGAAACACAAACCATAATTAAATTCACAAAGCATGTAAGAAAGCCCATTTTGGTCATGATTTTCCTCAAACAAGGCCACTCCACTCGATCAAAAGCCTTCACATGATCTAATTTGAGTGTCATACGTACCTGAGGTGCGACGATTGAGGAAGTGAAATTCTTTCTAGGTAATGATCACATTATCAGTTAATTGTCTGCCTTTCACAAAGCAGACTGATGAACACTTATGCAGATATTTAAACAAGTTGTTAGCCTCTGAGCTATGACTTTATAAAGGATCATATGTACAACACTACAGAGACTGATTGGCGGAAGTTGCCTCAAGGTATCAGAATTAGCAACTTTTGGGACAAGAGATAAGATAGTATGGTTCCAATATTTTAATAAAGTAGCTGACTGAAAGAAGCTCAAAGTAGCTGCCATGAGTTTAGGTTTTTTGAGAGACCAAAATTGCTGATAGAACAGAGCATTCATGCCATCCTCTCTTAGTGCTTTATCAGGGTGAAGACTGAAAAGGGAATCCTTCACCTTCTCTTCAACAACTGGCTTAAGGAGGTCTTGATTCATTCCAGTTGTGTGGTCTGAGGAATTAAGTGAAAAATTGAATCCCCATGGTTGGAGTAGAATTCAGAAATGTGGGTTTCAATGTCCCTTTGAGTACTGTATTCTCTACCTTGAGGAGAGGTCAAACTAGTTATGGCATTGAGTCTTCTCTTATGTAAGGTGTATGTGTGAAAGAATTTGGTGTTACCATCACCTTCCTTGAGCCATCTAAGCCTGGATTTCTGCTGCCAGTAGAGTTCTTCCTAAGTGTGATCTTTATCCAGCTCTTTCCTAGTGTTTTACCACAAGTCCAGTTGGTATTTGCGTTGTCTGTCCTTAAGAGATCTAGATTTTTAGAGAGGATGTCGATGAAATGCTGGTTCTAAGTTTTAAATTAAGAGATTCACTGAAGGAGAGCCAATATAGTGTGCTTGACCTTTTTATTGAGTTTGGAAAAGGGAGTTCCATGAGTGGGAGTAGACCATGTTTTGATAACTGTTTCCTTGAAGCCCTCCTTGCCAATCTATCTCTTATCAAAATGGAAACGAGCTTTCCTTCTCTGTTGTGGCTGCCCCATATTTAGAAGGATCATTGAGTGATCAGAGGAACTCTTAACCACATTTGAAACAGTAGCATTTGAGAATTGAAAGAAGCCATTCAAATGAGCTAAAAGCCCTATCTAGTTTTTTCTCCACTAGTCCTTCTCCTGCCATGTTGTTACACCAAGTATATTGGTAGCCTAGCATCCTGACTTCCTCCAACTCCATATTTTTAATGAAATTGCTAAACCCCATGAAACTCCTCTCACTTCTAAGAACACCTCATGTTTTCTCCTCCAAAGAACACAAGTAATTCCAGTCTTCTAAAGCAAACCAACTCTAGCCCCAACTATGTCTATCCGCTCCTACCTATGCCCATTGAATTGCTCTCACATACTTACAAGGACTGAGATAAATAAATACACCCCACTGAGTATTATATGATCCCAATTGAAATTCCACTGCAATATATAAAGGTTTTTTTTTTCAATATGCTTAATAACAACATTTGGGTCCCAGCAGAGGATAAGACCACCAATCAGCCCTATAGGGTCCACTGAAGCCATTCTATCTACATATCTCAATGTTCTAACAACCGATTTAACAAAAGCACTGTGTTTTCTTTTTCTTTTTCCTTTGGTTTCAAAGAGTAAAAGAAAAACTGGGTGATGAGTCCTAATTGACTCTCGAATTTAAGAAATTGTAAATGGCCCACCCAGTCCTCTCTGTAGCTAACATTTATCCTTTGGGTGCCACTCAAGGCTGACAACCCCCACCTTACTTGATTCTGCCTTGTGTTTTTTACTCTCAGCTTGCTTTGTGGTGTAGTCCTCCCTCTCTGGAGTGTCATGTCCAAGAGGCAGTCTAGCCCTTTTTTTGCTAGTTGTATGACCAACTGCCCTGGTATTATGAGATTCTCTTTGAAGTATACCTTCCTTGTTCCCAATCCTTTTCCAAGTTGTTTGTTTTCCTGAGTCATTCTTTTGAGTTAAGGACTCTTGAATTTGGGGCATCAGATGTTTCCCATGTGGAACCAAAACTTCAACTTCCATGGTATTTGAGATTACTAGAGGCCGCAAGTTAGAATCTGTCATTTCCTCAGCAGTGGTTTGAGTATGTTTATGAGAGGATAAAGAGTGAGTAGGTTCCAGCTTTGACTTTGGAGTTAGATAAGTGGAATCATAGGGAACTATTACAAGCTATTGTCTCTCCTGCACTTGACTCGAAGATGTTTTCTGAGTAGATCTGTCCTCATTGGACATTGGGTTTGTAGTTTGCAGGGAACTCCTAGACCCTGACAAGCTTACTTCTACCCAATTATGCCCATCTGCTGCTCTCAGTCAGTCTCCATATCGTCCTTTCTTGAGAGAATTGTTACTGATGTCATTCGATCTTTTAGAGCAGCCTTTGTCCAAATGCTCAATCAAACCACAATAGTGAAACAAGTTTACTAATTTTTCATATCTAGAGCTGACATTGACTAATTGATCAGCCAGCCGAATGTTAGCACATCGTGGAAGCGGATCGTCTAAATTTAGAGACACTAACAAGAGCAAAATTCATCCTCTGTGAATTTTTGAGCTCACTATAACAACATTCTTAACTTGCTTGAAGATCCGACCAATTTAGAGGGCCAATTCTGTACTGAGCCAGTTTAGTGACACATTTAATATCTGGACCCGTATGTGAAGCTCTTTGAAACAGGGATGCTTATTGGATAGGCATCTTTCCGTCATGAGAGAATAAGGTATTGGTTCTCATAGCTCCAGTTTGTACCACCTGCCACTTTTTGAAGGTCTTCTCGATTCTGGAAGATGAACTGGACGTAGTTTAGCCCATGCTCTTTAACTTCCATTGACTGAGTAAGTTTCCATATTTGATTAATCGCCCGCTTGACACCTATCCAACTAGATTTCCGGTCACCGACAATTTTCCCAAAGAAGCTTCGATGGCATTCATCAGCACTCAAGCGTTTGTCATCTGGACTATATCGATTACCATCGATTCTCTTTCAGAAAGAGAAAACCCCTTTAGTCTTTGAGATAATTCTTCATCTTGACTTGCCTAAATCGATCGTCCAATGATTTAAACCCCAGATACCAGAAGGGGCGGAGCCCAATTAATGCCGGAGGGGATCAGAAGAGAGAGAGGGTATATCGAAAATCAAATGAAGAAGGGTAAATACGCCGAAAACATAGAGATCTCAGGTCATTGACGCTCTCAGCCGAGAGAATTCAGAAGCCGCTCTCAAAGTGAGTTTTATGTTATTGTGCATTAAACATACCCAAGTTATTGATTATGAAATATAATTTATTTTTCTCTAGTTACAATCAAATCAAGTAGAAAACCACAAAACTATTTTTTTATTAATTTTTATTACATGCACACGCAAAGATCCAATTGTATATGTAACACATTTATTTTTTTTTTTAAGTACAAAAAGTTAATATCAATAATTAGTCATAAGAAAACTATTTATTTGAGTAAAGGTTATTATTATTTAATAGATATCGCTCTCCAAAATCTCATTAGGCAGGTGTAAGAGCGAGTTCTCCACTACTATGAATATCTGCAATTCTTAATAATCAAGAAAATCTATGATTCAACCATGTATATGATGTGTCAATATGAATTCTAAAAAGACATTATTTCAAATAGCACTGGGCGTGATTAGAATGATCAATATTTTAATAGATCCAATTGCTAAAAAAAGAGATATCATTTTTTATTTTGCAATTAAAAATAACTTTTTCAAAATTGCAATAATGTCTACGGATTTGATGTCTCGTTGCAAAACAAATCACTGAAACATGCATGTTGATGCGTTATCGTATGTGACAAAAATTGTCAACTTGTCAGTTTTCAATTGCAAAAAAAATACCAACTTTATAAAATTATACATTTAGCTTAACCTTTTTCATTTGTTGCAATTCGAATCACGAAGTAAGATGTATAATCTTGGATTATTGAAAGTTGCAATCGTGGTAAGTATTAATTGAGTCAATCTAAACAAAATTAATAGTTAAAGAAGACATGTTGCCATTCTAACTCATATATATCTTATTTTGTGACTGAAATTGCAATAAATAAAAATGTTTGACTTAATTTGTAATTGTTATTAAGTTTGTGATTTTGTATGGAAGTGAAAAATGACATGTTGGTATTTCTTTTTTATGTAGGATGACATGTTTTTCAAGTCTAAAAGATGTGATGACATGATTATGCAATTAAAAAATGACATGTTGGCATGTAAAAAGTTCTATTTTTTTGCTTAAAAGTTTGAAACTACATAAGATTTCCTTTGATGCCCTTTTTGTTAATAAAGCCGACAAATCCTGATATTCGAGAGAATCTTAATCTTCTTAAAATGATACTACAAATATATGTAGCTTCAATCATGTATATGATACTAGTATGAACCCCGTGCATCGATATTCATTGATACTTATAAATTAAAATTTTTTATTAAATATAATAATAATAACTTAAAATATGTAATCAATATGTAATACTCCTCTCCTCCCTATAGAATAAATAATTCGAATTATATAAGTTAAATAGCTTAAAAGTTTATTTCTTTTAACTGTGGATATTTATTAGTTTTAATTAAATATACTATTACACAAATCAAATGATACACTTTATTCCCCAAATTAGTGATTTAGGAATAATATTACCATAATAAATCAATCGGAATTACCTAAATTGTACCTTTAAGACATATCATAAGATGTTTAAATAATTTTCAGATTTAGTAAACAACATTTTGTTGGCGGGAAATAGTTACTATTTAAAAAATAATCAAACCTTTTTATATATACTAGTACATACCCTGTGCGATGCATGAGACAAAGATATTGAATGAGTTATTTTATCTTTTTTTTTTACTTCTTTTAATCAACGTTAAGTCTAAAAAACAATAGGGTTATAAGCTTCTTTCCACATATTTTAACCAACATTGTTTTTTTAGCCAGAACCTTAAATATGAGCAAGTTAGGGTTAGCTTGTAAAATAATTAATGTATTATTTCACTAAAACATTTATACTAATAAAAATGTAATTTTAGCATATAAATATATCCCTTGATATAAGAGAAAGTAACAGTTTTACTTATTCTTGTTCACCATATAATATTTGATTATTATTTTATTAATAATAAAAAAATATACTGTTAAATAGTGTAGTAGAATTATTATAAAATTATATGATTTTTTATTACAATATGGATATAGTATCTTTTTATGATTTGATAATATAACTATAATATATTCTTTATAATATAATAATATGAGATACGGATTTACATAATACTATGGATTTATTCTTAATGTTAAGATATTAAATTAGATAATATATGATTCACTAATTTGTAATCTGTCTCTTTTTATATTGAAAATGTTCATGTGATTGGGTAGAGATAACAATTATCTATAAATTCCTTCATTTAAGAACTAATTTTTAAATTGGTCCAAGTGTTGAATGCAGCCGATTTTCTTGTAACTAAAATGAGAAGAGATTTTGAATTTCATATTCAGTTTAATATCTGTCGAATTTTTCAAAAATAAATTCAACAAAATCCATAACTTTAGGGGCATTAAATGCTACCCTATTTAATGATTTAAAAAATCTAAAAACTTTCTAAATATGGTGTGTAATTAATCATGAGTTGACTTTTCTTCCTACTAATTCTAGTAAAATGGATGACTTTTTATATAAGTATAGATATAGATATGAATATGAATTTTGTTAAGATATCATTTTAAACAATATTAAATGTCACTTGAATTATTAATAACAAAATAATAACAAGAAAGATTATATTGAAGGTTGATATCGACCATATCACAATAACATAATAGTTTACATGATACACACGAGGCACGATCTTGTAGTTTTTACTTTTTACCTTCCACACCATCTTTAAAATAAGTAACTTAATCATATAACTCTACATCACGCCAACAATTATGTAGAGCGGTATATCAATATTTCTCCAATGTCAAAAGCATCACTTTCCAAAAGCATCACTTTCCTTATTGGTATGTTAATATTTCTCCAATGTTAAAAGCATTTGATGCCGCTTAAGTAAGGTCTCGGGTTCGAGTCCTTGTGGATGCAGAAAACCCTTGTTGGGAGACTCACCCACCACTGCCAGGTGTGCGACCTGGGTCGACCAACGAGTTAGTCGGGGCATAGTTCCGGATACCGTAGCAGGCTAACAAAAAAAAAAAGCAGCACTTTCCTTATTGGTATATCAATATTTCTCCAATGTCAAAAGCATCATTTTCCTTAATATAGTTGCTTCACCCTCACCATATTCCTATAGTTTATAAATACATGCAGTTCAAGGGTTGAGAAAGGCACACCAGTAGCATCGTACACTCATAAAAAAATAAATAATAATAAAAAAAACACGCACACAACTAGTTTAATTTAACTCAAAATCCAATACTATGGCTCTTCCCCTTAATTTATTTTACACACTCATACCCATAATCCTCTTCTCGCTCCTCCTCCTCCTCGCTGTTGTGTCGTCGGGCCTCGACGACAACAAAGCTGAAATTTACATCGTCCACGTGAAGAAGAAGAACCCAAGCTTGACCGGTGGTGCCGAAACCGAAGACACTATCAAGAACTATCACATGTCTTTTCTTCCCCAGGGATCTAAAGACTCCCTGATCTACTCGTACATGTACGCCATAAGTGGATTCTCAGCAAGACTAACAGCCAAACAAGTCGAAATCATCAAGGAGAAAGAAGGCTTTATCTCGATCCTCCCAGACAGTACATCCCATCTGCTGACGACCCGTTCCCCAGCATTCCTCGGGCTGAACCAGTGGAGCGGAGCCTGGCCGCGGATGGGTCTTGGTGATGGAGTTGTCGTCGGGCTCATTGACGGCGGGATAGCCCCAGGCCACCCCTCGTTCAATGGCTCCGGCATGTCGCCCCAGCCTGTCAGCTGGAAGGGGAGGTGCGACCTTCCTGAGAAGTTTGGTTGCAACAACAAAGTCATAGGCGCTCGGGCATTCAAAGGGGGAAACACCTCCGTCTTGCCGGTGGACAGGTACGGACACGGGACCCACACGGCCAGCATAGCCGTCGGGGCGTTCGTTCCCAACGTCAGCGTCCAAGGCAACGCTGCCGGGACCGCGTCCGGGATGGCCCCACGCGCTCACCTAGCGGCGTACAAAGTCTGCTTTGCTGGTGACTGCCAAGCGAGCGACACGCTGGCCGGTATCGACGCCGCCATCGAGGATGGGGTGAACTTGTTGTCCATATCCTTGGGCGGTATGTTCAAACCATTTTATGAAAGTGTTATAGCGATGGGGAGTTTCGCGGCTGCCAAGAAAGGAATCCTCACGAGCGTGGCCGCAGGGAATGATGGTCCTTCTGCCTCGACGGTGGTCAATGATGCGCCTTGGCTTCTCACCGTTGGGGCAAGCACGATCGATCGAAGGATTCGGGCCACGGCGAAGATGGGAAATGGGTTGGCGTTTGACGGGGAGTCTGTTTTCCAGCCCAAAAACTTCTCTTCTCAAAACTTCTTACAACTCGTCTACTACAACACGTGCTACAATGGGTCGCTGGCCGGGTTCGACGTCAGGAACAAGATTGTGTTGTGCGACGGAGATTCTATAACTTCATCAGCCGATGAAGTTAAGAATGCCGGTGGCGCCGCCATGATACTGGCCAATACTGAAGATGCCGGGTTTAGCCACGAGTCTTATCTCGTCGACTTACCATCCACGACGGTGTCCTTTATTGCTGGCCAGGAAATCAAGGCCTACATAACGTCAACATCCTCCCCGACGGCAACAATATCGTTTGAGGGGACGGAGCTCGGTAACCCGATTTCTCCAGTAGTCTCTTATTCCTCGTCCAGGGGGCCTAGCGGGCAAGCTCCTGGGGTTTTGAAACCGGATATCATTGGGCCGGGCGAAAACATTCTTGCTGGGTGGTCTCCTCTGAACCCGAATAATTTAGGGATCATATTTGCAATCGATTCGGGCACGTCGATGGCATGTCCTCACATCAGTGGGGTCGCGTCCCTGATGAAGAGCGCCCACCCCGACTGGTCGGCAGCGGCCATAAAATCAGCTATCATGACCACTGCGTACCTCGTCAACGCCCACGGTAAACCGATTCTCGACGAGAAACTTTCTCCGGCCAATATCTACGCGACAGGGGCTGGCCACATCAACCCAAACAGGGCGTTAGATCCCGGTTTGGTCTACGACATTGCAATGGATGAGTACGTCCCGTTTCTGTGCGGCTTGGGATACACGGAGAGCCAGGTCGAGATGATCACGCAGGAGCCAGTCAATTGCTCGTCGAAAATCCCTCAGGGCCAGCTGAACTACCCCACGTTTTCGGCTTTGCTCGGCTCGCCCCAGAATTTCTCCCGGACCGTCACCAACGTAGGCGAGCCCGTATCGTGTTACTCCGTGAGCATAGTCAAGCCCCTGGGTGTGAATGTTATCGTGAGGCCATCGAGGATGTGTTTCACGAGGTTGGGGCAGAAGGCGACATACAACGTGACGTTTTGCCGCAGCAAGAACGTGACCGGTTGGGGGAATAATGAATCTATTGCACAAGGCTTCTTGCTCTGGGAATCAGGAAAGTACAGAGTCAGGAGTGTTGTAGCAATCAACATCACTGGAAAAGCCTTCTAATTTTACCTGCTATGAACTCTTATTGAACAAGAATAGTGTTCTGCTTTATGTATGTCACCTTTTGAATAAAAGAAGTCAAAACACGAATAAAATTCACCTCAAGAATGTAATAAATAGGGGGATTGGATTTCCCTTTATATATATGTCTTCCTATCCTACTCTACTGAACAACACTTATATACTATTTACTACCAATGTGGGATACTTAAGAATATGAGAAGAAATGCCAGAAAACTGCTAACTTAGAGCATGTAAAATAATAAAAGCAAGCATAATTCTTCTTTCCTTTTAAAATCAATATAGGACCAGATGCACAATACATCTGTCAATTTGGCCGTCCAATATTTAAAACACATGTCATTTCCAATTAAAAATAATAATAATAATGACAAATTTATGTGTTTCTATTGGCAATTGACCAAAAATATATGCATAAATGTCCTATTTATATTTATATTATTTATTACTATATTATATTTTATAATAAAATATATTGTTACACCCCCAATATTTAAACTATATTATTATGAATATTATTATTATCATTATTGGTATTATTATTATTATTATTATTATTATTATTAATTATTACAATTAATTATGGTTAATATTAAATATTTGTAAAAATATTATTGAGACAAGTAAAATATTTATAAATCTTAAAGTGTTTTGGATATAATAATTATTTTACAAATCATTGTAGTCTCAGCCCAAATGAGCAAACAAGGCCAAAGACCACAAAAATCGCTCCTCAGTCGGCCCATTCGATTACCGCTAGGGTTGGCAATCGCTCGATCGGCACGGCGATCACCCTCAATGATTTCTCGGAGAAGATTCCGATTGCTCTGACCGCATGTGCGCCCTCTAACAAACCTGATAGCATCGTCGTATTTTTTCACATCCTCAATGATATAGCCCTATTATCATAGTCCGGTTCAGATGTGGGTTACTCGACCGGATGAGCATTAATGACGACGTCAGCAAGTCGACTTCCTTGAAGTCGATTGGGTTCATCGGCTAACCAAGAATCGCCATCAATCCGATAGCGGCTCCAAGACGATTCTCTTAAGTCGACTTTCCTCAAGAAAACGAACGGGCACAACATAGTCTCCAGACGCGCAAGTGACCAAAGTCGACTCGACAATGCCCGAAGTCGACTTATCACACCTCGAGACACCAAGACCTCCAACAACTTCTATATACAACATATCTTAGGAAAACCTCCAAGCAAGAGTGAATCTACTTAGGATGAAAAGGAATCTAGATGTTGACTAGGAGGTGGACGGAATGTGAACCGACCAGGGCATTTTGGACACTTCGCGTAAGTCGGCCAGGACATTTTGGGAACTTCAGGTAAGTGTTTTGCCCCTATATGAAGGAGCTAAGGTAACTCCAAACCCTAACTTTCATTCTCTCTATTTATTGCCCAACTGCTGCTCCTACTGAGCAGAGCTCATCTTCATCACTCTCATACTGACTTGAGCGTCGGAGGCTCTTCACCGAAAACACTTCCGGTTTTGAGTTCTTGCAGGTGTCCGTTGCAATTCGGAGACAATTTAATGCGGTTCAAGCAGATCGGAGCTCATTTCCACTGGTCACTCCAGATCTAAGAGGAGACCCATCAAATTGGCGCCGTCTGTGGGGAGTTCTTAAGGGAAACAAGAGCTTTGCACCTGGTTCAGATCTGTTTGGAGATGGCGGAGAAAGAAGGACTGTAGAGGAATCTAAGCGAGGATTTTAGGGGAACATGGACGGACAAGCGGCCTCCACCGATTCCTAACCCTTAACCGACGCTGCCAATTTTTGGCTTTCCACCATTCGCTGGGCACGCGCCGTCGGGAGCGCGTATGGAAGAAGAAACACCTATTACCCCACCTGGGGTGAAAATCCCAGTGCTCACACAAGGAGGACCCAGTCACGTGAAGGGCGCGAGTACGGGAGTCGATGGGCAGGAATCAATTGAGACGTCTTTAAGCTTGGGGAGGCAGCCTAGAGTGTTGGAGCAAGGGACAAGGCCATTTCTCCAATTCGAGGAGCAGACACTGACGATGGCGAAGAGCGAGATGCAAAAGATGATTGCGGAAGCGGTGGAGGCCCAACTCAAACAGGCGCAGGTCGAACAACCTAGAGTCGAGCAGCCTAGGGTCGAGCAACAAGCGCAGTCCCATGAGAGGCAGAGCAGGAGGGCGGATGAGGAAGAGTCCTCTGTGAGAACCATTAATCCACAAGTAAAGAATGATACTTTGGAACAGCTGATGGCCCAAGTTCAAGATTTGCAGGCTCGAGTGGAGGAAAGGAAAACTGGAAGTTCAATAGGACACCCTTTCTCACAGCATATCTTGGATGCCGATTTTCCACAGGGGTTTAGAGAGCTGAATATTTGGTATGATGGGTCGACTGATCCTTCTCGACATCTGCGGAGTTTTGAGAATATGACAGTTCTGCATCGTTACAACGATCCTGTTCAATGTCAAGCATTCTTAACGACCCTGCGGGGACCTGCACAAGACTGGTTCCACCGATTGCCTCCAGGAGCCATCAGAAAATTTGATGGATTTAGCTCGAGTTTCTTGAACCAATTTGCAAGTGTGAAAGCCCAGGAGAAATCTTACCTTACCTTGATAGGTATGCAGCAAAAAGAAGGAGAGTCGCTGCGAGATTATGTGGCGAGGTATACATGAGCTTGTGTCGAAGTGCCCTCAGCCACAGAAGAAATCAAGTCGGGAGGATTGACCAGGGGACTGCTACCAGGTTTATGCAGGAATTCTCTAGCGAAGCGACCTGGTTGGACGTTCGATGAAGTGTTGGGAAGATGTGCCAAATACATGAATGCCAAGGAGGCGGAAGCCAACTTCTTGCAAGCAGTAAAGGCGAAAATCGAACCCCGAGACGAAAAGAAAGACAAAAAATCAAACCCGTCGGGAGACATGAGAGGATCCCCGAGAGCAGATAGGGATGATCTAGGAGATAGAGGCCAACTCAATACACTCCTTTTGTCGGCCCCCCAAGCGAGGATATTGGAGGTGATGGAAAAGGAGATCCTTGACAATGTCGTTAGATGACCCAAGACGAGGAAGGATGGACCAACGAAGCCCAAGAGTAACCTGTATTGTCGATTCCACAAGGATTATGGGCACAACACCGACAATTGCAGACATCTCAAAGACGAAATTGAAAGACTAATAAAGGCAGGGATTCTGAAGGAGTTTATCTATAAGGATCGAGAAAGGACCAGTCGGCGAAGAGAAAGAAGCCGAAGTCCTCACAAGAGGGCGAGAACACCTGAGAAGGAGGAGCTTCCCCAGAAGAGAGGAGTGATCACATGATATTTGGCGGACCAACTGACAGAGATTCAAATTGTGCCAGAAAGGCGTATGCTCGCGGTCGACATGCGACAACCGAGATACAACAAGTGGACGATAACGGCCAGTGATGAACTTTGGGCCAGCAGATGTGGGTGAAGTCGAGAGACCGCACAGTGATGCGTTGATGATAACTGCCCAAATGTCGGGCTATGAAGTGCAGAGAGTATTTGTCGACACTGGGAGCTTGGTGAATGTGATCTTTTATGATTGTCTCAAGAGGATGGAGCTCGACATACAACTCACACCCCTGCACACCTCGCTATTCAGATTCAATGGTTCGGAGGTCACGCCCCTAGGAGAGACTATGCTCGCTGTCGTCTTAGGGGAGGGCGACTTGAGGAAGGTGAAAATGGTCAGATTCATAGTAGTTGATGTCGAATCGGCTTATAACGTGATTCTGGGGAGGCCAACTCTTAATGTATTTCAGGCCGTAGTATCTTACCATATGAAGATAATATTCCCTGTCGGAGATCGAGTTGGAGAGGCTCGAGGCGATCAAAAGCTATCAAGAACTTGTTATCAAATTGCGGTGAAAACTAACAAGCGAGCCAAAATCAGAGATGGAAAAAAGCTGATGATGAGTGAAAAGAGGCCGAGGGGAAGTGACCTCGAGCCACATGGAGAATTACTAGAGATCCAAAATCGGGGAGAGGGAGGACCAAACCACCAAAGTTATGAGAGAGTTGGAGGATGAGTTGCACAGACAATTGGTGGAGTTGTTGAAGGAATTCAGGGACATATTTGCCTTTTCCCCTAAAGGATTGACGGGAATCAGCCCAGAGATAATGAAGCACAAACTCAATGTCGACCCCTCAAAAAACCTGTAAAGCAGCAACTCAGGCGTCATGGAGCTGAGATCGACAAAGCAATCAAAGTCGAGATAGATAAGCTGCTGAAAGCTAAACATATCAAGGAAATCCAATTCCCTGAATGGATATCGAACACGGTGATGGTAAGAAAGGCACTAATCAAATGGCGCATGTGCATCGACTTTCGTGATTTGAACTTGGCATGCCCCAAAGATCATTATCCATTACCAAGAATTGATCATCTAGTCCACTCCACGGCTGGCTGCGAACTGCTGAGTATGATGGACGCATCTCAAGGGTATCATCAGATTCCCTTGGCCCCCGAGGACCAGAGTAAAGTGAGCTTTGTGACGACCAAAGGGACGTATTGTTATGTCGTCATGCCCTTCGGACTCAAGAATGAAGGATCAACCTACCAACGATTGATGGATCGCATGTTTAAACCCCAGATCGGGCGAAATAGGGAAGTATCTGTTGACGACATTTTAGTGAAGAGTAAGTCCTCGACTTCACACCCAGACAATATAAGGGAAACATTTAAGACCCTTAGAGCGTTTGGGATGAAGTTGAACCCGAGCAAATGCGCCTTTGGAGTAAAGGCAGGGCGGTTTTTGGGATACGTTGTCACGGACCGAGGAATCGAGGTAAATAAGAAAAAGGTGAAGGCTATACTCGACATGGCCCCACCACAGAATATCAGGGAGGCGCAAGTCCTAACCGGTTGAATCGCTGGCCTAAGCAGGTTCATTGCTCGACCTGCGGTGAAAAGTTTCTCATTCTTTAAATTACTCAAGAAGAAGTCGCGTTTCGTGTGGAGTGAGGAAGCCCAGATGGCGTTTGAAAAGTTGAAAGAATTCTTGAGTGGATTGCCCTTGTTAACAAAACCCGAGCCCAGTGACGAATTGGTGTTGTACATCTCGGTTGGAGTGGTTTCGCTGATCTCGGTCTTATTGCGAGAAGAAGGAGGCTCCCAGCAGCCGATATATTATACCAGTCGAGTACTCCAAAGACCCGAGATAAGATACTCTGAAGTCGAGAAGGCTGCTTTAACATTGGTAATAACGGCTAGAAAGTTGAGGTCGTACTTTCTGAATCATGTGATAGTGGTGAGGACAAACTTTCAGCTCGGAGAGACCTTGGGTCGACCTACTGTCTCAGGTCGACTCGTGATGAGAGTCAAGTTGAGCGAATACTCCATCAGATACGAGCCCAGACGAGCCATAAAGGATCAAGCTTTGGCAGATTTTATCCAAGAAGGCACCAAGGGAGAAGAAAAGAAATGGGTCATACATGTCGATGGATCCTCTGCAACCAAAGGGATAAGATTGGGAGTCGTCCTCGTATCCCCCGAGGGCGAGCAAGTCGACTTTGCCATCGGGATGGGGTTCAAGGCCTCGAATAACGAAGTGGAGTATGAGGCACTAATCTAAGGAATTCAACACGCAATTGGTGGTGGAGCGACAGAAATCACGGCGCACTCTGACTCGCAACTCATTGTGGGGCAAGTATTGGGAAATTGGGAAATAAAGGAAGACAGAATGTTAAAATATATCAAGGAGATTCAAAGCCTCATACAAGGCCTGGGAAAATTTGAGTTAACACAAGTCCCGCGAGAGGAGAACAAACAAGCTGACTGGCTCGCGAGGATCGTAAGTTCCAATGAAGGAAAAATAGGAGGCTACATTACCATGATGCACTTAGAAGGAAGTGTGTTGAACGAGACAATGGAAGTCGACGGGAAGGATGATTGGAGGAAGTCGATTCACGAACTCTTGCAGGCACAAGTGCCTGCGGGAGACAAACAGGAGGCGGAAAAAGCTGCTCGATACCTCAGCAAATACTTCAAATTCGAGGGGATATTGTATAAGAAGTCGCTAGTCGGGCCCCATCTACGATGCGTTTCTGCAGAAGAAGGAATACAAGTCTTGAGAGAAATTCATGAAGGGTGTTGTGGAGCACACATAGGGTCCCGAGCTCTAGCTGGAAAGGCCTTACGAGCAGGCTACTATTGGCCTAAAATTCGAGCAGCGGCGGAACAGTTGGTCCAAAAATGTGAAAAGTGCCAACACCATGGGCAAGTCACTCACATCCCAGCTGAATATATGACGACAATCAATACTCCAATCCCCTTTGTACAATAGGGAATCGACCTAGTAGGCCCGTTGCCAGTGGGAACGGGACAGAGAAAGTTCTTGGTGGTCGCTGTCGATTACTTTAGCAAGTGGGTCGAAGCAGAACCCATAGCAAAAATCACCGAGGAAAAAATGATTCAATTCCTGTTCAACAACATCTGCTGCCGATTTGGAGTTCCGAAGGTGTTGATTTTGGATAATGGAACTCAATTCTAGGGGAAGCGGATCCAAGCATGGTGTCTCGACATGTGGATTAAACAGCGATTCGCCTCAGTTGCACATCCACAAGCAAACGGGCAAGTCGAAGTAACTAATCGAACTATTCTCCAAGGGTTGAAGAAGAGATTAGAAAAAGCGTCGGGAGCCTGGGTCGACGAGTTGACAACAGTCTTGAGGGCTTACAGGACAACTCCAAGAAGCTCGAAGGGTTAATCTCCATTTCATATGGTCTATGGAATGGACGCACTCTTGCCTATCGAAGTTGGCTTAAACTCTCATCGGTCAACATTTTACAAGGAGAAGAGGAACGAGGAAATGATCGAGGAGGCCCTCGACCTGATTGAAGAAGGGCGAGGAGAAGCTTGGGTGCGATCCGTTGAGTATAAGCAAAAGATGCGTGCAACTTTCGATAAAAAGGTCTGAACCAGACGTTTTCAAGTGGGGGATCTCGTCCTCAAGCGAGCCGACGCCCTCAAGCATGTCGGGAAGCTCGAAGCTAACTGGGAAGGACCCTACATTGTCATCAAAGTACTCGAGAAAGGTATGTGATACATCTCAAACGTTTTTACGCTTAAGGCAATGTTTTCAAATCCTCTTTTGTACTGAGCAATATCCAAATCAAATTCAGTAATGAAATGAGTTTCAAGTTTATATTTCAATTGTGTCTCCTTATATTTGCATGTCGACCTTATTATGATTACTTGAAAAATCGAATTTTTCAAAACGGCTATGAAGCCGACTAACTCCAACGACTACGAAGTCGACTTAAAATAACTACGAAGTTGTATTTTTTGAGTGGAATTTCGAAACAGGCTACGAAGCCTACGACTACGAAGTAAATTTTTCACAACTACGAAGTCGTATTTTTCGAGTGGAATCTCGAAACAGGCTACGAAGCCTACGACTATGAAGTCGATTTTTCACAACCACGATGTTCTATCTCTCGAGTGGAATCTCGACTAAGCTACGAAGCTTACGACTACGAAGTCGACCTTTAACAACTACGAAGTTGTATCTCTCGTGTAGAACATCGACTAAACCACGCAACGTACGGCTACAAAATCAACTTAAAACAACAACGAGGTTGTATTTCAAATAGAATCTTCCATTATGACCACGATACGAATGACTACATCCCTAAGATCCAAGAATATCCGCTATAAAGCTGATAAATATATTTACTCGTCTTCGACCAGCTCGCAAGAGAGGGTTGGGAGAAGACGGGCTGAAAAACTTGAGAATACCAGCTATGAAGCTAATAGATATCGTTGCTCGTCTTCGACCAGCTCGCAAGAGAGGGTTGGAAGAAGAAGGGTTGAAAAACTTGAGCATACCAGCTATGAAAAGCTGATAGATATCGTTGTTTGTCTTCGACCAGCTAGCAAGAGAGGGTTGGGTGAAGACGGGTTGAGAAACTTGAGAATACCAGCTATGAAGCTGATAGATATCGTTGCTCATCTTCGACCAGCTCGCAAGGAGGATTGGGAGAGGATGGGCTGAAAAACTTAGTATCAGCTATGAAGCTGCTAAAATACCATTGCTCGTCTTCGACCAGCTCGCAAGAGAGGGTTGAGAGAAGACGGGTTGAAAAACTTGAGAATACCAGCTATGAAGCTGATAAGTACCATTGCTCATCTTCGACCAGCTCGCAAGAGAGGGTTGGGAGAAGACGGGTTGAAAAACTTGAGAATTCCAGCTATGAAGCTGATAAGTACCATTGCTCGTCTTCGACCAGCTCGCAAGAAGGGTGGGGAGAAGACGAGAGATACGGTAAGACGAGGAAAAATTACTAGATAATCAAAGGAAAGCGTCAATGCAAACACTGCGAACACTCGCGGCTAGAGATAGTCGAAGCAAGATAACAACAAAGCATGGACATCCACGAGAATCGAAAAAACAAAAGAGAAAAAAAAAGATACTGCATTGATGAGATTCATACAGAATAGATCGTTTCGACCATCACAAGACGTTCAAAACAGGGTTGAGACACACACACAAAAAAAAAAA
>CACSLK010015718.1:5676895-5691688 GCA_902706635.1 Striga hermonthica
TATATATATATATATATATATATATATATATATATATATTATACATGAAATATATAAAAGTATATTTGTGTAGTCCAAATTTAGGTCTAAATTTAAAGATCAAATAAGTAGTTATTCATAACTTATGCTAATGTTAACTTGGATGCAAATGAATTATTCAATTATTTATAGTTTAATAAATTATTCAACTACTTAAATTTTTTGATTTGGACAGGTCATACGAAAATAAATTCATTTAGTTAATGAAACAATATAAGTTTTATAATTATACATATTATTCACATATATTTTTAAATATATGATAAAATTTTACCAAAATATTTATTTTATTAAATCACATTGTAGTCAAATCAAAATTTTGAATAAATTTTTTTAAAATAACATTATTTTGAAATGAATATAATATAATTTATTATTAGTTACGTGCATTGTATGGGTTGTGTACTAATTTTAAATATACATATTTTATGTAATTTTGTACAATTCAAATTTCGTATAACATTTTTAAAATTAACATAGATAAATTGTATTACATATTGGTTCAATATTCTTAATTTATAAAATATTATTTAATGCATATTTTTTATTTAAAAATACTAATAAATTTTTCTTACCCGTGCATCGCACGGGGGATTCGTACTAGTCTTTTTATATTAGTATAGATATAATTAATAAAAACAACCGAAATTTCATTAAAGATTTTAATATTATTAAAATTTTTAGAAAAGTTCAACAGATACACCAATAAAGATCAATAATTTTTTTAATAAAATAAAATTTTTATTAGAATTTCATAATTTTTTCGATAATGCGAGAGGTAAAACAATATATGACTTTCATCTTCTGATTGTCATTCATATGACCAAAAATTGCTTGCTTCGACTGTGTTTTGGCTTAGATTCAACGACATTAATTAATTAAATTAGTTTGAGGATTTGACTATGATTTCTAGAATATTTTGGTATGGATAGTATCAAATTTTATTCCAACATATTTATTTCCAGAATTTTTAAGGAGTATATTATGAAAACACGAAGAACATGTATTAACATTCTAATCCAATCTCTCAAACTATACAAATTATATGATATTTTTCGTGATGTCTGACTTGAGCATTGAAGTGCCTACGTCGGAACCTCCTGGCGCTATATATTTTGCAGGTCAATCTGACATGTTCGAAGTGAGGAACCTCCTGGCACTATTTTGCAGGTCGATCTGACATGTTCGAAGTGAGGGTGCTTCAGATGATAAGTGGTTCGACGTAGAATTCCTTTTCATTTTTATTTTTCTTTTTGTTCGGTTAAAAATTATATAGAGATGTCTTGCATTTTTCACTTACAATGAATGTTAATAGTTTTTTTTTTTTTTTTTCATGAGAAAAATATTTGGTTAGATGTATAGCCCATTCAAAACTCTATATATAAGGGCTTCCCTATCTTCTTTTACCAACCTAAGGTCACATCACCTATCCACTTTCGTTATTTTCTACCATACCGTTTAATCAAAGTCCTCAAATGGTATTATCTAAAAAAGCTCTAACTTTCAACGTCACCCGGAAAACACGAAGCTGTTCAGACCAAAAAAGCCCACACCCCAGGAATGCAAATCTCTTTCTGACATTAATAGATTATATGTAGTTAGGTTTACTTGTATGCTTTTAGATCTTATGTAGTTAGGTTTAATTGTATGCATTAGTTTTATTGTAGTTAGGTTTACTTGTACTTTATGTTTTATCATTTGTACCCTTAGCATTAGTCCTCCATATAAAAAGGGTATCTAACCCTAATTGTAACATAACTTTTAATTCTCCACTTTTCACTTCTAATAATGAAGCTTTCCTCTCGTGTTCTTCATTCTCTCTCTCTCTGAGTTCATATGAACATTTACATGGTATCAATCGCTCAGTTTATTCCGATCCTTTACTGATTTCCGCTGCATTTTATACACGATTCAATCGAATTCTTTTCGATTTGTTTCGATCTGTTTCGATTTTTTTTCGGCAAATCTCTTATTGCCGATTTCTCTGAAATTTGGGGATTTTCTCGATCGCCTCTACTTTTCCGTCGATTAGCACCAGATCTGTCATCGATTGTTCGATTCTCACACACTCCGACGTATTTCTACTGATCGTTGCTGTTCATCGCCGATATGCCGACACCGACTGACGATCCTGCATCTCCGTATTTCCTCCATGCGAGTGATAATCCGGGCGCCTTAATCATTGTCGAACCATTCACCGGCGACAATTATGTCTCGTGGTCACGATCTGTTTCTATGGCGCTCAGTGTGAAAAACAAACTAGGGTTTGTTGATGGTACAATTTCTTTCCCTAATCCTTCTGATAATCCCTCTGATTCTCTTGCTTGGGTGCATGCGAATAACCTGGTATTATCCTGGCTCTTAAATTCTGTTAGCAAGGAAATTCGCCAATCTTTGTTGTTCTTTACTGTTGCTAAGGATGTTTGGGACGAATTGAAATCCAGATATGCATTATCTAGTGGTCCTAGGGTTTTCCAACTTGAAAAAGCCTTAAGTACTATAGATCAGGGTTCTATGTCTGTTACTCATTATTACAACTCTTTCAAATCTCTTTGGGATGAGTATGTTACCTACAGACCTGTTTGTGGTGCTCTAAACTCATGTACTTGCAACATACTTGATGCTATGGTTACTGCTCAACAAGATGACTCAGTTATGAAATTTCTCATTGGCTTGAATGATACCTACTCTGCTATCCGCAGTCATTTGTTGTTGTATTCACCCCTACCTTCCCTTTCAAAGGTTTACTCACTTCTTCTTCAAGAAGAAAGTCAAAGGTCTTTACATATTTCAAGCAAAACCATTGACTCTGTTGCTATGTTGGCCAAAGCACCTCAGTACCAAACCAAATACACCAAACCACCTTTCCCTAAAGACAAACCAAAACAAAAATGTTCTCACTGTGGTTACAATCATTCAGTTGAAAACTGTTACCAGCTCATTGGCTATCCAGCTCATTGGAAAGGTCCAAAAGGCCCCAGAAAACACCCTGATCTTATCTCTGCTAATTATGTTGTTTCTAACCCTACTACTTCTGAAACCTCCACTACTGACAACTTGTTTCATGAGTTTCTTGAATTCAAAAAGTCTTATGATAGCAAACATGGAGTTGGACCTAACCCTGCTCATGTGGTTGCCACTGCTCATGTGAATCCTGTTCCTTCAGGTATCACAATTAACTCTGTTTGTGCTAACAACAGTAACAAATATTTTTGGATTCTTGACACTGGTGTCTCTGATCATATGATATGTGATATCTCTCTATTTACCTCTACCCCATCCCCTGTTTCTATTCCTATTAATCTTCCTAATGGTCAAAAAGCTTGTGCATGCCATGTCGGACAGATAAATCTGGGACCTAATCTTGTGCTGCACAATGCCTTATTTGTCCCTTCCTTCACTTTCAATCTAATTTCTATATCTAAGCTAACTGCCACTAACAATTGTATGGTCAATTTCTTTTCTTCTCATTGCACTGTGCAGGAAATAACATCTAACAGGATGATTGGTTCTGCTGAAGCTAGAAATGGCTTATATTTCTTAAATTTGCATAGTCTATCTTTTGTATCTTCCTATATCAGAAGTACTTCTACTTCTGCTTATGTTGTTGCTAATGTTTCTACTGATGTTTCTGTTTCTGAACTATGGCACAATAGACTTGGACATCTTTCTTACCACAAACTGCAATCATTACAGTTCACTGATAACAATTGTAAACATCTTGCTTCTAAACCTTGTGATGTATGCCATTTCTCCAGACAGAAGAAATTACCTTTTTCTATCAATAATTCAATTGCTTCTTGCATCTTTGAATTGATTCATTGTGACATTTGGGGTCCTTTCTCTGTTACATCACATTCTGGTTTTAGATATTTCCTCACTATAGTTGATGATTTCAGTAGAACTACATGGATATATCCTTTGCACTCAAAAGCTGATGCCAAAAATCATTTACTACACTTTCATAATCTTGTGAAAACTCAGTTCCATTCTTCTATTAAAACTATCAGAACTGACAATGGCACAGAATTCATTATGCATGATTTTTTCTCATCTTTAGGGATTCATCATCAAACTTCTTGTGTTGAAACACCTCAACAAAATGGCAGAGTTGAAAGAAAACACCAACATCTCTTGAATGTAGCTAGAGCTTTACTTTTTCATGCACATCTACCTCTTGAATTTTGGATTGATTGCATTCTAGCTGCAGCTCATATTATCAACAGAATTCCTTCTGTTCTTTTACAAAACAAATCACCATTTGAAATTTTATACAACAAAGTCCCTACTTATGATCATTTAAAGGTGATTGGATGTTTATGTTATGCTTCTACTATCTCATCTCATAGAACAAAATTTGAAAGTAGGGCTTCTAAATGCATTCTTCTTGGCTATCCTCTTGGTTGCAAAGGCTATAGACTTTACAACCTGGAAACCAAGAAAATATTGATTTCCAGAAATGTGATTTTTTATGAAACTGTGTTTCCTTTTCAAAACAATAATCCTTATTCTCATGACTATCTTTTCCCTGTTCCACCACCTTTTATGGATGATAACCCTATCTCTGATTCTACAAATACTCCACCACCTCTACTGCAAACTACTGCACCTAACTCTTCTCCTTCAAATGCTACCAATCCTATACCATCCTCCCCAGCATATACTCCTCCACAACCATTATCTCCTATACAACCTTCCTCTCCTGTTTTACCCCCTCCAGAAACCAGAAAATCTACTAGAACCAGAAAGCCACCCTCCTATCTGGATATATACAGTCACTCCTTACCTCACTCTTCCAATTTTACTTCTTCTCCTTCACAGTTCATCACATCTGGAACATCACCTTATCCCATTGCATCATATCTTTCAACTGATAGGCTCAATACCAATCATAAATGATTTACTGCATCTATTTCTTCAAACACTGAGCCTAAAACTTACAAACAAGCTTCAACAGATCTTTTATGGGTTGAGGCCATGTCTAAAGAAATAGAAGCTCTTGAGAAAACCAACACATGGATTTTAACTACTCTTCCTCCTAATAAAAACTGCATTGGCTGCAAATGGGTTTTTAGAATAAAATATAATTCTGATGGCACAATTGGCAGGTATAAGGCCAGACTTGTAGCCAAAGGCTACACCCAAGAAGAAGGTTTGGATTATTTTGACACTTTCTCCCCAGTTGCTAAAATTACTACTGTTAGAACATTACTTGCTATTGCATCTATCAAAAATTGGCATTTACATCAACTGGATGTAAACAATGCCTTTTTGCATGGTGAGTTAGATGACGAAATATATATGTCTCCTCCCCCTGGATATAAACTCTCAGCTCCCTCACAGGTTTGCAAACTGACCAAAAGTTTATATGGCCTCAAACAGGCATCTAGGCAATGGTTCCACAAATTAACCACTTGCTTATTAGATTTTGGTTACAATCAATCTTCTGCTGATTGTTCCTTGTTCATTAAGTCTGACCATGATTCTTTTACTGCTTTATTAGTATATGTAGATGACATTATACTTGCAGGTAATGACATGGCAGAAATTAACAAGGTAAAATCTCATTTAGACTCCTGTTTTACTATTAAAGACTTGGAGTCATTGAAATATATTCTTGGAATTGAGGTTGCCCAATCAGAAAAAGGCATAAATATTTGCCAGAGAAAGTATGCTCTTGATATATTAGAAGATACTGGTTTCTTGAATTCCAAACCTGCTAACTCACCTATGGATTCCAATCTTAAACTTACATCTGCATGCTCTTCTGAGAATGATTATGTTGATGCTACCTCTTACAGAAAATTAGTTGGCAGACTTCTTTACTTAACCATTACTAGACCAGACTTGTCTTTTAGTATACAGGCTTTAAGTCAGTTCATGAGCAAACCCACTCAGCAACACCTGACTGCAGCCCACAGAGTGTTGAGGTACATCAAAAACACTGCAGGCAATGGTATATTCTATCCCAGAAACTCCACTTTACATTTATCTGGTTTCTCTGATAGTGATTGGGCTGGTTGTGTAGATACTAGAAAGAGTATCACTGATTATGCTTTTTTTATTGGCTCTTCACTAATTTCTTGGAAATCTAAGAAACAGGCTACTGTTAGTAGATCATCAGCCGAGTCAGAATACAGGGCACTTGCCTCTGCCACTTGTGAAGCACAATGGTTACTCTATCTTTTACATGACTTACACATTATTCATGCTGATCCTGTTGACTTGTTTTCAGACAGTAAATCAGCAATTGCCATTGCTCATAATCCAGTCCAACATGAAAGAACCAAACACATAGAAATTGATTGCCACTTAATCAGAGAAAAGCTAGCCAAAGGACTCATCACTTTACAACATATCTCTTCCCAAAACCAAATTGCTGACATGCTTACAAAACCATTGGGAGTTCAGATGTTTCAACAAAACCTTTCCAAGATGAACATGCTAAATATACATGTTCCTCTTNNGGGGGGGGGGGGGGGGGGGGGTAATAGATTATATGTAGTTAGGTTTACTTGTATGCTTTTAGATCTTATGTAGTTAGGTTTAATTGTATGCATTAGTTTTATTGTAGTTAAGTTTACTTGTACTTTATGTTTTATCATTTGTACCCTTAGCATTAGTCCTCCATATAAAAAGGGTACCTAACCCTAATTGTAACACAACTTTTCATTCTCCACTTTTCACTTCTGATAATGAAGCTTTCCTCTCGTATTCTTCATTCCCTCTCTCTCTCTGAGTTCATATGAACATTTACAATTCATAATTAAACATACCATGCCATTATCAGCGTGTTTCATAAAATTCACAAAAAAATTACAACAACGTCTATAAACAATTATTAAATAATAATTAGTTAAGTTCAGCCATTTAATATTGGCTATAGATTTTTCTCGCCCAAATAGGATAATTTATCACTTTGTCTAGTTGAATAACTTAGCCGATTATGATTAACTAGTACAGATCCCGTGCGATGCATGGGGTGCACAAAAGTCATTTATCAAGTCTTATAATTATATAAATGAGTAAAGAAAAATGTACGGGATATATATAGTACGTGGCTTGTAATAGGCCAAAATGTGAATACGGGTGATGCACGAGGTGCACAATTTTAAGGTCATTTATTAGTACAGAGTTCGTGCGATGCACGGGGTGCACAATTTTCTAGTATGTGTAATACAAATACATACTGTCTGCACGGGACAGAAGCATTAAATGAGTTATTTCCACAGAGCTTGCCCGTTAAGTAACTCCTGAACACGGGTGCACAATTTGTAGTACGTACCATAAAATCAGAACAAATTTCCATACAATTAGATAATAAATTAGATAATAAATAAAGTCTTTTTTTATTTTAGTAAAGATTTTACGTATTTTTTTATTTCCATCCAATTTTGTAGGATGTATTAAATAGTGATTATATTTTATATGTAAAATAAAATAAAAAATAACTAAAATAGTTTTATGTGTTGCAATATTTTATATTTAAAAAAATTAAAAAACCTTCTTTTACGTATTGCATACCAACATTGTAGGAACTACATGGATATTCCTAAATTAATATTGTATACCCAATATTTTAGGAACTAATTAAATACTAATTTAATTTGCATACCAAAAATATTAGATACATTAATTAAATGCTTGATAAAAATAGCAAATCATTAATTAGGGTTGACTATTCTACATACTTAATTTAGTAAATAGTATAGCTTTTAATATAAGCATAGATGAGTAAATAAGGTACTTTGAAAATGAAATTTTTATGTGATTAGTATTTCATAATTAATTCAACCATAATTATTATAATAATAACTTGGATAATTAATCAATTTGCGTATTAAATATGACTTTTTAATGTGATTAATATTTCCTTATAGTTCAGCTGCAACTAAAAAGTTAGACTCTAAAAAAGATAGCATAAATTCAGTAGCAATTAACAAAATGGAATACCATAAATTCATCCGTTATTAACAAAATTGTTATAAATATATTAATATGGACATTACTAATAGATAATTGGGCCTGAAGTCCATTAGTTAGTAGGATTAGGTTTTAGGATTTCTCCCTTGTAAACTCTATAAAAAGAGTGAATACCGATGAATAAAGATAGAGAGACTTTTCTGCTCCTCTTTTCCTGTTCTCTTTATTGCACATCTTTATGTTTGGTTGATTGATGGATGCTTGGTGAATATAGAAGAGTTCCAATTTACAACACGTTATCAGCACGCTCTAATCCCATAATTTATTGGTGTTGCCATAGGAAAGAATCGTGTCTTTCCATCAAGGTATTTTCAATCCCCTTCGTGATTGACATGCTTGATTGAGAATCGAATTATTTCGATATATTTGCAAATCTAACTAATTTTGAAACATTCATTAGTGGGTTTTTCGATGATGATGTTGCTTTGCTTTTGAAATTGTCTGCATACATTTAACTGAATTGAATCCAGTTTCATTTTTTTTGCTTTGGCTATTGAAAACTAATAAAATTTTGTGGATAATCGGTATTGTCCATCAAGCTTCTTGAACGTGTTAACCATACTGTTTGCATATATATGTTACTAAGGACGTGGGGAATTGATTTTCTTCAATTGTCGGGAAAAAGCATTTTTTTCCGGTTTTTGCTAGTTCTATGCGAAGTTTTACTGTTTGTTGTTCTAGCTTACTTTAAAATGCGTGGTGTTTTTTTTTTCCTTGCGTGTCATTCAGAAATACGATCTTCTTGATATCATATTGTTATATCATGTTTCTGATAAAATTGTGAAAAGTTAATCCTTGTTACAATGGTCGAACGCCATTTTTTTTCTGCATTTATCTGCTAGAATAATTGCTTCTTATGGTTGTTCATAAAAGAACTTTGAATTAGGGTAATTAGTTAATAGTTGAGGTGGTTTATGAAATGTGTAAATTTGATTGTAGCAGTGGAAATTTATCTCTATGTCTCCTTCCCATTGGTTAATTGATGAAAGCTTGAATATAATTTATTTTGTTCAGCAAGCTATTAAAGTCCCTACTCAAATTTTACTTCAAACTGACTTGGGGTTCAATTTTACTAATGATTTTGTTGGCTAGTAATTGATGTGTGTACATAATCTTAGCTGATTGCAAACACTACTTTTTATTTGGATTTGAGATGCCAACTATGCATTAAATTCATGACATGTTCACTATTTAATTTCAATTTTAATATTCATTGTTTGCTTGAAATATCATACGCCATGCGAATAACTATATAAAAACACAAATTATATTTATGTGGATGTCAACTTCTGCTGGCTTCAAATCTGTGGGATCAATGTCATATTATATCCCCAAGTATTTTGATATCATTTTCTTGTTTTTTTTAAATAAATTGTAGAATTTGACAATGACTGATATCACCAAAAGAGAATTTGCTGAGCTCGCCCTTGATGGAGGTAATTATTTGACTTGGGCCCTTGATGTTGAGATTCACCTGGCCTCGTTCGACTTAAGTGCTACAACTGCTTCTACATCTCAAAGCACTCCTGCCCAGAAGGCAAAGGCATTGATTTTTCTCTGCCACCATCTCAATAAAGATATGAAAAATGAATACCTCACTGAAAAATATCCCGCCAATCTTTGGAAATCCCTGAAGGATCGGTTTGACCAACAAACGGCCATTATTCTCCCTCAAGCTCAATATGACTGGCTTAATATTCGGTTTCAAGATTTTAAATCTGTCACTGAGTATAATTCAGCACTACATCGTATTGTTTCACAGCTGAAACTCTGTAAGCAGAACATTACAGAGGCTGAGTTGCTTGAAAAAACTTTATCAATTTTTCATGCTAGTAACCTTGTACTCTAGCAGCAGTATAGGGCTAAAAACTATGCAACTCACTCTGATCTGATATCGGCCTTGCTTGTGGCCGAAAAACACAATCAATTGTTGATGAAGAATCATAATGCTAGGCCTGTTGGAACTCAAGCTGTGCCTGAAGCACATGCGACTACTCACGGGCATCATAATGTACGAGGGAGAGGTCGAGGATACCATTCCCAGCCACCCCGTGGTGGACGTGGTCGCAGTCGTGGTCGTGGACGCGGTCGTGGCCATGTTTGGACTCGAGATGGTGGGCGAGGTCATGGTGATAACGTCCCGGGTGGTCGTAGCGAGAACTTGAACATTGAGGTGGATCGTTCGAATCGACGCGATTCACATCCACAACCTAAAGACCAGAAGCAGGTTTGCTTTCGATGTGGATGCGATAATCATTGGTCCCGCACATGTCGTACTCCTCGGCATCTAGTTGAGGCCTATCAAAGAATACTCAAGGATAAGAAAGGAAAGGCTCCTCAAGGTGAATCACATCATGCTAGTTTGCCTGAAGCAAATTTAGCTTTCAATGCTGATGATGATGATTTATTGAAGCTTGAGCTCGAGGACTATGGTGATGATGTGTGATTAATATGAATTCTATCTTAGAACTGGATATTTTTATTTTCGTGGTTTGTTTCTTGCTATTAGACATTTCTGATTTCTTTTGCTTCGCCAGACATTTGTGGTTTGTTTTTGTTATTGGTATGTTTTCAGACGTTATGTTTTGATTGGGACTTCGCGATTGCTTTGTTTTGCTTACATTGTTTTACTTTTCTTTTAGTGTACCACAACCATTCATTCGTTTGCATTATATGGAGAAAGAGGGCGTTTTATGTCTAGTCGACAGTGCTACTACGCATACTATCTTGAAAGATAGAAAATTTTTTCAAACTTTAAATTAATGAAAAGAAAGGAAGTGTTTCTACAATTGCTCATGATAAAATATTGATAGTAGGCTCCGACAGAGCTTTACTTACTCTTCCTAAGGGTACCGAATTAATAATTAACAATGCGCTTTTGTACCCTGAATCACAAAGAACACTCCTTAGTTTTAAAGATATTCGATCTAATGGTTTTCATATTGAAACTAAGACTGAAAACAATATAGAGTATCTTCTAATGACTCATTCACAAGGAAGTCAAAAGAAAATTGTAGAAAAACTTCCCTCTTTCTCCTCAGGCTTGTACCATACTTACATTCGACCTTCTATTAATCATGTTGCATTGAGCTTAAAATTTAAAGACCCAAATTCATTTAAGTTATGGCATGAGCGATTGGGTCATCCTGGGCTTAATATGATGCGTCGGATAATTTCTAATTGTATTGGGCATAGCGTATCAAGCAGCAATCTCCCTTCTTTTAATGAATTTATTTGTGATGCTTGTGCAAATGGAAAATTAATATTGAGACCTTCACGTACTAAAGTTGGAATTGAATCTCCTACGTTCCTTCATAGGATTCAAGGTGATATATGTGGCCCTATTCATCCCACTTCGGGACCTTTTCGATATTTTATGGTATTGATAGATGCTTCCACTCGATGGACATATGTGTGTTTATTGTCCACTAGAAATCAGGCTTTTCCAAAGCTCCTTGCTAAAATTATTGAATTAAGAGCTCAATTTCCTGATTATCAAATTAAAACTATCAGAATGGATAATGCCGGTGAATTTACTTCGAAAGCTTTTGATGATTACTGTATGTCACTGGGCATCAAAGTGGAGCATCCGGTACCTTATGTCCACACACAAAATGGTCTAGCTGAATCACTCATTAAGCGCATCAAATTAATTGCTAGACCATTGTTACAAAATTCCAACTTACCAATTTCATGTTGGGGACATGCAATTTTACATGCTGCTGCCCTAATTCAAATCCGACCTACTGCATATCATGATTACTCCCCTATACAACTAGTGCGTGGTAAAGAACCTAACATTTCCCATCTGCGAGTATTTGGTTGTGCAGTCTATGTTCCCATCTCACCACCACAGCGTACCTCTATGGGCCCTCACAGAAAACTAGGTATATATATTGGCTATGAATCTCCGTCTATTCTAAAATACCTAGAGCCCATGACTGGGGATCAATTTACAGCTAGGTACGCTGACTGCATATTCGATGAAGAGAATTTTCCGGCATTAGGGGGAGATAAAAGCCCAAACATAAATAAATGCCGAGAAATTTCTTGGAATGTAGAAAATCTACAATATTTAGATCCACGCACTAATCAAACTGAACTTGAAGTTCAAAATATAATTAATTTGCAATATTTAGCAAATAATCTGCCAGATGCATTTACTGATCATAAAGGAGTGACCAAATCTCATGTACCTTCAATAAATGCTCCACAACGTGTGGAAGTCCCCATAAAATCTAATAATCCTGCAGATGCTCCACGCCAGAAGCGTGGTAGACCCGTTGGTACAAAAGACAATAATCCGCGGAAAACGAAATATAATAAGAATATTGAATCACTCCTGAAATCTCCAGAAGAGAATCGTCCAGAAGGCGAAAATCCTAGTTTAAATGCACGTGCAACAAATAATAGAAATACTAGGATTGCGGAACATCCAGATCAAAATATACTGGGAAATGATGAAGATCTGGTTGATGTAAATATTGAAGTAGCTACGAATTTTGTTGATACAGGAGAAACTTATAATAGAAGTAACATAGTCGTCGACGACACATTTGCTCTATAGTTGCTTTTACCATCTTCGATAATCTGGATCCAGAACCAAAATCAATTTTAGAATGCCGGAAGCGCTCCGATTGGGTAAGATGGAAAGAAGCAATTGAGGCTGAACTAGACTCGCTAAATAAACGAAAAATTTTTGGCTCTATTGCGCGTACACTTCAAAATGTTATCCCAGTAGGATATAAATGGGTGTTCGTGCGAAAGAGAAATAAAAATAATGATGTGGTGAGATACAAAGCGAGATTAGTTGCTCAAGGGTTTTCGCAGAGACCCGGAATTGATTTTGATCAAACATATTCTCCTGTAATGGATGGAATAACGTTCCGCTATTTGATATCTCTGGCAGTAACTATGAATTTAGATATGCAGTTAATGGATGTCGTGACCGCATATCTATATGGGTCATTAGACACAAATATATATATGAAAATCCCTGAAGGATTAAAGGTTCCCGAGATAAGGGAAAATGAAATGCGCAACATGTATAACATTAAATTACAAAAGTCATTATATGGCTTAAAGCAGTCGGGTAGAATGTGGTACAACCGGCTGAGTGAGTTTTTGTTGAAAAATAATTATGTGAATAACGATGTGTGCCCCTGTGTGTTTATAAAGAGGTCAACGAATGGCTTTTGCATCATTTCAGTTTATGTCGATGACATAAATATAATTGGCACACGAGAAGAGCTGGATAAAGCTAGCTCATGCCTAAAGACGGAGTTTGAAATGAAAGATTTGGGTAAAACCAAATATTGTCTCCGCCTGCAGATCGAGCATCTCCCTGAAGGAATATTTGTACACCAGTCAACCTACTTGAAGAAGGTTTTAGAAAAATTCTACATGGATAAATCTCATCCACTTAGCACACCAATGGTTGTCCGATCCCTTGAAGCGGATAAGGATCCATTTAGACCTAAAGAAGATACCGAAGAAAATTTAGGACCAGAAGTTCCTTACTTAAGCGCCATTGGCGCATTACTTTATCTTGCAAATTGCACCAGACCTGATATTGCATTTGCAGTAAATTTGCTAGCAAGGTTTAGTGCTTCTCCTACGAGGAGACACTGGAATGGTATTAAACATATTTTTAGGTATCTTCAAGATTCACAAGATCTTGGTTTACTTTATAAGAAAAATCAAGATATGACATTAGTGGGCTATTCGGATGCTGGTTATATGTCTGATCCCCATAATGCTAGATCACAGACTGGTTATGTTTTTCTTTGTGGTGGTACTGCAATCTCTTGGAAGTCGGTCAAGCAGTCCATGGTTACTACATCTTCAAACCATTCAGAAATAATTGCTTTATACGAGACTTCACGCGAATGTGTATGGTTAAGATCTTTAATCCAACATATTCGTGGATCATGTGGAATAACAAATGATATAACCCCCACTGTCCTTTATGAGGACAATGCAGCTTGTGTTTTACAAATGAGTAGTGGATATGTCAAAGGAAGCATGACAAAACACATTACTCCAAAATTCTTTTACCCACACGAGCTCCAGAAGAGCGGTGAGATTATTGTACAAAAAGTGAGGTCTAGCGAGAACTTGGCAGACCTATTCACCAAATCCCTTCCTACATCTACTTTTGAAAAATACATTTATGGTATTGGTATGCGTAAACTGGAAAGACTGTTGTCTTCAGGGGGAGGGAAAAACTCAATATAATCCCGAAAATTAAGTCCCGAAGACCAAATGTTGTACTCTTTTTATTTAACTAAGTTTTTCCTAGTGGGTTTATTAGTTAAAGGTTTTTAACGAGGCAGCTAGTAAAACACATGAATTTTTATAAATCATGTACTCTTTTTCCCTTGGCTAATTTTTTTTTTCCCCTGTCGGGTTTTTATTAGCAAGGTTTTTAATGAGGCATGTAGTAATGTTCAAGGGGGAGTGTTATAAATATATTAATATGGACATTACTAATAGATAATTGGGCCTGAAGTCCATTAGTTAGTAGGATTAGGTTTTAGGATTTCTCCCTTGTAAACTCTACAAAAAGAGTGAATACCGATGAATAAAGATAGAGAGACTTTTCTGCTCCTCTTTTCCTGTTCTCTTTATTGCACATCTTTATGTTTGGTTGATTGATGGATGCTTGGTGAATATAGAAGAGTTCCAATTTACAACAAAAATAAGCTATTTAAAAGATACCATAAAATGTGCAATTATTTTCCATATATAGCAAATAAGATTTTTTTTTTT
>CACSLK010015718.1:5708348-5749840 GCA_902706635.1 Striga hermonthica
AGCTGTTGAAACTGTTGCTCGACTTCGACCAGCTCGCAAAATGGGTTGGGAGAAGACGACTCAAAAAACTTAAGTTCAACAGCTATGAAGCTGTTGAAACTGTTGCACGACTTCGACCAGCTCGCAAAATAGGTTGGGAGAAGACGACTCGAAAAACTTAAGTTCAACAGCTATAAAGCTGTTGAAACTGTTGCTCAACTTCGACCAGCTCGCAAAATGGGTTGGGAGAAGACGACTCAAAAAACTTAAGTTCAACAGCTATAAAGCTGTTGAAACTGTTGCTCGACTTCGACCAGCTCGCAAAATGGGTTAGGAAAAGACGACTCAAAAAACTTAAGTTCAACAGCTATGAAGCTGTTGAAACTGTTGCTCGACTTCGACCAGCTCGCAAAATAGGTTGGGAGAAGACGACTCGAAAAACTTAAGTTCAACAGCTATAAATCTGTTGAAACTGTTACTCGACTTCGACCAGCTCGCAAAATGGGTTGGGAGAAGACGACTCAAAAAACTTAAGTTCAACAGCTATGAAGCTGTTGAAACTGTTGCTCGACTTCGACCAGCTCGCAAAATAGGTTGGGAGAAGACAGTAAGGTGAAGAAAAAAAAGCAAACAATAAAATAAAAAGCTACAACCATGAGAAGATGACGATATAAAAATAGCACAATAAGCATTATAATTAAAAGAAAATTCATTACATCCGACACCATCTCACCCTTTACATAGGGAAAATAGGATGAGATGGTAAAACAAGAAAAGAAAGAACAAGCAGAAACAAGTAGCAAAACTAAAAAAGGGAAAATCTAAGCCTTCTGGGAGTCGGCCGTCGACTTCTCATCAGCATTTTCGCCTTCATCACCAATTGGCTCGGTCCGAGCGCCTCCCTCCGCAATCGGCTCCGTATTAGGCCGCTCGACTTCAACCTCCTCATCGAACGGCTCATCCTCGAAGTTCGCACCACTCGGCTCGACCAATTCAACGGGGCCGACCAAGGGAAGTGGTGGAACCTCAAGCTGAGAGGATAGCCCAGCCGAATGGATGGCCTTGGCCGCCAGGCCACTCCACCACGCATGGCCGGGGGGGAGAGCAGCTTCCCGGAAACCCTCGGGGTCGGGGAGAGTTAACTTCACGGCGTCACGGTAGATTTTTCCCGAAAAGTCAGGCTTGGTCACGGCCTGCTCCCACGTGTCGCAGGCGAAGTCGAAATACTGGACGGCCGCGGGGATAAGTTCATCAAGAAATTCCGAGGAGGAGCAGAATCTCTCGACCACAGCCTTACGGTAGTGATCAAGAAAAACCGCTCCTGCGGTGGACTTCAAGAAGGTCCGCCGACCTTCCTCTATCCCATTCTCCCTCTCGACCAAGATTTCGTCGTTCGCCTTGACCAAGTCGACCTTAGCCGCTCAGCTTTACGAACAGCCACCTCCTTGTCGGAACGGAGTTTTGTGATGATGGCGTTGGCGGCCTCAAGATCCTCCTCCTTCGCCGCAAGTTCGGCACACTTGGCCGCATACTTCTCCCCCGGAACCTTAATATTAGTCTCAGGGGAGGTCGCCTCCTCGATCATAGTCGGGAGAATGCAGGCAAGAAGCTGAAGAAAGAATAACCAAACAAAATAATAAGAAATCGACACCACTAAAATCCTGAGGAAAAAGCAAACAAACTTAAGATTAAGCCTACCCGAGGAATGAGCCGAGCGGCATAACGAGCCCTGTCGTATGGGTTGCCATCGGAACGAGCTCGGTCGTCCTCCGGAAGAACTGACTGGAGGTAGTTGAGAATCTGGAGAGAGTCGGGGTTGTCATAAAGTCGAGAGGGTTGTTGAAGGGTCACCGGTTGCACCCTCACGGGCGACGGTTGTCCCGCACCCTCTCCATCCAGAGGCGCAGTCACATCGACGACAGCCTCTGGCTCTTTCCTCTCCTGACGCTTCGAGGAGCCAGGTGCCAGAGCCTTATCTCGCTGGTCACGAGGCCTCTTGCGAGAGTGGGAATCCGATGGCATGCTGGGAACAGAAGCGGAAGGAAGAACGACTTTAGACTTCTTAGCGGCAGTCGTCTCGACCGCAGTTGATGGAGCAACAGAACTCGAGCCACCCCCAAGCTCTTGAGCAACCGATTTGTGGGCCGCTTCAGCCGTCTTCTTCTCGAAGCGGGCCAATGCTCTTACTAAAAAGGAAGAAAATGATCAAATACAAACAAACACACCAGCCTTACGTGCATTTCAAATAAACGCAAAAACGCGAGACCAAACAATCATAAGTAAATCGAAACAGAAGACGACAAACAAAGAAGCTTACAAGGATCGTTAAGACGAGGAGCACTTTTATCAACACAAATACCAACATGATTAAGTAAAGAAGTATCTTTGGTAAGTCGACGAGCGCTCCATATGTGTTTGTTTAACTCTTCTAGCATATCAGCGAACTGTGAAGAGTCGGGACGCTTACGCTGCTTTGTCTTATTGGTAATCCACTCATTCGAAAATGGATATTGGCCAGGAGCAGGTCGAATGAAGAAATACTTCTTTTTCCATTCGGTAATGTTGGAAGAGAGGTCGTCAAGGAAAGTAACACCTACTCGACGGCCCAGACAATGGGCGTCCTTGCTAAACCTATACCTGTAACAGTAAAGGAAAAACTCGGGTAGAAAATTACCTAAAACTATGCAGGTAACAACTATGAAGGCTACCATTATTCGAATAGAATTGGGGGTGAACTGGTTTATTGGTATATCGAAAAGGTTACTTAACGATTGCAGCTCAGGTTGAATCGGGAAACGCAGGCCCGAAATTATTTGATCCACGAAAAAAGTAAAACAACCCTTGGGAGGGCGACGGAAGTCGTCTTCGGGTTTAGGAGCAACTACAGCCCAATCCGAGGGAAGGCCGCTGAACTCTCTGAAGCCATCGATTTCGGCTGCAGGAGCATAAGAAAACGATAGTAAGAACTTTACCACGGAACATGCTATAGTTGCAGACTCGATTAAGGGAAGTCATTATCAAGTAAAGAAACAAGGCTGGCCGCATATATGAGGATGTCTAGAAGAATCTAGCGGAAAATACCTCGAGGAGTCAAGTCGGGGTAAGAGGATTCGAGGACTTGGAGAACTTCGGGATCCTCACAAAGTGTGCCCGAAAGCAACGCCTGATTGTACACAGCCCAATTGATACCGAAAGGTGAGGCATGGGAATGGACAGAGTCCTCCGGCTCGACGTTTAGACGAGAACATGGTTCGACATCGTTTGGGTGAACAGAGTCCGAACCCGAATAGTTATCGATTTCACGGGCAAGAAAACCGGAGACGGGGTCAGAAACAGGGTCGAGATTGGAATCTAAGAAGAAAAAGAGAGAACGGCAATCAAGAAAAGTTATTAGAAAGCGTGGCCGTGATTCGATTCAAAGAGATAAGGGTCAACAAAATAACCAGGATAGCACGAGAAGCGTCTTGACAACGGGAAGAAGGGGAGAAGAAACAAGAAAAGTATTCCCCGTATCGATTCGACTTGACAAATGAAGGCCATGTCAGGAAAGGAAAAGAGTTGATCTCTCATAACAAGATGACTAACAAAGGAGAACACTTGAAGAGATAAAAAACCTACAATCAGAGATCTAACAGGAAAATCGCCAGAAGATTCACATGCAATTCCCAGAAAATGAAAGATGTTCTTATTTCCAGACAATTTACCCAGAAAAATAAAAGGCGTTCTTATCTCAAAACACGAAAACAAGTCGAACATGCAAAAAAAACTTACTCAAACTCATGATGGTTGACGGAAAGTCCTGAAAAATCGGAGAAGGACGCCGGAAAATAAGAGCGCCGGAAAGCTTGAGATGCTGTGTTTGCCGGAGAAAACAGAAAGCTCAGAGAAGATGAGTGCAAAAAGTGAGGACGAGAAAAGAGGAGGATTATTTATAGAGAAGGCAGAGAAACCCCAGCCCTCGGATTAAAGTCATTTTCAACGGTTAAGATGGTGCACAGAATACGAAGTGGTGGAGAGAGAAAGTGTCTTATCTTTTGAATTTTGAAATTTGAAAAGATCCAGACTTATCCAATCAATTCGAAATACAATTGGGTAAACATCACCTTGCAAATCGCAGAAACAATCGGGTACAGTTTAGGGCAGCGACAGGCGACAGAATATGAGAAAAGACTCGAGGAAGACATTCGACCTTCTAGAACTTACTCTTAAGCTCAGAATCGCTTCGAGTAATTTTTGGGGGGGGGGGACTAGATGATATGGCCACACTGGCTCATAACGGTCCGAATCATCATGGTTCAGAAATTATCAAGTCGACTTTAACAAAGTCGACTCCGCCAATAAGGCTCTTCATGATACTCACGGTCAAGGATCCCGGCTCTCGTCTAAGTCGACGTACACATGTCGACTAACATAAGTCGATTTCTTCCAAGACGATGGTCAGACGTATTAGGATCCACTAGTGATTGAATACGATCCAGTCGACTCGAGTCGATATCTCAGGTCGACTGAAAGGATCTTGCAGTTCATAGATCTCGACAGCTTTGATACACCTCAGCGTATTGAGGGAAAGTTAAGGATAAGAAGAAAGCTAAGGAAGGATCTAGATGCTGACTAGGAAGTGGGCAGAATACGAACCGACCAGGGTATTTTGGACATTTCCAGTAAGTCGGCCGGGGCACTTTGGGGACTTCAGGTAAATGTTGCACTTCTATATAAAGGACTGGGGTAATCCCAAAACCCTAACTCCCATTCATTCCATATTCTTTTCATTATTGCTGCTGCTCTTTTATAGCAGCTCTCTTCGTCTCTTTCACATACTGACTTGAGCGTCGGAGGCTCTACGCCGGGAATCCCTCCGGCGTTGAGTTCTTGCAGGTGTTCTTGTGGTTCGATAGCAATTTGGAGACCATCAGGACAGATCTGAGCTCGTTCACATCGGTTCATTCCAGATCCGGGCGATTTTTCACCGGTTCACCCCAGATCCGGAAATAGACCCATCACAAACCTATGGTCAAACCCCATTTGAATCATAATTTTCTTGAGACATAACCATTCAACTCGATCAAATGGTTTGATGAGATCCAACTTCAGAGCCATGAAAAAATTTGGGCCAGAGACATGCCTATTCAAATAGTGGAAGGCCTCTTGTGCAACTATGACATTATCAGTTAACTGCCTTCCCTCCAAGAATGCAGCTTGGTAGTCACTTACACAGTTTGGAAGGCATGCCTTAAGTCTCAGAGCAAGAAGCTTAGATATGATCTTGTAAACGACAGTACAAAGACTTATGGGTCTAAATTGACTCAGAAATTCAGGGTTGGGGCATTTTGGAATTAAGGAGACAACTGTGTGGTTCCAATACTTAAGAATCATACCTGAATGGAAAAAGCTCAGGACAGCCTTCATAATATCATCCTCAATGAGCAACCAGAAATGCTGGTAGAAGGCAGCTGTCATACCATCCTCCCCAGGGGATTTATCAGGGTTCAGGCTAAAAAGACAGCTCTTGACTTCTTCTTTCTCTACTGGCCTGAGAAGAGCATTGTTCATTTTTGTGGTGATGCTTCTGGGAATGAGAGGAAGGATGGAGTCTCCTCCCCAACATCCTTCAGAAGAGAAAAGGCCACTGCAAAAATTAGAGATATGCTTTTCCAAATCTTTCTAGGATGAGAGAACTTTGCCTTGATTATTGATCAACCTTGTGATAGCATTGAGTTTTCTTCTTTGCAGGGTAAAGGCATGAAAAAATTTTGTGCTGGCATCCCCTTCCTTTAACCATCTGTGCTTGGCTTTTTGTTGCCAAAACATTTCCTCTTGGGCATGGGCTTTATTCAGCTTACTTTTAGTCGATACCCATTCCTCCCAATTCATATCTGATCTATCTGCATTTAAATCTTCAAGTTTCTGAGTGAGGTCAGCAATTGTTGTCTGGTTCTGAGTTCTGAATGAAGAGCTCCAGATGAGGAGAGCAACTCTTGTATTCTTAACTTTTTCTTTAAGCTGAAAGAAAGGGGTACCAGAAACAGGTGTTTTCCAAGCCTTTGTCACAGTTTCCTGGAATCCCTCCTTTCCAATCCATCTTCTGTCAAAGTGGAAAGAAGATTTTTTTTTCTCCCTGGGCAAGCCAACATTTAGCAAGACAGCTGAATGATCAGAAGAGCTTCTGATGATACTTGAGGTCTTAGCATTTGGAAAACTCTGAGTCCAATCAAAAGAACCAAAGGCTCTATCAAGTTTCTCTTCCACCAGATTGGGGGGGGGGGGGGGGCTCTGTTGTTGCTCCAGGTGAATTGGGGCCCTTCCATACTTACTTCAGTCATTCCCATATTATTGATGAAGTGTTTGAAGCCTTGGAAGCTGGCCTGAGATCTGAGCAGACCACCAGATTTTTCATGATTGAAAATGATATCATTCCAGTCACCAATAGAAAACCAAGAATTACCCCATTTGTGGCTATCTGCTAACAAAATATCCCATTGGGACTCCCTGATTGCTCTAATGGGGCTAAGATACACAAAAATTCCCCATTGGGGTACAGATGAGAGAAGAAAAAATTCAATAGCAATAAAAGTCTGTACAAATAACCTGACTAATAACCACATTAACGTCCCAACACAAAACAAGACCTCCACAAAGGCCCTGAGGGTCTACAATAGCAAATCTATTATCAAAACCAAGCTTATTACAAACAGACTTCACAAAAGCATTTTGTTTTTTTGATTCAGAAAGAAACAGAAAATTGGGGTGATGAGTTCTGAGCAACTCTCTGATTTGGGAAATTGTAGAGGGCCCACCCAGCCCTCTACAATTCCACACCAGAGCTAACACTTGTCACTGGGGTGCCATTCAAGGCTGGCAACCCCCACCTTTGCTTCAGCAGTTTTGAGTTTCTTATAGAGCACCTTGTTGGAGACTAGTCCTTCCTCAACATTGTTTGAAGGTTCTGGTTCTAACCTGATCCTTTTTCCTCTAATTAACTGGTCTGTGATTGGTGTGTCCTCTGATGTTCTTTGAAGTCTCCCCTTTTTGGTTCCCCCTCTTTTCCAAGTTCTGGTACCTTTAGAGTTTGGAGGGTAGCATTCCTCCAGAGGATCAATAGTCATAGGCTGCCTGGGTATCTCTTCTTTTTCCATATCCATGGTAGTGGATTCCACTATCTGCAGTTGGTTGTCCTGAGTGTTATCTCTTGGAGGACTTAGAGTGTAATTAGCCGAGACTAGAGAAGAGCAACCCACAGATTTCGTAGGGGATGGGACAACCTCATGATCTGGAACAAGAGGGCTTTCACTCTGGATCTGTCTTGTTGATGCTTTATGAGAAGTGTCATGAACCTCCATAGTAGGAGAGTCTGTTGGGGGAGAGTTCCTAGACTCAGATATACCATTAGGCGCCCATTTGAAACCATCTGCAGCTCTCATCCATTCACCATACTGATCTTCCTTAACAGAGTTATTTGTGACATCCTCCATTTTTTTCCTGCAGCCCCGGTTTAAGTGACCTATGATGCCACAGTAATGGCAGTGGTTAATAAGCTTTTCATATTGAAAACAAACACTTATAATCTGGTCTCCCAATCTGATTTTAGCAATTCTGGGGAGGGGCTCATTAATATCCACTGTCACCAATAGCCCGAGTAGTTTACCCCCATGATTGCCCGTAGTTGCAATAACCACATTTTTAAGACTCTTGAATGCCTTCCCAATCTTGAGCCCCACATCCGTACTGAGCCAGTTTAGAGGAATATTTTGCACCTGAGCCCAGAGATTTAGTTCCTGGAAGTCGGGATGCTTGCTGTTGATGTTAACCATCCATTCTTTGAGAATGATGTACTGATTCTCAAAGTTCCAATTTTTCCCCGCTGCCACCTTTTTCATGTCGTCTCGGTTCTGGAAAATAAATTGAAAGTAATTGGGGCAAAGTTCTTTCACATCCATGGGTTGGTTCAGCTTCCAGATTTGAGACATTGCGCGTTTAATCCCAATCCAACTCGCTGGTCTGTCACCTGTTACTTTGCCAAATAGACTCCTTTGGCATTTATCGTCACTAGCTTTGATATCATCTTGAGCAATGTCGTAAATTTTGTCCTCATTAACAGACAGAGAGAACTTCTGTAAGCGTGCTGTGAGATCTTCATCTTCATTGTCCCTCTGAGAGGTTGCCATAATCAAACTAAAAAAAATCCTAAAATTTGGGGATAAAAGAAGGTCAACAGCTACAAAGGGAAGGGAATGATTAGATTGAAGAGCTTCCAGATGATGGAGAAAAAAGGGTAGAACTGCTAGCACGAGAAAGTAGGACGAGAACCACTAACAACAGCAACGATGGTCGGAAATCGATCGGAAAAAAAGAAAAAAAAACCCTCGCTCTCCAAGAGAGAATCGCACCCGCTCTCCAAGAGAGAATCAAAATAATTGTCTTGAAAATAACTTTAATATTTATTAAAAACAATAATCAAATTATGCCCACATGTTGTAGATTGTGCATTTCAATTGATAGTAAAAAAATTTATATAAATAAAGTAATAACAATTTTAAAAATTATTTTGTGACCATTATCGCTATAATAATTTAATTTTTTATATTATTTGAGAATGATTGCAATTTCTTATTATTTCTACAACCCACCGTACCACAAGTCTTTAAAAAAATGTCTATTAAATAGGTTATGTTATTAGAAAATATAATTTGAATATGCTCGATTGAATTATAAATATAATTACAAAATAAAAAAATCAATTTCAAATTTGATATAACTACCATAATATTATATTACCATTGATATCTCAACATTGATAAAAAGTTCCTTTAATTTTTATTCAATGGATAACAAGTCATATACCAAAAATTATTGATTCAAGGAGTTCAAAATAACCTTTGATTTTATCAATAACTACAACAAACCAGTTTTTTCAAAATTCATATTATGATTCACAATATCATAACTAAACTAATAAAAATTAATAGATTATTAAGAAATTTAAAATATTATATATACATTATTATAAATTATAAGGAAAAAATAATATTAACGTAATTAGAAATTAAGAAAATTGTAACATCAAAATGATATATATTACTATCTTTTTCTATGAGGGTTGATCATAATATTTGTCATAATTTTTAACTTTAGTATAACTTATTTAAAAATTGAAATAATATATTTGATAATGTCGTAATATGTTAAAGATTCATTATCCTTAATTATAACAGGAAATAAAAATGACAACTATTTTATAACAAGTGAAATAAACATATAAATCGTATATTAAATTATTATATATCATCAAATAAAAACAATAATATTAATATTCAAAAATATTTTTATATTAATCAATATTCTTTTGTTTCTTTAATATATACAATTTATAACGATTTCCCGTGCATCGCACGGGGTACATACTAGTTTTATAGAAAATAACAGAGAAGATACTAAATGTCAATAAAACAAAAAAATAACATCTGTAACGCCCTCTGATTTTAAAAAAGAAAAGTAACTGAATTTCCAAAAACCCGAGTAAAGTTTTCACATATCATTTGAAATTGAAAAACGATTAAAAAACATGACTCAATTAATATTCGACATATTAACTTAAGTACCAGTTCAGGTCATTGGAATTAAACCATCCCTAATCATCACTTAACCACATATTCGATCCAGACATAATATGGCATGCTCATCATTAAGATATGAAAACACACATCATAATACTTAGTTCAAAACCATAAATTCAAATAAGGCATGTCATATCAATTCAAAATCGAAACCTATTCTTCAAAACACCCAAGAAAAATCAGATAGATATATTCTAATAATATTCTAATACTCAAATCACTACCCAATTTCAAGTCCTGCAAAACAGTTCGGGTTCATAGTCAGTTCAACTCCACCAAGACAATATATAATATCAAAATATCCAAGTATCAGTTTAAGCATACCAATTCGAATTCATCATCCAAAATAAATCATATGAGTTCAACAAATAAAATCACGATAAGCAGAAGCATAAAAGCAATTCAATATCACAATAAATATGACCCCACTCACCCTTCCATTGCCACGTGTAAGAAATTTAACGGGTATAGTCACAACTATTAGGCGGAATTGAATAAACCCTAAGCATGTGATTCTATCAATTCATAGAATGTGGATCTTTGCATTAATTAAATTGCACATAAAACTTACAAGAATCCAGCTATAGTCATTCCATGTTTTCTTGATCTATGATATTGATCTACGATCATCTTTCTCCAATCTCCAATCCTCTTCCTCCAATCTCCAATGATGGATTTGTCTTTGCCTATGTTTTTCTCTTCCGTGTCTCTCGTCTTTCCATAAAGCCCTTGATGTTGAGAACTTTATTTTCGTATGAGATGGGAGAGAGGGCATGTAGTATATGTAGGAGGAGGAGACTTAGAATCTTAATCCTACTAACATTCTCCATGTTCTAACTTAACTTACTGTCCAAGTCAAACATCACAAATTGGACTCTTTAATATTAGAACATTAAATAATCCATTAAATACATATTCACCTTTAATAAAGTTTGACTATTAATTCAATTAGGTCCAACTAATTATATGGTCCACGATAATAGAATAATATATAAAATATTATTACATTCTCCCACTTGGACCATATAAGTGTCCAGACTCAAAGAGCTACTTTAAGTGTGCACCTTTCATCAAACTTATTATTGAATACATATATCTATAAGTTTAAAATTAAAATAGAATTTAACCGAGTCATGTCGGTCACAAGTCTTTGAGCGACATGATCCCTTCCATGTACCACAAATTATTTCTAATTCAACTTTACTTTAATATGGAACAAACTTTCCGTACCATAACCATAAGTCATCCAACTTTTATGTATATACTATAAAATCAAATATCTATAATGATGAAAAATTATGTGTTAAGAACCAAACATCTTTAATCGAATTCAATAAGTGTCAAAACCATTAATTGAGCAATTTCATTCAGTACTGGTCAGTCCAACAAGGCCCCATTCGTTATTGCCAATTTTCATGATATGCGTTGTAAAGGCTATAGGGAATAACCATACACTTTCATGCAGTCAGCACTAAAAAGCCCAAATGGCACTATAATTCTTCACTTCTACTTTTACGACCAAGTATTTCAATTTTATGTGATTCACACCCTTTGAATACTTGTCATTCCTTGAAATATTATTACTACGATACTACAATAATTTCTTAGCGGTTTGGACAAGATGTCGACATTTTCAAGTCCTAAGATAAAGCATCGTAGCCCTATATTTTGACTTGTGGCCTCGAAGCATACCACAAACTCAAACTTAATCGTGGAAGTCACGATGATGGACTTTGTTCCACTTTTCCATAATCTCGCTCCTTTAGACATTATGAGCAAAAATCTGAATCCGAGTATCCAATTATAAATAATTTGGATTTACTCTAAGTTAGCATGTGTTCTTAAATGCCTTGTAAATATCTTAGAAATTTCATTGCAACATTTAAATAATCATTTGGGGATTTCTTTTATATATTTGTTTAATGTACCAACAACAAATATCAAACCAAATACAGGTTCGTCTCGCTTAAGACTCCTAATCATTTATATCTATGGAATTTTCTCCATCACTTTTCATTCCATTTCGCCTTTCGGACATTTATTTTAGACTAAATATGTCCCTTTTATGAATTGGAATTATTCTTACGGAACAAACATCCATTATCTCTCAAATAAAACTTTAACGGGACTAACTTTTAGTCCTAGTGATCTATTCCATAATATTTCTATTCCAATTACCAAGAACGTTTCATCCATATCCTTTATTTCATAATTTTCAATGAGATAATACTTTATTTCGTGCAACATGTCCACATTATTAGCAGCTATAAAAATGTCATCGACATACGAAACTAAAATAACAAATCTACAGTATTCTCTATAAAACAATAAGCAGTGATGATATCATTAAACTTAAGATACCATTGACGAGAGGCTTTTTTTAGTCCATATATCGATCTATCTACTTACACACTCACGTTTCATTTCTTGTGATCTCAAAAACTTTTAATTAGTTCATGTATATCTCCTTTTAAGTTTACCGTTTAGAAGGTGATCTTTATGTCCATTTGGTAAAGCTCAAAATCATACAGAGCCACCATTACCATTACAATTCTCAAGGAATCTTTCTTGAAATGAGAAGAATGTTCCTTGTAGTCAATGCCTTCCTTTTTGGGTGTAACTTTTAGCAATAAATCTAACTTTATATCTTTCGATATTAGAGTCGCGTTGGGCTTAGACCCTTTAGGTAACTCTACTCAATTACAGACTTTATTGTCATCCATTGACTTTAATTATTCTTTCATGGCATTGATCAACTTTTCCAAAATTTCCACTTTTCATGGCTTGAGATTCATCAACAAAGGTTATTCTATAATTCATGATTGCTTGTGATGATTCATTATCAAGTGAGTTTGGATCATTTCGTTATTCATCTAAATTACATGACGGTATTGTAGCTAAAAGAATAACAACCATTGATGGACTCTCGGGTTTGGACTGTTCAGCTCGAGTTTCTTTGACATCCAAACTTTGCGGTTCCAAACTCCCACTAATTTGATCACTTTTAATGAATCGAGCATTTGCCAGAATCAACTATTCTCGTACTATAGTTAGGGCTATAATACTTATATCATTTAAACTTTTTTGGATAGCCAGTGAAACACCATTGACTGTCCTAAGATCAAGTTTCTTTTCATGTGGATTATATACTTTTACTTCTGCTTGACACCCTCAAATATGAAGATGCCTTAAACTAGGTTTCTTACCCTTCTATAGTTACTTTACTAGGAACCCGGTTTAGCAAATATGCAACAGTCTCTAATGCATGCATCCACACAGAAAACGTTATGTTGAATGGCTTAACATGCTCTTAACCATATCCTTTAAGTACGATTTATCCTCTCAGCAACACCATTATGTTGAGGAGTCTCAATTATAGTGTATTGCAAAAAAATATTTCAAATATCAAGAAACTTTGAAAATAGACTTGGACATTATCCTCTTTCATTGAACTTACAATAATAATCACCAATCTAGAGAGATCTCACAACATTTACTTATTTATCTAACTACATTTCCATCTCATCAATGTATATCTTTGGATAGTCCAATGATCGAGTCATTTCACGTAGTAGATAAATATAACCATAACGTGAGAAATCATTTATAATGATGATTAAATATTTTACATCACCCCATGAGGGACGTCGAATAGACCACAAAGAAATTAGTGTACATAAGCTATAAGATTTTAGTGCTTCTATTGGCATATCTCTTTAATGTATGTCTAGTTTGATTTTCATTAATTCATCCTACACATACATTTTGATCACTAAAATCCAAATGAGAAATGGTTATTCACCATTCTCAAAACTTTTCTTCAGAGATGTGACTTAATATTTGATGCCATAAGAGAGCAATATCTTTATTATGTGCACTACGTTTGACAAAATCAAGCTACCAAGAATCATTGGGAATCTTTAGTAAATTTAATTCACAACATACATAAATTTAATGTATATCTTTATTTTCGAATTAAGATTTTATTTTGGGCAATCTTTCTTGAGGTGACACAACTTTTACAGAAACAACACTGCCTTTCTTTAATGATTGGACCTATAGGACTTTAAGTAAGTCAATCTCCTGTTATTTGCCTTTATTTCCCCCTTTATCTTAATATTATTGGCTCTTTCATGAGATATAAAGTGAATCGACTCTTCTTTCATCTCTTTTATTCTCACCTCTTCCTGCACCAGCATAGCCTTAATTTTCTTACAGTCCCATTTATGTTTAATGGTGTTATAGTTCATCTAGGATTGGCCAAACTCAAAAGGTAGGGAGTTCATGATAAATTGAACCATAAATTGAGCCAGTTTAGTGGCACATTTAATATCTGGACCCATATGTGAAGCTCTTTGAAACGTGGATGCTTATTGGATAGGTCATCTTTCCATTATGAGAAATAAGATATTGGTTCTCAAAGCTCCAGTTTGTACCACCTGCCACTTTTTGAAAGTCTTCTCGATTCTAGAAGATGAACTGGAAGTAGTTTGGCCCAAGCTCCTTAACTTCCACCGACTGAGTAAGTTTACATATTTGCCTCATTGCCCGCTTGGCACCTATCCAACTGGATTTCCGGTCACCGAAAATTTTCCCAAAGAGGCTTCGATGACATTCATCAGCACTCAAGTGTATGTCATCAGGGCTATATCGCTTACCTTTGACTCTCTTTCAGAAAGAGAAAACCCCTTTAATCTTTGAGATAATTCTTCATCTTGACTTTCCCTAAATCGATCATCTATTGATCATAACCCTAGATACTAGAAGGGGCAGAGCCCAATTAATGCCGGAGGGGATCAAAAGAGAGAGAGAGGTATATGGGAAATCAAATGAAGAAGGGTAAATATGCCGAAAATAGAGAGATTTCAGGTCATGTGACGCTCTCAGCCAAGAGAATTCAGAGACCGCTCTCAGAGAGAGTTTTAGGTTATTTTGAATTAAACATTCCCAAATTATTAGTTATCAAATATAAATTATTTATATTTAGTTACAATCGAATCAAGTAGAAAATCATAAAACTATTTTCTTATTCTTTTTTTACTAGATGCACACACAAAGATCTAATTCTATATGTAACACATTTTTTTTACAAATTTTAAATACAAAAAAATTAATAGCAGTAAAAATTAGTCACACGAAAACTATTTATTTGAGTAAGGTTATTATTTAATAGAGATCGATCTCTAAAATCTCATTCGGTAGGTGTATATGATGTGTTACCGTATGTGAAAAAAATTGTCAACTTGTATGAAAATCAAGGAAATTGTACTACTTATATGATTCAACCATGTATATGCTGTGTCAATATGAATTCTAAGAAGACATCATTTCAAATAGCACAGGGCGTGATTAGAATGACCAATATTTAATAGATCCAATTGCTAAAAAAAATAGATGTCAGTTTTCATTTTGCAATTAAAAATGTCTTTTTCAAAATTGCAATAATGTCTAGGGATTTGTTGGTTCGTTGCAAAACGAATCACTGAAACATGCATGTTGATGTGTTATCGTATGTGACAAAAATTGTCAACTTGTCAGTTTTCAATTGCAAAAAAATACAAAATTTATAAAATTATAAATTTAGCTAAACCTTTTTTCATTTGTTGCAATTCAAATCACAAAGTAAGATGTATGATCTTGGAATTATTTACATATAAATATCCATATTAGTAAAATTTCAAATGCCATATGTGTGTGTGTGTTTTTATTTGCAATATCTTTACTTTTTTTTTTAAACGATAGGAGATCTCATTCCAAACAAAAACAAACAACTTAAAAAGTTTGATAAAATGCACATACATACATCTAAAACCGGGAAAAGGAAATAAAAAAACTGAAGGTTATGATTAAATTTAGTATTATTTAGATTAATGACATGTCAAAAATCTATTGTTCATAACTTACACATCATTATGTCAAAAAAATTTGTTAAAAATAGTAATTATTTAGATTAATGACATGCAATAGCTGATTAGGCCAACTTACATAATATTGCACTTTATAATGTTGTGATTAAATTTAGTCCAATATATTACCATTTTAATTATATGATTGGTCCGAAAATGATGTGGCATGATAAAATTACAATGGTTTGATGACACTTGAAAACTTAATCTCTTAAATTTTTTATTTAATTTAATAAATTGAAGGTATTAATGTAAAATAAAAACCAAGTATTAATACATATAAAGATCTAAAATTATATTTTCCCACCTAACATGATTTCTATTATTCGGCTTTAAAATTCAGATTATATTTATATTAAATTGTCACAATTTTTCATTATATTATTATTTTAGTCGAAATCAAGGAACTGGTCCAAGTCTTGAAATAATAGCTCGATGGATTTCAGATCATCGTCCCCCCACATCCTGCAGTCTGTCGATCCACGACACGGTATGTTACCGTCATCGACCGCCAGCGGCAGTACACAGACAGCAGACCTCATAAGGGAAGACTCTGTCGTGTCATGAATGAGGACCAACAGGATACGGTCGTGGCAGCCAATGAAGAGGTTGGCAGAGTGGATGTCGTGGTCGCAAGCGGCGTTGAGAGCGCGCAACATTCGTCCGGCAAGTGACGGAGGTGGGGGGCTTGCTCACAGACCAAACACGATCCGACGTTGCAGGCGATGCACATAAAGGCAGAGTCGACGACGCAGAAGAGCAGGGCCACCATCCACCGACAGCAGTCACATGGCCGCACCGCCACTGGTAGCCCCGCCGAGAAAAGCCTCGCACTAGCCGCGACACTGCCTTCTTGAACTATTCCTATTTCATTAAATACCCTTTGATTTTACTCTCTTAATTTTTATTTTTTGACCACGTCGTTAAATAGATACAATATCACCTAAAAAATTTGTCCATGTAAGTGCTAAGTCGGACACACTGACAAAAATATCACCACGGGCAGAATTTAAGTACTGGTTGCAAATATGTAGACATATGATTTGTTTAATAATATTCTAAAGTTTCGTTAAAATAGTTAAAAAGAGTAAAGTAATGATATTACCTACAATTATTTTAAAATTTCTACGACTTATTCAACAGTACGTTTGGTTTTACTGTACGATATATCGAAGTTTGTAATACAATGTACATTTTTTACCTTTCACACCATCTTTAAAATAAGTAACTTAATCATATAACTCTATATCGCGCCAACATTTATATAGAGCGGTATATCAATGTTTCTCCAATGTCAATTTGTATATCAATATTTCTCTAAAGTCAAAAGCATCATTTTCCTTAATATAGTTGCTTCACCCTCACCATATTCCTATAGTTTATAAATAGATGCAGTTCAAGGGTTAAGAAAGGCACACCAGTAGTTTCACTAAAAATCCAAAACCATGGCTCTTCCCCTTAATTTATTTTACACACTCATACCCATAGTCTTCTTCTCGCTCCTCCTCCTCCTCTCTGTTGTGTCGTCGGCCCTCGACGACAACAAAGCCGAAATTTACATTGTCCACGTGAAGAAGAAGAACCCAAGCTCGATCGGCGGTGTCGAAACCGAAGACACGATCAAGAACTATCACATGTCTTTTCTTCCCCAGGGAGCTAAAGACTCCCTGATCTACTCGTACATGTACGCCATAAGTGGATTCTCAGCAAGACTAACAGCCAAACAAGTCGAAATCATCAAGAAGAAAGAAGACTTTATCTCGATCCTCCCAGATAGTACATCCCATCCGCTGACGACCCGTTCCCCAGCATTCCTCGGGCTGAACCAGTGGAGCGGAGCCTGGCCGCAGACGGGTCTCGGCGATGGAGTTGTCGTCGGGCTCATTGACGGCGGGATAGCCCCAGGCCACCCCTCGTTCAATGGCTCCGGCATGTCGCCCCAGCCTACCAGCTGGAAGGGGAGGTGCGACCTGCCTGAGAAGTTTGGTTGCAACAACAAAGTCATAGGCGCTAGGGCGTTCAAAGGGGGAAATGTCTCCGCCTTGCCGGTGGACAGGTATGGACACGGGACCCACACGGCCAGCATAGCTGTCGGGGCATTCGTACACAACGTCAGTGTCCAAGGCAACGCGCGCGGGACCGCATCCGGGGTGGCCCCACGCGCTCACCTCGCGGCGTACAAAGTCTGCTTTGCTGGCTGCCAAGCAAGCGACACGTTGGCCGGTATCGACGCTGCCATCGAGGATGGGGTGGACTTGTTGTCCATATCCTTGGTCGGTGTGTTCAAACCATTTTACGAAAGCGTTATAGCGATTGGCGGTTTCGCAGCGGCCAAGAAAGGAATCCTCACCAGCGTGGCAGCGGGGAACAATGGTCCTTCTGCCTGGACGGTGATCAACGACACGCCCTGGCTTCTCACTGTCGGGGCAAGCACGATCGACCGAAGGATTCGGGCCACGGCGAAGATGGGAAATGGGTTGGCGTTCGACGGGGAGTCTGTGTTCCAGCCCAAAAACTTCTCTTCTCATAACTTCTTGCAACTCGTCTACTACAACATGTGCTACAATGGGTCACTGGTCGGGTTCGATGTCAGGAACAAGATCGTGTTGTGCGACGGAGATGATATAACTTCATCAGCCGAAGAAGTTAAGAATGTCGGTGGTACCGCCATGATACTGGCCAACACTGAAGATGTCGGGTTTAGCCGCGAGTCTTATCTAGTCGACTTACCATCCACGACGGTGTCCTTTACGGTGGGCCAGGAAATCAAGGCCTACATAACGTCAACATCCTCCCCGACAGCAACAATCTCGTTCAAGGGGACGGAGCTCGGTTACCCGATTTCTCCAGTTGTCTCCTATTTCTCGTCTAGGGGGCCCAACAGGCAAGCTCCCGGGGTTTTGAAACCGGATATCATTGGGCCGGGCGAAAACATTCTTGCTGGGTGGTCTCCTTTGAACCCGGATAATTTGGGGATCACATTTGCAATCGATTCAGGCACGTCGATGGCGTGTCCTCACATCAGTGGGGTCGCGTCCTTGATCAAGAGCGCCCATCCTGACTGGTCGGCAGCGGCTGTGAAATCAGCTATCATGACCACTGCGTACCTCGTCAACCCCCACGGCAAACCGATTCTCGACGAGAAACTTACTCCGGCCAATATCTACGCGACGGGGGCCGGCCACATCAACCCAAACAGGGCGTTGGATCTGTGCGGCTTTGGATACACGGAGAGCCAGGTCGAGATGATCACGCAGGAGCCAGTCAATTGCTCGTCGAAAATCCCTCAGGGCCAGCTGAACTACCCCACGTTCTCGGCTTCGCTCGGCTCGCCCCAGAATTTCTCTCGGACCGTCACCAACGTGGGCGAGCCCGTATCGTGCTACTCCATGAGCATAGTCGAGCCCCTCGGTGTGAATGTCGTTGTGAGGCCATCGAGGATGTGTTTCACGAAATTGAAGCAGAAGGCGACGTACTATGTGACGTTTCACCGCAGAAAGAACATGACCGGTTGGGAGAATAATGAATCTTTTTCACAAGGCTTCTTGCTCTGGGAATCAGAAAAGCACACAGTCAGGAGTGTTATAGCAATCAACATCACTAGAAAAGCCTTCTAATTTTACCTGCTATGAACTCTTGATGAACAAGAATAGTGTTTTGCTTTATGTATTTTCACCTTTTGAATAAATGAACAATGGAGGTACACTGTTCATAGTGTCAAAACAGGAACAAAATTCACCTCAAGAATGTAATAAATAGGGAGATTGGATTCTCCTTTATATATATATGTCCTCCTATCCTACTCTACTGAACAACACTTATATCCTATTTACTACCAATGTTGGATACTTTAGAATAGCTCTCAAAGTGTCTTTTGTGGTTGGTATTAGTTAATTCAGACATCCTACGTTGTTTCGTGAAATGCTTTTTCATCCTTTTCTTTGGATCTGTAGTGAAGCAAATTCTAGGGTTCTTCAGCAGTCGAGCTAGCGAACGGTGCAAACAACGCCAATGAAAACTACAAAATTGAACGAAAATATTAAAAGAAACGCCAGAAAACTGCAGTAGTGCACCGTAGAACATGTAAAATAGTAAAAGCGGGCATAAATTTTAATGTTGTTATTATCTATATATATAATTTGGAGCAACAAAACATTAAATTATATTACCTAGCATTTAATTATATTATCCCTCCAAAATTTGAGCATTTAATTTCATTATCCCTCCAAAATTTTCAGCATTAAATTATATTATCCCTCCAAAATTTTCAGCATTTGATCATATGTCATATTATATTGAAACAATTATCTTCTATTTTTGAATTAAATTACAACCTCAAATCATGCATTTTATTTGAATTATTAGACATAAAATGTGTAAGCATTGATATATAATCATTTTAGTTGCAAATAATAAAAAAATAAATTAAATTACAAAATTACATATTTAAATTGAAATAAATATCAATCTCCAATCTTTTGTTGCTATTGTACCTGCAAAATAACAGTAAATAAATTAACAAAGGCAATATTAGCTATTATTATTAAATGTCATACTATCACTTTAAATAACGATTATTATAAAATGTGATATCATTAAACAAAAGCAACAAATAACAAAAAATTTGAAAAAAAAAATTACCCTAATTTGTAATATACATCACACTATCATAACATCATGCTATAATCATACAATTAATTGTATATACACGTGGGTGGAGAAATCATGTCTATATATATATATATATATATATATATATATATTATTTTCTTTGTTCTAATGTCTTAAATAATGAATAAAAAGTGTGTGAATTAATTATTCATAATCTAATTTACTTTATGTCTAAAGCTGAAATATAATTCCTTTTTGGTTTAATTTTTTTTTTTTTTTTGCAAAAACACATAATACTCTTAAAAATTCAAAATCTGCTATTAAACATCTCTGAATGTTGCATTCAAAATCTGCTATCAAACACATAATCATGGTGTCCTATGCTATGACGATCAACAAGAGTCAAGACCCAGTCGCTCACACGCGTCGATTTAGTCTTGAAGAACCCTGTTTTCAGTCATGGACAGTTGTACATGGCTCTTTCTACAGTCACAAATTGGAAGAGTTTGAAGATAATGATATGTGGCGATGGTGATTCCGACGATAGGAAACCTTGAATGTTGTATACAAAGAAATAATTTTTTTTTTAAATTAAATCATTTTTTTTTCACAACGATAGATTTTATAACAATCGAAAGACAGAGTATTTACGATAGCTGCAGCGAAGCAGAATGACAGAACCACCAACAATGGTGATCTAACCAAAAGAGCAAAAATCCATTTCAGTAACCTATACTTGGCATGAGCAGAAGTCATGGAGACCTAGATAGGTTAGTGAAATGGTAATGCTAATACAAGAAAAGCATCCACAAAAAGATAGACTAGCCACTGAACCAAAGGACCTAGCTAGCCTACCACTATAAACAACCAAACCAAGCAAAAACAACAAAAGGATCAAAATGCATCTAACAGGCTTGACCAAATGCATCTAACAGCCAGCAATCCTAAAAAAAAAAGCATCTAACAGCCCCAGGATCAAGGCTTGACCAAAAAATTAGCTTCTTTCCAAGCTGATAAAGCAGTTTGGGTTATTGTGAATTCAGGGAGCCAGTGATTTTGGAAAACCCATTGGTTGCGGGCTTTCCATATCCACCAAAGGAGGAAGATTTTCAAATGAAGCCTTCTATCAGACATGGCATTTCTCTTAAGTGTGCTTAGCTTTATCCACCAATGTGTAAAATCAGAAGTGTTCTCTTTTATGCCCTCTCAGTCAATAGCAGCTAGTTTCCAGACTGTTTGTGATATAGGACAATGGAACAAAAGATGTTCAACAGTCTCTAGCTCAGCACCACATATTTTGCACACCGGGTCAATAGATTTAATTCTCTTGTGGAGATTTAGGTTGACAGGGAGAGCGTGTGTGAAACATCTCCACAAGAAATGCTTGAGTTTCCCTGTGATTTTCAAGGACCACATCCTCATTCTGGCTGTTTGCACCTCCTTGGTTATCAAGCTGCATTCTGGAACATCAAGCTTGTTCCATTTTTCCTCTACTAGCACTCTATAAACTTCAGCAACAGAGAGTTCTCCAGATTTGCAATGGGCCCAAGTGAGTCTGTCTTCTAGCAGAGGGTCCATACCTTTGATACTGAGGATGGCAGCACTTTCAGTTGGGGGGAAGCATTGGAGGACCAAGTCAACATTCCATCTCCTGCCTGTATCATCCAAAAGCTCCTGGACCTTTGATAATCTATGCTTCTATGGATTGCATCTGTTTAGCCTGTGTGTGGATAAAGAAGGGATCCAATGATGGTCCTAGATTAAAATATCAGAGCCCTTGTTTACCTTGTAGAGGACATTATCATTGAAGAATGCCAAGGTTTTCCTCCAACTTGCCTAGAGCCATGAGGAATTTGACTGAGCTTTAGCAAGAAGAATGGTTGAGTTGGGAAAGTATTTAGACTTGATGACCTTGCTTACCAGTAGCTCTGGTTGAGAATGAATCCTCCAGAGTTGCTTGGATACTAATGCTTTATTCATAAGATGGATGTCATAGAATCCCAGTCCACCTTTGCTCTTGGGCAGTGTGATTTGTTTTATGATTTCCAGTGAATGCCCTTGGATCTTTGTTTCTTGCTTTTGCCACCAGAAATCAGCAAAACTCTTGGCCAATTTTTCACAGGTAGCTTTGGGAAACATGAAGCATGACATTGCATAAATAGTAAGGGCTTCCAGCACAGCCTTCAAGAGGATTTCCTTACCTGCAAGAGAGAGGAATGTGTTTTGCCATTTTGATAATCTGCTTTGGACTGCTTGGTTAATATAGCAGAAGGTGTCAAGTTTTGATTTGCCTATCCCAAGGGGAAGGCCAAGGTATTTGGATGAGCTGTGTGGCTGTATTCCCATTAAGATTTGGCAAATATTGTCTCTGAGGACTGAGGAGTGTTTTTGCTAAACAGGACTGAGGATTTTTGCAAGTTAACACATTGCCCTGAGATGGCATTGTATTGGTTAAGAATTTTGAGAATGAGTTGTGCTTGGGAGGGGTCTGCTTTGGAAAGGATGAGGGTATCATCTGCAAACATAATGTGAGTAAGGGTGGGGCTGTTTCTGCAGATTTTAATGCCTTTGTAGTCCCATAATTCAACAAAGCTGTTAATAATTAAAGAGAGGATCTGAGATACCAACAAAAAAAATGTAGGGAGACAGGGGGTCTCCCTGCCTGATTCCTTTAGAGGGAATAACATAACCACGCATTGAATCATTGACATTAAATGAGAAGGAGGCAGAGTTAAGGCAAGCCAAAATCCACTTAACAAAAGAGTCATGAAAGCCAATCTTAAGCATGATGTTCCTAACACAAGACCATTCAACCCTGTCAAATGCTTTAGACATATCCAATTTAATCATCATGTAACAAGAGCTTCCTGATCTATGGTTTTTAAGAAAGTGAGTGACTTCATGGGCTAGTATAACATTGTCAAGGATATTTCTCTTAGATATGAAAGCAGACTGAGAGTCACTGGTACAGAGAGGGAGAATAGGTTTTAATCTGGATGCCAAGACTTTGGAAATGACCTTATAGGTAACACTATATAGACTGATTGGTCTATATTGTGATATCCTATCAGGATTCTGCACCTTAGGAATTAAAGAAATGAGAGTGTGATTGATACTTTTTTAAGATTTTTCCAGATTGAAAGAAACTATACACAAGAGCACAGAGGTCATTCTTAATGATATCCCAAAAATGTAGAAAGAAAAGAGAGGTCATACCATCTTGGCCAGGAGCTTTCTGAGGGGAGATAGAGAAAAGAGCAGTTCTAATGTCTTCTTCATCAACATTGGCAGTGAGATCAGTGTTCATAGCCTCAGTAATGACAGGAGATATCTCATCCAAAACAGGATCAGTCCCAGAAGGACCTTGAGTAGAGAAAAGATTATTGTAGAACTCCTCAATGCACTGGGATATTTCATCCAGAGATTCACAGACTGTAGAGTCATCATTAATAAGTCTTGTGATTTTGTTCCTTCTTCTTCTGTGAGTAGTCTGGGCATGGAAGAACTTAGTATTTTTGTCTCCATATTTTAGCCAGGAGATTCTTGATTTCTGTTGCCAGAATTGTTCTTCATCTTTGTACAATTTATTCAGCTCCTTTTGGATAGAATCCCATCTGTGCAAATCCCTCAGTCCTCCTTCCCACCTCAATTCAGCTAGTTGTCTGTGCAAGCTCTCAATCTTTTTGGCAGACTCAGTTTTAAACTTGCAGCTCCATTTTAGGAGATGAAGCCTTACCCCTTTGATCTTTTCTTGGAAGCAGAACATTGGTGTGCCTGATTGATAAAGGTTCCATGCTTTAGAGACCACCTCAGTGACATCCTCTCTGTGAATCCATCTTTGGTCAAAGAAGAATCTTTTTTTTTTGTGGCTTGATTTCTGGATTGGAATTAAGGAGAAGCATACTGTGATCAGAAGAGCTTTTAAATTCATTATGGACTACTGTGTTTGGGTATAAGGAGAGTCATCCCAGAGAGCAAAAAATGTTGTCTAATTGTTCCTCCACATATCCTTCCCCTTGTCTGTTGTTTGCCCATGTAAACCTGTGATTTTGGAGAGCCATATCTTGCACACCCATTAAGGAGATAAATCTGTTGAAGGCACTGAAGGAAGACAGAGATCTAACTATGCCTCCTTTTTTTGTTCTCGTGAAAAGTAATCTCGTTCCAGTCTCCTCCTATAAACCAGTAGTCACCCCACTGTTTTTGAGTGTCCAGAAGAAACTGCCATTGATCATATCTAACAGACTGCTGAGTGCTGGCATATACAAAAATTCCCCAGCAGGTGTGATTCATGGCTTCATCCCAATATTCCACTTGTAGACAAAACTCAGATTTGACTATTTGGAATATATGAATATCAGAATTCCAAAGCAGCAAAAGCCCACCACTTCTTCCAACTGGATTAAGCGCTGTCCAATTATCTCTAATGCCCAACTTTTTACAAACAGTAAATATAAATTTTTCTGATTTTTTGGTTTCAGAGAAAAAAGCAAAAATGGGGTGGTGGAGTCTCCATGACTCCTTGAGCTGGAAAATTGTAGAGGCCCCACCCAGGCCTCTACAATTCCACAGTGTTGTCTTCATTGTTCAGGGTGGGGCCATTTGGGGCTGGCCTCCTTTACCCTTAGTTCAGATGTTTTTTGCTTTTTGTTTAAAGAGGGTTCATCACCTTTGGGACAACTCTGGGAATTGCCTTGTGGTTCTTGAACGGTAAGCTGTCTCTTGGCTCTGGTAAGCCTGGCCTGGGAAATTGCTTTTTGAGTCTCTTTGCTGGGGGAGACTTGCTTCCTCTTCCATTTTTTGCTTGTATTGGGTTGAGCTGGAATTGGAGATGATTGCAGATTTGTGTCTATTGGTTGGGGACAAGTCACTATTTGAAGGTTCTGAGTGTTTTCTTCAGGGATATTGAGAGGTAAGGTTTCCATGGGGGTTATTTGTTGAGAGCTGTCAGTTCTGTTGGATGAAGGATGAGGAGTTATTTTAGTGATTGTGTTTGTGTTAGGGGTAATGGGTGAGGAGGATTGGCTTTTGATTGTTGATAGTGGCTGGATCAAAGCTGCAGGGGAGATTGGAGGATAAGTGGTCTTATTTTGAGTGGTTGGGTTGTTAGAGTTCTGATTGCAGGTATTGTTGGAGGATGATGGGGTGTCTGTGTTTAGGTTGGTGTTGAGGGGGTTAACCTTAACAGATAAGGGGGAAGGAGTGTTAGATTTTTGGTTGGGAATAGGAGATGGAGATTCTTAATTTGAATTGGACTGTTGATTTTGTCCCAATGGAGGGTAGTCATGAGCTTTAAGCCAGTCTCCATAAGCTCCTTCTCTGAGGTTCCCAGTATCCATGTCTTGCATCCGCTTTTCACAATTTTTGTCTAAATGACCAATGATCCCGCAATAATGACAGAAAATCACTAGTCTTTCGTATTTAAATTCTACAATCTTCGTGGTGCCTTCCAGTTGCAAGCAGGCGTATCTGAGAATAGGCATTTCAATATTAATGGTAACCAGCATCCTTAGACATTTCCCAGCTAGCGAACCATTTTGGGGGATGACTACATTCTTGACTCTTTTGAAAGCCTTCCCAATTTTGAGCCCAACTTCTGTAGACGTCCAGTGGATTGGAACATTCCACACTTGAACCCATATCTCCAACTCCTTGAAGCTTTCATGTTGACTATTGATGTTTTCAGACCAGTCTCTTAGAATTAGATATTGGTTATCAATCAGCCAATTTGTTCCTTTCAGCACCTTGACTTTATCCTCCAGGTTTGAGAATATGAATTGAAAGTAGTTGCTGCTGATTTCTTTGATTGTCATCGAGGCATGGATTTGCCAGATTTGGGAGAGAACCCTTTTCAGACCGATTAGATGAACTTTGCGTTGCCCAATGACCTTCCCGAAAATACTTCTGGCACACTCATCTTTACTTTTCTAAATATCATCCTTGGCCAAAGGGATGAGGTTGGCTTCTATCTCTGATAACTGGACATCACCCAATCTCCGACTAAGCTCCTCGTCTTCCATTCTGAACACTGAGTCACTACCCGTTGAGAAAAGATATCAGAGCCTGCTCAGAAAAGGAACAACAGAAAACAAGACAGAAAAAACCCTAAATCAAACAAAGGAAGGGGAAAGTTAGGGAGGAAGAAGAAATAAGAGGAAAATAGCAAAGGGGAAAAACAGGATGAAGATCAGCGATTCTTAGTTAAGAGAATATGGTCGTGCATTGCCGGAACTTTTTGTACTTTTTTTATATTCATAACTCTTCTAATTATTCTCCTCCGTGCAAATGCACGGGTTGATTACTAGTTATTATTGTTATTGTTGTTATTAATTATTACACTTAATTATGATTAATATTAAATATTTTCATAATATTATTGAAACAAGTAATATATTTATAAATTTTAAAGTTTTTAGATATAATAATATTTATACAATAATAAACCCTCTAAACCGTTACATTAATAAATAATCCTCTAATTCTTAATTACACACATCTTATAAGCATCGGCGTCCTATCGTCAACACAAAATATTATTTTACATTACATATTATTTACATTTTCAAGAATAATATTTATGCAACCAAAATATGAATCTGGACGCAAAACATATTTCTCATTTATATGTTTTCAAATCCAAAAAATAAGATCTACAAATTTTCTATAGTAAGCTCTAAGTAATACAAACTATTATAATTAAAATAAATATGGAGAAAAGTGTAATCCGATTCATCCGACTTAGTATGATCTATTAGAATAAATGTTTCCCGTAAATATTTTAAAGCATACAAACATATTAATATCCCCAAGATATTAATTTAAAAGATGCTGACCCTAAGTGACACACTCTCATGCTTCGAGATCTTATGTGGCAAAATTACATGTTTGTTTTGTTAGTAGGTTGGGTTGATTTTAATTTACTTTCAATCTAAAAATAATTAGGTCCGGAATATTCATAAATATGTTGATTATTTATGGTAATGCTACATTTATTAATTGTATTTTAATATCATTTATTATTATAACCATTGAATCGAAAATATATTTTAAAAGTTAATAGTTTTTGTATTTTTATCAGTTTTACATATATAATATATTAAATTAATCATCTTTTTATGAGTTTCGGTTTAACATCTGTATTGTATGTATAAAAAAAATTAAATTATCTATATAACAATAATAAAATTATTTTTATATATTTAAAAATTATTTTTCAATTAATTTATTTATATTTCAACTAGTTATATGATATAAGTTATATAAATTACAATAATAAAATACATGTAAGTCGCACGTGTAACAAGTTTCATTCTAAAATATATAATAATATATATTTTTTTGTAAAAAAAAAGTAAATAAAATTTAAAATAATTTTTTCATTAATTTTAAAATTTAAGAATAATTTTTTTAATAATTACCCGTGTAATACACGGGTGTTGTACTAGTTTACATTTTTTTTTTTTATCTAAGCATCCCAGAGTGGGATGGGGGTTTGAGGCTGCCACCCCGACCTGTGGATATAATGGCCCATTGAGGGCTAAAAAGTCAATGGTCTACATCAATGTCTAAGGTAAAAAGAGCAACATCGAAACAGAAAAACAAAAACAGAAAAGCAAAAATAGTACAAAGATCACAAAATATCCGATGTGGATCTAGAATCAAGGCCTCATAAAAAGTCGTCCTGGTCAGAGTGACATGGCATGAGGTCCAGTACGACAAGTCTAGTTAAGTTCAGGTGGCGGTCGTCCAAATCAGAAGGATGGGTACTCTAGTTGGTCCATCCGAATGAGCGTCCGAAGCCAGAGGGGAATGTTCTCAGGAAGGAGGCGTCTCTGGGTATAGCTGCCCCTGTGCTAGCAAGAAAATCTGCGGGTCGATTCCCCTCACGGAATATGTGTGAGACCTAGTAATGTATCGAATGGAGCGTGTCTCTGATGCGTATAAGGGGATGTTGGATCTGCCATGAGCCCTGATGACCAGATGTCAAAAGTGTGATGACAGCTGCAGCATCCATCTCTATCTGGATATGGGAGGAGATCGAGGCGGCAATCTCAAGACCAATCTGGAGCGCCTGAATCTCTGCATCATAACTCGAGGAGGCCGTAGTGGCCCATGGAAGGCAGAGATGAGTGCCCCACCATGATCTCTAATCAGGCCACCTCCTACATTAGCTCCGGTATGTCTTCCGAATGTGCCATCAGTGTTTAGCTTAACCCAAGGGGCCTTGGATTTCAGCCAAACAACGGTCCTGGATCGTGGGTGCTGGACAGGTGAAGGGGGCGGTGGCCTCAAACAGTGGGGCGGTGTACAACCTATCCAGTCTCTCGTCGTGAGTCTACCCAGGGCGGTGAGGAGAGAGAGGTGTCTGTCAACCTGCAAAATGATGTGAGCACAAGAAAATATAATATCCCTATGCTTCGCGTTATTCCTTTCTCTCCAGGTGGCCCATAGGATCAGACAAGGAATAAGGAAGCCCACGTGTCTACTGCGTGTGCGGTGTGAGAAAAAACTCAGGAGCTCAAAAAAACTGTCTATAGTGGGTAGGGGTATATGAATATATCTGGCATTGTGCTCCCACACTCTCCTCACAATCTCACTCTCAAGGAAAAGATGGGTGAAAGTCTCGATCTCAAAGGTACCGGTCTCAGCACAACAATGGCAATGGGAGGGGAATGAGAACCCTCTCGCCTGCATCACAGTGTCAATGGGAATGCGCCGTGATAGGAGGCGCCACAAAAAGACGGAAATGGTCGGGGTGAAAAGTTCGGTCCAGATGGCCCCGAAGAGGGAGTTAGGCCGGTTTCCCAGCCTCACATCTTCCTAGGCCGATGACATAGAGAACGCACCCGAAGATGTAAGTCTCCACCTCATACCATCCAAACCCCCCTCCAGAATGGGAATCTGTTGGATCTGGTCAATCTCTAGTCTACTGAAACCCCCACCCTCACCAAGAATATCCTCCATCTTATCTCTATCCCAAAAACCCACCGTCCAAAGGTCCTTCACCTGCATGAAAGGCAGGTGAGTGACCGGCCTAGTACTCGAAAGAGGGGCCTCGCCGAACCACCACTCATCCCAGAAACTAACCTCTCCAGAACCCAAGGTCCAAAATATGTGCTTCTAAGCACGCCTGCCAACAGTAGTGAGCCGTCTCCACTGCCGACTATCCCGAGCAGTGGCTGTCACCCTGCAAGGATGGCAGCCCCACCAGGGCAATATTTCCTCAGAAGGTATTGGGCCCAAAGGGACTTGCCCTCCCATAGGCGCCACCACATCTTGTAGGAAAACGCAGTAACAACATCAGAGAAACGCTGAATCCTGAGCCCACCCTCAGAATGGGAACGACATATGGAATCCCACTTCACCCAGTGAGTCTGCCGTCATCCCCGCGAGCCCTCGCCATGGCTCCAAAAATAGCGGACTAAGATCTGATCTAACTTATGAATCGTGGATTGATAGGGGTCAAGAACCGCGAGAAGGTGGAGGGGGAGGGCACAAAGCGTGCTCTTTATCAGATCAAGCCGGCCTCTGAAGGATAGGTGTCTATGCGACCAGCCAGAAATCCGGTCAATCATCCTCTGACGGACGTCGATGAAAAGCTCATGGGAGAGATAGCCCTTGTACAGGGGGGCCCAAGGTAAGTGATGGGTAAGTCCCCACGAGCAAATCCAGTGCGCTCGTGGATCCGGTGGGCCCAATGGTCTGTAATGTGGTGGTCTATAATAAAGGTGCTCTTACTAACACTGACTAGCTGGCCAGATGTCTCACTGTAGTGGACCAAAAGACTCATGAGATCTACTAGCCCATTATCATTCGCACGAGTGAAAATGATAATGTCATCCGCATAGGAGAGGTGGGAAATGGGAGGCCCACAGCCACGCGTGTTGTATGTCATCCTCGGAAAGTCGCGAATGAAGACGTCAAGGCAGCGAGAAAGATAGTCAGCCACCAGTACAAAAAGGGAGGGGGATAGGGGGTCCCCCTGAAGAAGGCCGCGGGTAGAAGGGAAAAAGGTCGTGGGACTACCATTAATCAAAACGAAGAACGTGCAGTGCTCCACACACGTCTCCACAAAGCTAATCCAGCGGTTAGAGAATCCCATCCGAAACAGTACCTCTCTAAGAAACGACCACTCGACCCTATCATATGCTTTGGCCATGTCTAGCTTCAGCAAGGTTCGGGGTTCGTGTTCGATTCGCATGAGAGATATCGTGTATCATCTCCTGAGCTAAAAGGATGTTATCATTAATGACTCGATCTTTGATGAATCCACTCTGGTTCGGAGAGACAAGGTGGGGGAGGAGAGGGGCGAGGCGCCCGTTGAGAATCCTAGAGATGATCTTGTTAGTCACGTTGCATAAGCTGGTAGGTCTATAATCAGACCAAGAGCTAGGTCCCGATCTCTTCGGGATCAAAATGATGGAGGTTGCTGTGAAGGACTCTGGCATCTGGTGGTCAGGGAAGAAATCCCTCACAGCTTCCTCTACGTCAGTTCCCACAATCTCCCAGCAAGACTAGAAGAAGAGGGACGAAAAACCATCCGATCCGGAGATGCTATTGGGATCGATCCCAAACACAGCCTCTCTGACCTCCTCCTTACTCGAGATGTCACAAAGATCGACGAGGTCGACCGACTGTGGAATGGTCGGGAAAAGGGTCGGGTCGGGGCGCATGAGCAAGTCCCGCTCAGAGAAAAAGAGAGAGTGGAAGTAAGCCCTAGCCGACTCCCGTATCTGGGACTCCTGGGTCACAGACGATGCATTATCCTCGATACTATGGATATAAGACTTGACTCGCTTCTGCCTCACGAATCCCTGAAAGAACTTGGTATTACGCTCTCCCTCAGCCACCCAGCGCACAGCAGCCTTCTGCTTCCAGAAATCCTCCTCCATGAGGAGGCGCAACTAGTACTCAGCATGGCAGCGGTGCATCTCGGCCCTATTCTCTGGTGACGAATCTAGGTCATAGGTCCGTTCAGCCTCCGCATATGCAGTCTGGGCTGCAGTAAGGCGCTGAGAAATATCACCAAAAGTCGTCCAGTTCCACTGCTTCAGAACGCGGCGTAGTCTCCTGAGCTTCTCCTCCAGGTTACGCATCCCATATCCGTGCGTAGTCTGCTGCCAGGAAGCTCTAACAATATCGTAGTAAGAATGGTGGTGGACCCACATATTCTGGAAACGAAAGGATGCTCTCTGAGGGGAAATAGAGAACCGACACCGAATAAGAAGGGGAGCATGGTCGGATCCAATTCGAGGGAGGTGTGTTACAACCGTGGTCGCAAACACCCTTGTCCACGACTCTGAGTATAGAGCGCAGTCAAGCCTCTCCTTGACTCCGGTCCTCTCCCACGTAAAGGGATCCCCTTCGTATCCAGTGTCGATTAGCTCACAATCCGATACAGCGTGCGAAAAATCTAAGATCTCCGCAGAGCAGTCCGATACTCCTCCAATGCGTTCATCGGGATGCAGAAATATATTGAAATCACCGCTAACCATCCATGGTAATCCTTCTATACTCTCAGCAATCTCACGCATGGTGTCGCAGAGGTCATAACGGCCAACCCTCGAACAGCTGGTGTAGACCAAGGTGTGGAAGATTGGCTCCGTAAGGTGGGCGGCGGTGAGCTTCACGTGCAAGACCTGATCAGTATCACGAAGGATCTGACAAATAAAGTCACGCGAATGGTAAAACCAAATCTTGTTAGAGGTGTTGCCCATCCCAGCATGAAAGCCAAGGCAGCACGAGTATACGTCAAAAGAGGGGTCACGAGTCATAGGCTCTAAAAAAGCCGCAAAGTCAAGGTGATGCTCACGAATGAGAGATCTAACATGAGCAAGGGTGGTCCTATTAGCCAGACCACGGGCATTCCATTTAAGTGACGTGACTGACATGTCAAACGTTAGTGGTTCCACCTAACTGGAGCTGTCCGTGGTTAGGTTGTGTCTGTAAGTCTGATAGATTCAGAGCTCGACTAGTGGAGAGCTGCGCAGTCCTCGATCTGGTCTGTGGTCCCCGGTGCTCTGGTACCTCCTGGGCAAGGCCCTCTCGCAAAGGGGGAAACTCCGACGGTAGGAGAATGAGCTGAAGATGCTCCAAGTCATCCATGCTCTGTAGGAGCTCCACTCCAGTAGAGCTCTGCGTCTGGTCCTGAGGGTCTGTCAGTCCTAGCTCACGGGTGGGAGAGTCGGGGGAGGTGTAGGTCAGGGTCAAGAAGGGACCATCAAGTGGGGGTAAGAGAGGCGCAGTCTCAGCCGCTGAGGTGTGGAGGGGGGAGGGCTCTAATGTCTGAGTGGCGAGCGGGGGAGGGGGGCATCAATGCACAATGGGACGATAGCGTGATCTAGGTCATCGGCTAAGAGGTCATCGTCATCAAAAGGGGAGCTGGTTGAAGCTCTTAAATGATCGGAGGGAGCATGTATCTCCTCCTCCGTCTCTATGTCGAGCACATAGAATCGAGAGTGGGTAGCCATGGGTGCTGACTGGAGGGACTGATGGGGAAAAAGGCTTGTAGCTTTGGCCATAGACCTCTCTAGGATAGCCTCATTGGGTCGGGTGACCTCAAAGGTGACCTTGCCCTTGCCCTTCTGTCCCTTCGGATCGGGACCGTGAGCAGGGGCCTTACTTTTCTCCTTAGGGCTCCCCGAGGCAGCAGCAGGGCCCCGCCTCTCTATGCGACGGCGAGGGGGCAGGTCAGGACGGGGCTTGTTACCCCTAGTGTGGCACTTTGCAGCCCCATGTCCCACATGGTGGCATAGTGTGCAGAACGGAGAGACTCTCTCATAGACCACTTTTTGGATAGTGGTCTTTCCCGCTTGGTCGAGCTCAATCTCCTTGATGAGCTCGTCCCTGAGGTCAATCTCCACGCACACCCGTGCGACAAATAGTCTCGACCGATTTGTCGTTGCGGCGTCAATCTCAACAGGGTTGCCAATGCAGCTGATAATCGAGAAAAGAGCAGAAGGGTCAAAAAGGTGTGGTAAGAGGCCTGGGAGGCAGCACCACACCGGGACAATGGAAGATTCCTCGATGAAGGAGAAATCAGGGGTGTATTTGAACACCCGACCAGGACATCCGAAGATACTAAGACGCGTCTTAATCCAAACATGATTGTAATCCTCTTTCAACTCAAAAAAAAAAGATAGTGGTTATAGTTAAGAAACTTAGGTGACATTCTACCCTTGAAACCCAATTTGTCCAGACCGACAGATAAATCCCAGAGGGAAGGGACAATGAATGAAAACTTCAATATAAAGGCAATCTCAAACGGCTCGGCTAGGGAAATAACAGTGGGCTCAGGGAAACTTACCTTGAACCTGCCCTCCTAGGAGCGAGAAACAGTCCCGCTCTGCTTGTCCCGGAAGTGCTCCAACATCAGGCTCTGGTGAGTCGGTTTGGCGGTGGATGTGCCGGAAACTGCATCTCGAAAGGAGCGAGCTCCGGTTAGTCGTGGGCCTTGTGTCGCCGGTTGGGGAGGGAGGGTGACTGGGGTTGGTCCTCGGATATCGGAGCTCCTTGGCGGCTGCTTGCTGGGGTCCATTACCGGCGAGGGGGGCATGTCGATGTGCCCTTGCCGGAGTTGGAGATGGCCGGTGGGCGGAGCTCGAGCTCTGCGAGAGTAGTTCGGCCAGGGATCAGTGGGGCAGCATGGGATCTTGTGTGGGTCAGGGCTCCGCCCGTCTGAGGGTGACCGGCGTCGGCGTCGGAGACGGAGTGAAGGTCGCCGGCCGGAATCAAGGATGGAGAGGTGGAGGTTGACGCTAACTGGTTCAGCGCTCGTCGTTCGTACTGGGCCAAAGGTAGGAGGTGATGGTTGGGCCCGTTATGAATTTGTGGAAGTGGGCCTGATGACTTGGTCAGGAGTTGATTTTGGTGGGTAGGAGAATTGGGGAGGGAGAGTGATTGGGCCGAAGCTTGTGGCCCATAAGGAAAAAGAGAGGATTCAGAATTGGGCCTTGGGAGTGGCCCAATATGTCGGCCCTCCAAGTGAGCTGAGGGGAAATCTAGTTTTTTGTGGATAAGGTCTTGGTTTGAGAGAAGAAGGTCGTCTGGCGTCGCGATAGGAGGAGTGGTTGACAGCGGAGATAAGTTTCTCACCGGAAGTGAGCCAAATAGTACTGGCCAAGGGTTACCGGTGGATTTGTCTGTTAGGTTACCGGAGTCGGTAGGCGGGGAGGATCTTGTCGGAGAGGTGACCTCATGAACGGCGGCATTGAAAAGGCTGAGGTCGACCCGTCAGGTGGCGTTGTGACGCCGGGACGAGTGTTGTCAGGGGCCGACGGACGTCTATTTTGGGGAAGATGGGGTTTGTCGGTCGAAAGGACTGATGACTGAATAACAGATCTGACGACCTTTTTGAAATTGTTTATCCATGTTGTGATTTTGCCATTAAAGTCGTCGGAAAATTTCAGCTGAGTGTTAAACATGAGTGTCGATGGGGTTTGGTGCGTGGGATTGGGGTAGGTTGCCATAGAAAATTGGAGAAAAGTCGGTTGAGGGGAAGGCTAGCTGAGCCCCCGGGGGTGGGCGGCTCGCCATCGGCGACGACGGACGCCGGCAGAGCCTAGCCGGAAGTGGTGACGGAAAAGAAAGAGGATGAGGTGAGTGATTGGGAGGGGGAAGGTTCTAGAGAGAGAAAGAAAGAGAGATGTGAGAGCATTCTTGTCAAAACTAGTAAAACCCTTGTACTAGTTTACTTTTAACTAAGAACTTCATACTCATGTTGGAGGCCAAAGTACATAACTGCCCTACTCATTAAAAAGGAAAAAAAAAAAAAAAAAAAAAAACCATTGGCGGTTATGTAATATATTGAATTCCAACATTATCAATTTCATTTTGGTTTAAAAAATCCAAAATAAAAAGAAACTTTTCCTATCCAAAAATTTAAATTACCAATTTCATTTTGGTTTAAAAAATCCAATATAAAAGAAACTTATTCTTATCCAAAAAATTAATATCTTATTTTTAAATCTCTTTTCGTTCTCTCCTTTTCTTCTCTCCTTTCTTTTCTTTTCCACGTTCTTCTTTTTATTATTATTATTATTATTATTATTATTATTATTATTATTATTATTATTATTATTATTATTATTATTATTATTCATACATGAAAAAAAACTCCAAAAAGAAAAAAAAAAGATTAATCGATAAGTTATACATATACATATAGACATGGCCAAAATCCGGGCCGGGTCACGACCCGGCCCGGCCCGCCAGGTCGAAGGGTTGGGTATGGCGGACCCTGAACCGGCACGGCTTAGGTCTGTGCCGGGTCCATGACCCGGCGGGCCGGGCCCGGCTCTGCCCGGGTCTTGACCCGTCCTAATAAAAAAAAGAAGAAAAAAAGAAAAATTCAAAAACTATACATTTTTGTTGTGTCGGCTCTGACCCGGCCCTGACCCGGCCCGGCCCGGCGGGTCGGGGTCGAAAAAATCCCGACCCGGGATTGGCCCTTATGAAATCCGAGCCGGGCCCGGACCCGTGGTCAACGGGTTAGACCGGGCCGGGTCCGGGCCGGGTCGGCGGGGCCGGTTGACCCGTGGACATGTCTATATACATAACAACTAAATTATCTAAAAGCAATACTATGATTTGTTATTGCAACATAAGCGAATAATAATAATATATTTTATAGAAAACAACAAACAAGATACTAAGTGTCACTAAAACAACAACATAACATGTAACAAGCATCATGAAAACAACTTTCTATTAATAATAAAAAATTTACAAACTTAAGTAATAAAAGTATCGTTGTAATATCCACATTTTTCTCCAAGAACTACTTACACATAAAGAACCAAATTTTTTTTACGAGAACCCTTCACTTGAAACCAATAGGAACCACTTTAGATGCTCTTTAAAATAATTATTAAAAAAGAAAAAACAAAAAGAACCAAACCCCTTTAACAGTGATTGAAAAATTTTTAAGCGCTGGAACTGTTACGCGAGAGAGATCGAGGTGAGAGACGATATAGACTGTTGTGAGAATTGAGATAGTGCACTCTCCTTGGTGATATATAAAATGCGAGATTGAGATGAGAGGTCGGAACAGAAAAGAAAAAAAAAAAAAAGAAAAAAAAAATCATTACGAAAAGAAGACTTGGTCCCACAACGTGGGAAGGCTGCAGATTCTTCATCAATTGGGCCAAGGAAAAGGTTTTTAAATCAACATGGGCCAAGACTTATCACAAAATATTGGGCCGAGACACTCAGAAAATAAGCGAAAATGGGCCGAATTTATATAACTCAACAGGCCAGAAAATGTTACACTTGAGCTAGAAAAATAAATCAACATGGGCCGATTTTAATAGCTCAAGGGGTCCGAATAAAATGTCAAAGAAAATGGTCGGAAATGATTCGAAAATAATTCTACTCGATTGATTGAGATATCAATCGAATTATCGAATGATAACTAATAATTAAAATTAATTTAAACTAACCATACACATAACAATAAAAATATCCACATAGTAATATAAGATAATGCGGATAAATCATACAAAGCACAAACGAGAAACTAACAATGATAGTAATCAAGCAAGAAATAAAATGAAGAAACGAAAGCAATAATAATATAAATGCAACAAATAAAATGGAAAATAGAGGAATTTCATATAAAACAAAAAGGGCGCTACAATCTATCCTCCTTAAAAGATTTTCGCTTCCAGAAATACAAAATAAAAATAAAGCGGAAAGTCAAGGTACAATGTTATGTTTTTGTGCTTATTTTTATGTGTTTTTATGTGTGTTCGAGTTGATTTTAGGTTCATTTTAGTGTCGACCGGTCCATTTTATCATTTTCCGTGTGTTTTTGTGTCTTTCGTTGATTTTATATTTTTGGTGTACTTTTTCGGGCTTTGTTATTAAATTTCAGATTATTCAGAGGATGAATGAGGAGAGTCGAGCGAAGCCTCGAGAATTTCAAGAAGTTTCGAGCCATTCGTGCGAACCATTTCTGGTCGAGTATGTCGAGTCCTAGCCACGCCCAAGTGAGCCGTTGACCGCGCGCGCCTGCGCACGCCCATGCCCCGGACATCCACACTCGCGTGCCCGCGCCGAGATCCGCGACCCCGCGGATGCACAATGTCCACACGCCCGCACCCTCCAGCCTGACTCGCGACCGCGCGGAGAAATGCGCGACCTCGCGAGCGCCGCGTATGCCACACAACACGCCCGTGCGTCCCGCGTGCTCGCGAATCCTGCCGCGACATCGAGAGCGCCGCACTGCTGCTGCCCATCATGACCTGCGCGCTCGCGGAACCAACCGCGATGTCGAGAGTACGCCACATGCCCGCGCCCGTCTACTGCCAATGCACAACACCGCACGCCCGCGACACGCGAATCCTGCCGCAACCTCGAGAGTCTTCCGCACCCGTGCGCCTGTGCAAGCCATCGACCGCGAGCTCGCGGATTTTGTGGAGAGCTCAAGAGTGTCCCATTTAATCTGCGTGTTTTAGTGTGTGTTTTGTGTGGGAGTATAAATATTTTTGTTCCTTTGCATTTTGAGGATCCAACTCTCATTTTTCACTTTTCCCCTTTTGTGAAATTAGCTTATGTTTTATTTTTGCTCTCTAGATAGCAGCTTATGCTATTTTTCGGGAGATTTTTCGGCGACTTCAGTTTCTTTCAAGTTTCGAGCTTTTGACTCCGTTTTTCATCGTCTACGCAATGGAAGGATGAGTATTTAGTTTTAAAGCTCTTTACTTCGGTTTTAGCTCCGTTTTTAATTATAATGTTCATTAAGGTAAATTTGGATTTGATTGATGATGGAGGAAATGCTTGTACTTGATTGCTTGCTTGAGTAGATAGAGTTGTTAATTGCTTGTCGATCTCGTTTAAGGATTAAGACCCAATTAAGGCTTAATCACTTAGGGTCAGACGACTAGGGTTAGCAATCTAATGCTCATAGCTCGTTTATTCCTTATGTCAATTGATTATCATCTCGTTATGGTTATGGCATGAGACTCCGGTGATCTAGTTTGCTACTTGCTCGTGATTTGATTTTGCTTTTAGTTAATTGCTCATTTTCAAGTGCTAGTTTAGTGATAATCAACCCTCCAATCAATTGCTTAGAATGTTTAGGACTTTATTTTCTGTTTTTGTGATGTGGACAATCATTTAGTAGATAAAGCTCCGAATAGCCTTCCCTCGAGATCGACCCGAGTCGGGTAACTCGGTTATCCTTTGTCCACCAAATCTCTACTAAACAAATGGCGCCGTTGCCGGGGAAGGCAAGTAGGACGCCTAATTTGCTATTTGATTGTCTCATTTTCTTGTGTTTCTCTTGATTTTTGTGATTTTTGCTTAATTTCCGTATTTCTCTTCATTTCTCTTCCGTTTGCTAGATAGTTTGTGTTTTCAATTTCGATTTTTCCTTTGCTTCCCATTGGTACGTTCACGGGTATAGTTTGTGGTTTTGTTTATGCGAGGTAGATGAAGGCGTGCACCCGTAGTGGAGACACCATCGATCGACCTTTTTGTTGAGCTTAATATTGAAGAGCCACAACCAGAACCCGAAATCGAATCGATGGCGGGACAAGGAGACCAACTTCCACCACCTCCCCCGAACATGAGGTATTTTGCACGACCAATTATTGGAGACAACACTTCATGCCTTGTGCTCGGGGAGGCGGCCCGAAATTATGATCTCAAGACCATCCACCTAAACCAACTCCCATCATTCTATGGCCTCGCCCAAGAGGATGCTCTCAACTTCATCCGAGACTTCTATGCAACCGTCAACACATTTCCCCTCCAAGGCCTAACCGAGAACCAACTCCGAATGAGGTGCTTTCTATATACCTTGAAAGACCAAGCCAAGACTTGGTTCATGACATTGCTTCCGAGCTCGCTCAACACGTGGGAAGCCGTCTACGAAAAGTTCGTGAGCAAGTACTACTCTCATCAAAAGGCCACCGACCTCCAGACCCAAATGGCTAGCTTTAGCCAAAATATCGGTGAGACTTTTCATGAGGCTTGGGAGAGATTCAAGGGCTATCAACTCCAATGCCCCCATCATCATTTTTGCCTTGGAGTCCTCAACCAATTTTTCTATGACAGGCTACATCAAACCCTCCAATACATGGTTGATCACTCGGCCGGGGGAGACATAGGGAGCCATACGGAGGAGGAAATTTATAAGTGTATGAGATTTTGAGTGAGAACTCCCAAAGGAAGAGCATTCGAAGGAGGGCCCCCGTGAATGAGGCTACACCATCGACCGGGTCCTCGAACGATGTCGTGCTTGCTAAGTTAGCAGCTTTGGAGGAAGTGCTCAAACAACTTCGGCTACGTGATGTGAAGTCGACCCAAGTTGTGATGGCTAAGGTGTGCAGGTGTTGTGGAAAGGCCGGCCATGGAGGCCACGAGTGTCCGAGTTATATGGGGTCGGCCTATGATCCAAATCTTGAAGGAGTCCCTTCCGACATCAATGCTATCGAAGGGTACGCCCCCCGAGTTCAAAATGACCCTTACTCGAACACCTACAATCTCTGGTGGCGAAACCACCCTAACTTCTCATGGAGGGACCCGAAAGCCACCTATCCACCCCAACCGACACCACAAAAAGCCTACTCCCAACCTCAACAATTTGCAAAACCGAACAATCGACCACCATTCCAACCGAGACCCGAATTCCAAGGCTACCAACTGAGGCCCGAGTTTCAAGAATATCCACAAGGGCGTGGAGGTTTCATCCCGAGGCAACCATTGCCACCTCCACCGGAGTCCGAGAGAAATGCTAATGGAGAATCCTCGGATACCCTGATCCAAAGCTTAGAGAAGTGCCTTCAATCATTGGCCTCCATCGTCTCTACGTTGCACGACACCGTCAAAGGAGTTCCATCGATTCAAGCCTCTCTCAAATGCCTCGAGACTCAAATGGGGCAACTCGGGAGTTCTATAGGGGAAATCCAAAGGGGCAAGATGAAGGACAAGCTCCCGAGCCAACCCGAGCACGTCAATGCCATCACGGTTTTGAGGAATGGTAAGAAGCTTGATAATCGTGTTGAGATTCCCGAGGAAAATGAGGTTGTTGAAGTTGTTGTAGATAAGGATGACTATGAGCTGGGTGAGAAAGTTGAGGTTTCGAAAGGGAAAGCCGTTGTTGATGAGAGAATTGAGAAGGAGAGTTCGAAGAAAGAAACAGGTGAGGCTTTGCATAAAGCGGATGCACCTTACCGACCACCGGTTCCCTTCCCGAGCCGATTGCAAGATACAAAGAAGGAACGTCAATTCAAAGATCTTTTCGACATGCTCTCGAAGGTAAACGTCAATCTCCCTCTCTTGAAGGTTATTCGAAATGTCCCAGCATGTGTGCAAATTTTCAAGGATTTGGCCTCCAAGAAGAGGAGGTTTGTGGATAATGAGAAAGTGATGATTTTCGAGGTAGCCTCGACTACCATACCTCGAAAAGAATGTGACCCAGGAGCCTTTGTCATGAAGATTACATTCGGGAATGGGAAGACTACAACCGGGATGCTAGACTTGGGAGCTGGAATAAACCTTATGTCATATTCGATTTATAAGCAATTGGGTTTACACGGGCTCAAACCGACTCAAATGAGCCTCCAATTGGCGGACCGTACCTTACGGGAGCCAAAGGGCATAATTGAAGATGTGTTGGTCAAAGTGGGTTCGATTGTCGTTCCGGTGGACTTCGTTGTCCTTGATGTTGGTGATGTCCTAAACACCGGGAAAGAGCACACGATTTTGCTTGAGAGACCTTTCATGGCGACCACCAACACCATTATCGACGTCAAGGAAGGACGAGTCACTCTTTCGGCTCATGGAGAGATGGCTACTTTCACGATGAACAATGCCCGTGAAGATCCACCCAAAGTTGGCCAATGCTCATTCATGGAGGACATCAACAATGAGGTACATTCCGATCTTTGTTCTAAAATTTCTAAGTATAATTGTGTCGAGAATAAAATGAAGGAAATGAAGTCGGGGGTGGATGAGAAAATTGGAGTTGGTGTGAAAGTTGAGAAGTTGAAAAATGATGTTGATAATGGTGATGGTGTGAAATCGAGTAAGAATGAGGTGAAAAAGAAGCATAGGAATGGAGAGGGAAAACCGGGAGGTAGCCCACCGAGTTTGAAAGATGAGGCGAGTACTGGGGTTTGAAAGTACGAAAAAAGGGATAAAATTTGAGAAGGGTGAGGATTTGAAGAAGAAACCTCTGGTATCTCTGAAAAGTAAGTGGGTGAATGTGTTCTTTGACGAGCTCGAAAATGATGATGGAGGAGCTCGTCGAGCCGTGCCTTGTTGATTTTTGAGTTTTGGAGAATATCGAGCTCACGACTATAAACCGAGCGCTTCGTGGGAGGCAACCCACGTTTTCATTTTCCTTTTCTCTTCTTTTCCTTAAAAAAAAAAAAAAAAA
>CACSLK010015718.1:5750083-5764916 GCA_902706635.1 Striga hermonthica
GACCGAAACGCCAGCAGCCCTGTTTCCGCGCGGCGGATACCCCAGCGCGCGCGCGGGCGTGCTCGCGACCACGCGGCAATGCCCGCGACCTTGCGGCACCCCAAGCCCCAGATTTCAGCAGGCCCACTACCGCGCGGCAGAAATCCTAGCCGCTCGCGGGCGCCACTCGCGACCTCGATAACTAATAATTAATATTAATTTATACTAACCATACACATAACAATATCGAATTATCGAATGATAACTAATAATTAATATTAATTTATACTAACCATACACATAACAATAAAAACATCCACATAGTAATATAAGATAATGCGGATAAATCATACAAAGCACAAACGAGAAACTAACAATGATAGTAATCAAGCAAGAAATAAAATGAAGAAACGAAAGCAATAATAATATAAATGCAACAAATAAAATGGAAAATAGAGGAATTTCATATAAAACAAAAAGGGCGCTACAATTTATCCTCCTTAAAAGATTTTCGCTCCTAGAAATACAAAAGAAAAATAAAGCGGAAAGTCAAGGTACAATGTTATGTTTTTGTGCTTATTTTTATGTGTTTTTATGTGTGTTCGAGTCGATTTTAGGTTCGTTTTAGTGTCGACCGGTCTATTTTATCGTTTTCCATGTGTTTTTGTGTCTTTCGTTTATTTTATATTTTTGGTGTACTTTTTCGGGCTTTGTTATGAAATTTCAGGTTATTCGGAGGATAAATGAAGAGAGTCGAGCGAAGCCCCGAGAATTTCGAGAAGTTTCGAGCCATTCGTGCGAACCATTTCCGGTCGAGTATGTCGAGTCCTAGCCACGCCCAAGTGAGTCGTGCCCCACGACCGCGCGCGCCTGCGCATACCCATGCCCTAGACATCCACACTCGCGTGCCTGCATCGAGATCCGCGACCCTGCAGACGCACAACGTCTACACGCCCGCACCCTCCAGCCTGACTTGCCCGCGCGGAGAAACGCGCGACCTCGCGAGCGCCGCGTATGCCACACAACACGCCCGCGCGTCCCGCGTGCTCGCGAATCCTGCCGCGACATCGAGAGCGCCGCACTGCTGCTGCCCAGCACGATCCGCGCGCTCGCGGAACTAACCGCGATGTCGAGAGTACGCCACACGCCTGCGCCCGTCTGCTGCCAATGCACAACACCGCACGCCCGCGACACGCGAATCCTGTCGCGACCTCGAGAGTCTTCCGCACCCGTGCGCCTGTGCAAGCCATCGACCGCGGATCGCGAATTTTGTGGAGAGATCGAGAGTGTCCCATTTAATCTGTGTGTTTTAGTGTGTGTTTTGTGTGGGAGTATAAATATTTTTGTTCCTTTGCATTTTGAGGATCCAACTCTCATTTTTCACTTTTCCCCTTTTGTGAAATTAGCTTATGTTTTAATTTTGCTCTCTAGATTAGGAGCTTATGCTATTTTCTGGAAGGTTTTCCAGCGACTTCGATTTCTTTCAAGTTTCGAGCTTTTGACTCTGTTTTTCATCGTCTACACAATGGAAGGATGAGTATTTAGTTTAAAAGCTCTTTACTTTGGTTTTTGCTCCGTTTTTACTTATAATGTTCATTAGGGTAAATTTGGATTTGATTGATGGTGGAGGAAATGCTTGTACTTGATTACTTGCTTGAGTAGATAGAGTCGTTAATTGCTTGTTGATCTCGTTTAAGGATTAAGACCCAATTAAGGCTTAATCACTTAGGGTAAGACGACTAGGGTTAGCAATCTAATGCTCATAGCTCGTTTATTCCTTATGTCGATTGATTATCATCCCGTTATGGTTATGACATGAGACTCCGGTGATCTAGTTTGCTACTTGCTCGTGATTTGATTTTGCTTTTAGTTAATTGCTCGTTTTCAAGTGCTCGTTTAGTGATAATCAACCCTCCAATCAATTGCTTAGAATGTTTAGGACTTTATTTTCTCTTTTTGTGATTTGGACAATCATTTAGTAGATAAAGCTCCGGATAGCCTTCCCTCGAGATCGACCTGAGTCGGGTAATTCGGTTATCCTTTACCCACCAAATCTCTACTAAACATACAACTAGCATAAGGGTAACAACTCAAAACATAAAGTTCGGATACTTCCTCTGAATATCGACCTCTCTCTCCCAAATCGCCTCGGCCTCGCCATGGCGGCTCCACTGCACTTTGACGAGATCAAACACCCGGTTCCTCAGCTGATGAACCTTTTGGTCCAGTTCGGCCACCGGTACCTTCTCATAGGTAAGGTCTCACTTGACCTGCAACTTGCCAAAGTTCACCATGTGCTTGGGGTTATGCACGTACCTCCACAACATAGAGACATGGAATACGTCATGCACTCCCGAAAATTTTGCGTTTGGACACAAAATTGCATCGAACAGAAGAGAGAGAACAGGGCATACGCAAAATGTGATCCGATATGCAGTTCGGTTGGAGAGGTTTGTACTGCAAATTTTGAGTTTTGCAGTACGGTTGGAGACGGTCTTAGGCGCAACATAATATCTTTTGTCTTGCCAACGCAATCGAAAAAAAAATCCAATTGACAAGGAAAAGAAAGTCCACCAAAAAAATTGATAGATTCTGAAAATTTAATGGCGATTTAAAATATTCACATCCGCGGCGAGATAGGACGACTGGTGGCGGGTGCCTCTGTGGGCGGCAGTGCAACTTTTCTCGGAGCGGTAGTGCTTGCGGAGATCATTTTCTACTTTCTTTTTGTAGGCATCAGATGAGGGCAAATGTCTCGGTGGGAGACCGGGGCGGTAGCGACGACAGACAAGAGAGCAAGAGTGGCAGTGGGGACGGAGGCGGCGGAATGTCGTCGGGGATTAAACATGAGAATTGAAGGAAGACGCAAAGAAGAATATACAAGGTGAGTATTTTTATGGTGTCTTAATGATTTGATGAAAATGATACCACCAAGAAGGTCGGATACATGATAAGAAAAAAGGGGAAAAGTAGTCGGGCTATTGCGGAGTTTCACTGACTATACAAAGAGCAACCTAACAAAATAAACAACTTGATATTAACAAAAGACAGGATATCATGTCTAATCCTCCCAACCAAACGCACCCTTAAAAAGGAAAGGATTTAGTTGAGAATGCTCCTTGCCAACCCGAGTCCCCACCTACATTTCCCCTGTTAATCACTCTTTTGATTTCAGAAAAAACTTTCTTTATCAATATACTACTTCTTTTACACACACATCTTCATTCCATAATAGAGAATGTTAATAGTTAGGATTCCATAAGTTCAAACTGTAGCCTACCTCGGGACCCTTTTTAAGCATATCCCTTCTTTAGTGTATGACATTTTCCTTAGTGTATGACCTATTCGCTTCCATCTAATAATACGCCCGCCATCATTTTCAGCGTAGAAAGTTTTTCAACACCGCCAAAGCCAAACTATTTAATCAACGGGTAAGCTAACGCACACACAGTGGCGTAGCCAGGATTCAAATTTATACGGGGCTGACTAATACACTTAATTGGTATATATTGGAACATTAATACATCATACGTTTTTCATGATAATTTTTCCAATCTTTTTTTTTTTCAAAAATATATTTAGTTATTAATCAATTTATATATTTGTGGTGTAGTTTAGAGCACAAGTTTCAGTATAATAAAGATCTACATATTTTTTATTTTTTTTGTAAATAAAAAAAATAGAATACGTTAAGGGAACATGCATTGGGGAATTTTAAATTTTTTTAATATTTTTTTAAAAAAAAATTGTGTGTCTGGATTTTGACTTCTTATCATTTTTAAAATTCTGGAGTTATTGAATTGAGATTTTGGAACTTTTAAAAGTCAGGAGAGAATTAGTTTAGTTATCGCTGTAATTTATTAGGACTTTTTAAAATTTGTAGAGAATTCAAACACAAATTACATATGTCAAATATTACTACCAAATTCCACCTTTGAACTTAAGATTTTTAGTAAGTATTTCACTAAGTTAATAAGTTTTCAAAAATTTTAAATATAAAAATGACTTAAAATATCACTCAAAATCCCAAATAAATAAATGTTAATTGCATTAATATTTATCTTTTTCAATATGTATACTTGTCAAAAAATATCCTAAATATTCATATTACCTGTTGACAAATATTCATATTACCTGTTAAATAATTATTTATCTTGTTCAATAGGTTCAATATGGGTATGAGAAATTTTCAATTTCAAAGACTAAATTAAGACTTAAATCTAATGTATTGTTCTAATTTTTTTAGGGAGGGATATAGCCCACCCAAGCCACAATGTGGCTACGTGATGAAGGATCGGGTGTTGCGTTCCCTCGACTTGTCTCGATCACGGCTTCGCCACGGCCTTGCTCTCGACGATAGGTGTGATCGACTCGGTTATTAGCCTAACTCTCTCACGATACTTGAGTTCACTCGGTTATTAGCCTCGCTACACTCTCGAAATAGATCGGGTCTTAGCCTCTCTAAATCGTTGAACTGACTTGGGTCTTAGCCTCACCAATTCGGTTGCATGATCGAACTCTCACGAATCCTAACACACGGTTTGAACAAACGTTCCTTTTCTATTCACTTCTTCGACCTCGACAACCACTTCCGTATCATTCCCCTCCCCTTCAAGACGTTCCTTGTCCCCAAGGATGAGAAAGTTCAGCACGTCCACATCACTATCTTCTTCTTCAATGGGGAATTCACCTTGATCCTCAGTCCTTAACTTAACGTGCTTTCCTGGTCGACCAAACTCCATCTTTCCTCGCTTGTAGTCAGTCGTGATAGGTCCAAGCGTTTCCAGCCACTGTACTCCTAGCACAATATCGGTCGCCTTAAGTGGTAAGGCATAAAGATCAATCTCCAGCTCGTGATCCTGCGCCATTATCGGGACCTTTTTGAATAATTGACTTCCTTGCAGCTCATGTCCATTGGCCACCTTGACACCAAACTTCTTGACTTTGGTGGGTTCTAGCTTTAGTTTTTGGGCTATCCTTTCATCGATAAAATTTAAACTTGACCCACTGTCCACCAGAACCTCTAACAACATATCCTTTATCTCGGCCGTGAATTTGATCATTCTCGGACCACGCTTGTTGCACTTTACCATGTGCAACCAGGACTCTTCCTGCGGCTTTTCTGCTTCTCGTTCCTCCTCAATTTCCAACACAAAAATTTCTTTTCCCTTGCACTTATGGCCTGGCGCAAATTTTTCGTTGCAAGTAAAGCACAAGCCTTTTTCTCTTCGCCTTTGTATCTCGTCCTCCGTCAGCCGTCGGTAGTTGCTAGTGGTGCGTGTACCATCGCCGACTGTTGGCTTGACCTCGGCCCGTGGGGGCATATCATCGATCACGACGTTCGCGCGCCGAACGTCCGTGCGCCCCTCGCTCGGTCTGGCCCTGCGCACTGCCGCAAGATGATCCTCGTGCAGTCGCGCTGCTTCCATGGCAGCCCTTGTCGACCTTGGCCTGTCCAATCGTACCTCCGCAGCCAACTCAGCCTTTAAGCCTCCTACAAACGCGCCTACTAGTGCCTTCTCGGGCCAATCCCGAACCCGGCTTGCTATCCTCTCAAACTCTTTTTGATAGTCGCGTAGACTACCGATTTGGCAAATCCTCGTCAGCGCCTCATCATAATCAAAGTATTCGCTAGATCCAAACCTGGCAATCAGCTCCTTCTCAAAATCTCGCCATCTGATTTGCTCGCCTTTATTTTTATAAACATGTGACACTCATTGCCACCATGTGTTGGCCTCCCCATCCAAGTAGTAGGCAGCAATTTGAACTCTTTCAGATTTGTGTACCTCATTGATCTCGAAAAATTTAACGGCACGACTTAACCATGCATCCGGATCTACTCCTTCGAACGTTGGGATCGTTATCTTTGGTTTCGCACGTACGTGCTCCTCTCGATGACGCCGATGGCCATGCGCCCTGCGATCGCCATGGTGTCGGGTAGTGCGCGTTGCGCGCGTTTCCCGCGACCGTTCGTCGTCGTCATCGCGACTAGACGTCGAACTGCCCGTTCCCGCCATGGTTGATCTCGATGTGCGGCTCCTCCGCGTATGGTGGTTGACTTTTTCGAGCTGTCCCGCCAAGTCGTGTATCATCAGCTCCAACTTTGCCATGTTTTCATTGACCACGTGTTGTCCGTTGCCAAGGGACCTCACGCTTTCCTCAAGTGCATCGAATCTCTCACGATTCGTCATGACTCTCCTTTTTTTTTTTTAGGACTCTAAAAAAATCGAAAGAAGAAGAAGAATTCGAACAAAATTCGAATCTAGGGGAGGAAAAAATAACAAAGACTAGATGACACTTTTTTTTTTAAGACAAAAATTCGAAAATTTTTGGGTAAAAATTCGAAGAAATTCGAACCCCCAAATCGACCAAAAAAGAAAAAGAATGGGATAGAAAAAGTTCACGAACACCCAATCGATCACTCTCAATGAAAGCACCAATGATGAAGGATCGGGTGTTGCGTTCCCTCGGCTTGTCTCGATCACGGCTTCGCCACGGCCTTGCTCCCGACGATAGGTGTGATCGACTCGGTTATTAGCCTAACTCTCTCACGATACTTGAGTTCACTCGGTTATTAGCCTCGCTACACTCTCGAAATAGATCGGGTCTTAGCCTCTCTAAATCGTTGAACTGGCTTGGGTCTTAGCCTCACCAATTCGGTTGCATGATCGAACTCTCACGAATCCTAACACACGGTTTGAACAAACGTTCCTTTTCTATTCACTTCTTCGACCTCGACAACCACTTCCGTATCACTACGCCCCTGCGCACAGGGTCAGCTATGAGTGATAGGTTCTCGCGCTTAACTCCTTGCGGAGTAGTGATAATCCCCTTATCATTTCCTTCACTTGGCTTCGCTTTGTTTGTACACTTTGCTCTCCTTCTTTATAGAATAAAGATTTTTAATAGCAAGCAATTTCTCAGCTAGAATAAAAAATAGAAGTAGACCTAAACGCCGGCCTAAATCGAAGATTCCGGGGTCAAAAGTTCAGAAGTCCATGATTAATTGATAAATGTTCCTTTTTCAAGTTCACATTCTCTGCTCACCACTAGCAAAGAAATTAATAAAAACCAAATTACTGAAATTAGACATGAGCCTCACCAAGTACCTTATAATTTTTCTCATCCTTAATAATTCATCATCTCATCTCCGCAGATTCTAACTGCCTTCTCCAATTCCCAATCTCTAGCGCCAATCAAACCACGTGTCGCGGCTCGTTGGCCATCGACTGCGAAGGCCCAAGAATCCAGCTCGAGAACAGCGGCCCATGGTACGATGTTGTCCGTCGAATATCGGAAAGCTCATTCAGGACGAGATCCCCTTCTCCAAACCAGGCTAAACACATCCAGCTGTAGCTCCATGGAGCTCGGCCTAAGCCTACCGGGCACGCCAAGTATTTCGCTGAGGGCATCGTCCCGAGTCACGACCGTTTTTCGATGCAACGACCCGCCCGTGAATCAAGTCCCGACCCTCATATACAAATACTTCTTTGCACAGAACTTCACCAGGCTCGTGGGCTGCCCGGATTTCATGGTGTTCTATAGTGTAAGAAACTGGGAAAAAAACGGGTGCGGTCCCACTAACATGAAGCGCACCAAAAGCGGGGAAAGCCCATATGAAGTCCAAGTGGGGTTCCATCTCAAAACCAATTGGTGGAAGGAGGAGTAGCCCATTAGACTTATAAGGTGGGTCTATTTTCCATGTATGAACGATGTGGGACAACTCACAAGTGATATTCTAACACGCCCCCTCACTTGTGAGTCCTTCGGAAGTCCAAGCCCAACTGGGTTGGGTGCCCCAAGCCTACTAGAAGCAGACTCCCTTAAACGGGTACGTGGGGAAGCAGACTCCCATAAATTCGGAAGCCCAAGCCAACTGGGTTGGGTGCCCCAAGCCTACTAGAAGCAGACTCCCATAAACGGGTACGTGGGGAAGCAGACTCCCATAAACGGGTACGTCATCGCACGGTCCCAATAGAACCGGCTCTGATACCATGTAAGAAACTGGGGGAAAATGGGTGCGGACCCACTAATATGAAACGCACCAAAAGCGGAGAAAAACCCATATCCAAAAAATAAAGAAGCACCAGCAACCAGAAACAGTACCAAGACGAAATAAAATCACGAACTGGATCACAAACTGGATAAAATAGCAGTAAAAGGCCAAAACTAAAAAGTTCACCAAAACCAAATCCGAGCACACCACAAGGTAGCCGACGTCGGCAGGAGTCGGTGGCTGAAAGACAGCGGCAATCGGCGCTGGAGGTGGGCCACACGCACGACCGAAAGTTGGCAGAACTGGAACAAAGAGCACGCGCGTGTGAAGTGCACGCGCCGGCGAATTGGGCGATTCTGGTGGCCGATTGTTCGTCGTAAGATGCCGGTCACGATGGTATGGGAGGTGAGACTTGGACCGTACTGTAAATGAACGACGAAGCAAAAGTTTATATTGGACCTTAAACCTAGTCTGATACCATGTGAGAAGCAAACCTTGGTTTCCCGTTCGAGGGCCGAGTCTGAGTATCGTGCTCTTGCTGATTCCACCGCAGAGCTATTATGGTTGCGTCGGTTACTTGCTAATCTTGGTGCCCTCAGTCATCCTTTACTGCTCTTCATTGTGATAGTCAGAGCGCTGTCAAGATGTCTCATAATGATACATTTCATGAGCGTACCAAACATATTGAGATTGATTGTCATTTTATTCGCCAGCATGTTACCCATGGGACTGTACGACTTGTTTCCGTCTCCTCTTCGGATCAGATAGCGGATGTCTTCACGAAGTCTCTCCTTCCCGATCTCTTTTGTTTACTTCTTAGCAAACTCAAGTTGATATCTATTATACCACCTTGAGTTTGAGGGGGGGTGTTAGAATATAATTTGTATATATCTTGTAGGATTAGGTTTAGACTCATTATGTTCCTATATATGTATACATGTCTTGTGAATAATATATAACATATTTTTTTCCCAATTTCTCACATATAGGTTACAAGGAAACGGACCGAACGGCTGAGAGCTTGCCGTGCCAAAGGCGTGCCAGGCTGTCATGCTGCCGATCGGGGCCGACACGGGCTTGGGTGTGTTTAGGGGGTTGAGTTGGGAGTTTGAGGTGGAGTGGAATGTGTGTGGCTTTTGGGGGGGTTGAGTGGGGAGTTTGATGTGGAGTGGAACGTGTCTGCTGTTTGTTTGGAGTGTTATCAAAGGGGAGGAGTTTGTGGGAGTAGCAATGGGAATCACTTGTCTTGCACAACACAAGAAGGTAATCAGTAGCTCAAGATATTAATTGTTAGAGGTACTGATCTAATTCACTCAAACTCAAATTTAGCCTCAAAACGTGATTACTACAGGGATGCTTGAATATATATTTTCTAAAAAAAGTGCATCATTTTTAACCAATGATTTCTTAACTTCATTATACTCAATATTATCAATATAGTTAAATAATATCTCACTCGATTATTCTTGGATATTGTAACAACTTTAGTTTACTATTTATCTATTCACATAATTTTAACCATCACTTCATATTTGAATCTAATTAATGGAAGGAAAATTTAAAAGAAAAATTATTAAACTACCACAAACACATTTAGAGCATCTAGGGGCGTAGCCAGGATTTTTTTCTACCCGGGGCTGCTTAACATTGAGCTATTATTCGGATCAAACTATTCACGAACACAATTCATTTTTGGCACGTAAAAGCTCGAACTCAACTATTTCATACACTTCAAAGGCTAAGCTCGAATACCTAATCAAGCTTGTTTATTAAATAATCACAAGTTCGAACATGACATATCCCACTTGCCTCGACTCGAATAACATCTTTAGCTAGATGCCATAAGAAACCAATGTATGAAAATAATTCTTTTTAATATTCAATACAACTTACATGAATTACAAAGTTAAATGAATGAAGGTGTATTTTAAGAATCCAATGAATGCCAAATCTAAATTATTAAAATCCATAAGTCGAATCACAAAATAAATGTTCTATTGGAATTCTAGAAGAAACAAAATATATAAATTAAAATATAAAGTAATTGATATATTCCATATGTAATGTAATATAAATTACATGAATAACCAATATTATTTCAAATAACATAATTCAATATGAATCAACCAAAATAAAAAAGAAAACAATAAGAAGAAACACAACATGTTAAACGATAAAGAAAGTATATATATTTAAATATTTTAGCCTATACAAATCTGCAAATTTTATATCATGTCCATATATGCAAATTTTAGCCTATACAAATTTAAATTTTATTATCTAAAATGTTTAGTTGTGGATTCATCAAATAACTTTGTGTCCAAACTAAGTATATTTTTAAATTTCTCATCACAAATTATCAATTCCTATTAGCTCTTGTCATTACATAACATAAGAAATATCACTATTAAAACAAACATTAAGTAACAATCTTCTTAAAAATTTGTTAAAATAAAATTAGAATAAGTAATAATTTGTGTATGTTTTTTTATTAAAAATGCTCAAACCTCTTCTACTTTTGAGATGAAAATTAATAAATTATTGAGTTTCTTCCTAAAAGCATATAAACTAAATTGGGCTAGACTAATATTTAAATGGGGCTACAAATAAAATAAGCTATACTAAATTAAAGAAAAAAAAATTACATAGGGTTGGAGCCCACCCTTGTCCAAGGGTGGCTCCGCCCATGAGAGCATCTGCTATGGCTTTGAAAAATAATAATTTTTAACACTGTCAATCAATGATTGTAATGTTAATCTTGTAAGATCTGTAAATCGCAGATGAACGAGAGAAAAGAGAGAAGAAAGATTGCGGCTATTATTGAATGAACAGATAAAATGAACAATTAGGGTTTGATGATGGGTGTACATCCCTATTTATACTAGGGACTATAATACTAAAAGTGCTGAAACTTAAAGTAACAACTTATGCAATACAAAACACATTTTATGCTTAATTACAGAAATGCCCTATATGCTAATACCCCCCCGCAAGCTAAGCATGTATATTTTGCAGGTTTAGCTTGGAGAGTAAATGCTGGAATGCTGGTCCTGGGAGTGCTTTTGTGAATATGTCTGATGTCTGCTCCTTGGTGGGAATGTGTTGCAATTGGATGATCTTTTGGGCAATCTTTTCCCGTATCAAGTGGCAGTCGATTTGTATGTGTTTCGTGCGTTCATGAAAGACAGGGTTACATGCAATGGCCATAGCTGAACTACTATCTGAAAAAAGAGTGACAGGACAAGAGTGAGTAAGTTTGAAATCATCAAAGAGGTAAAGGAGCCATTGAATTTCACAGGAAGTTGTGGCTAAGGCTCTATATTCAGCCTCAGCCGAGGACCTACTAACAGTAGATTGTTTCTTAGACTTCCAAGAAATTAATGAATTTCCCAAAAAAACAGAATACCCAGTTATGCTTCTCCTAGTATCAAGACAAGCAGCCCAATCACTGTCACTATATGCAGATAAAGTAAGAGAGGAAGATCTAGGAAAGAATATACCTTGTCCCACTGTGCCTTTAACATACCTGAGGATTCTATGAACAGCTGTCAGATGTTGTGTGGTTGGCTGGGACATAAATTGACTAACAGTTTGTACACTGAATGCAATGTCAGGTCTAGAGATTGTCAAATATAATAATCTACCAACAATTTTTCTATACTCTGTGGCATCAGTTAAAGTATCAGTTTCAGTTGCAGCTGTAAGTTTTAAAGTAGAGTCCATTGGAGTTTTTGCTGGTTTGGAGGCCAAAAAACCTGTATCATTTAAGATGTCTAAGGCATACTTCCTTTGACACATATTGATACCTTTTGAAGAGTGAGCAAACTCAAGGCCTAAAATGTACTTTAATGGACCCAGATCTTTTATTGTAAAACAATTATCTAAATGCTGTTTAATAGCTGTTATTTGAGACAGACAATTACTTGTGATTATTATATCATCAACATATACCAATAGAGCAATGGAAAACTTATCAGTATGCATTGTAAACAAAGAGCAATCAGCAATAGACTGTGTAAAACCATATGCAATCAGACATTCAGTAAGTTTGTTGAACCATTGCCTAGAGGCCTGTTTCAGACCATAAAGGCTTTTTAACAATTTGCAAACCCTGTTATCACCTTTAGAACAATATCCAGGAGGTGGTTTCATAAAGACATCTTCATCTAAATCACCATGTAAAAATGCATTATTAACATCAAGTTGGTGAATATGCCATTGTTTAATAGATGCAAGTGCAACAAGAAATCTAACTGTTGTTATTTTTGCAACAGGAGAAAAAGTTTCAAAGTAATCAATACCTTCCTCTTGGGTATAACCCTTGGCCACTAGTCTGGCTTTGTACCTTTCAACACTGCCATCAGATTTATATTTTATTTTAAAAACCCATTTACATCCAATGCAATGTTTATCTTTTGGTAGTGATGTTAATTCCCAGGTTTTGGTTAACTCAAGAGCATCTAATTCTTTCCTCATAGCTGCTTGCCACATAGGGTCTTTTGCAGCTTCTGAGTAAGATTTGGGTTCAGATAAATTAGAAATAGATGCTGTAAAGCAGGTATGCTCATGAGAAAGATGTGCAGTGGACAAAAAAGAAGAAATGGGATACTTTGATGTACCAGAAATGCATGAAGATGTATCAAGGATCACTGAATTAGAAGAGGGGAGATTATGTTGATATATATTGAGGTAAGCAGGGGGTTTGGATGTTCTAGATGATCTTCTTCTGGGAGGTGAAGTAGTTGTGATATTTTGAGATGAAGTAGGGTTACAGGAACTGTCAGAAGGGGAAATAGTTGTGACAGTTTGAGATTCATTGGTAGACTGATTAGGAATGTCAGAGGCATCTGATGGAATTGAAGTGTCCTGTGATGATATATGTGGGGTACTAGTAGTGGAAATATTAGGTTGAAAATTAAATGGTTCTGGAGGTGGAAACATTGGGTTATTGTGTGAGTGGAGAGATTGAGAATTTTGAAAAGGAAATACATCTTCATAAAAGGATACATTTCTGGAAATTATTATTTTCTTTGTATCTAGGTTGTAAAGTTTATAACCTTTACAACCTATGGGATACCCAAGAAAGATGCACTTTGAAGCTCTTGAATCAAATTTTGATCTATGTGCATGAAGAGTTGATGCAAAACAAAGACAACCTATGACTCTGAGATGATCATAAGTAGGTGGTTTGTTATGCAATATTTCAAAGGGAGATTTATTTTTAAGAACAGGAGTTGGGACTCTGTTTATAATATGAGCTGCAGCAAGAATGCAGTCTATCCAAAAGGTGAGAGGTAAATGAGCTTGAAATAATAATGCTCTTGCAACTTGCAATAGATGTTGATGTTTTCTTTCCACCCTACCATTTTGTTGGGGTGTCTCAACACATGATTTTTGATGCAGGATGCCATTGTCTTTGTAAAAATCATGCAGATGAAACTCAGTACCATTATCAGATCTGAGAATTTTGATTCTTTTATGAAAGTGAGTGAAAACCATGTTGTAAAAATGCATGAGACTATTTCTGGTATCAGATTTGTGTTTTAATGGGTATATCCATGTTGTTCTGCTATGATCATCAACAATAGTAAGAAAAAATTTGAAACCTTCATGAGAACACACAGAGAAGGGACCCCATATATCACAGTGTATAAGATCAAAGATAGAATCAGAAACAGAAGAACTAGTAGGGAATGGCAATCTCTTTTGCTTGGCAAAATGGCAAACATCACAAGGTAATGAATGAAGATGAGTGCAATCAGGATCAGATATATGAAGTTGCTGTAACTTTGAAAATGATAAATGCCCCAGTCTATTGTGCCATGTAATACTGTTAGAAGAAGTTTTTGTAACAGAAAATACAGATAGATCAGGGTTTACAGGTAAAGTTGTGTTTACATGTGGTTCAGAGGTTACAGGGTGATCAGGTTTAACAGAAAGGTTACAGTTAATGCTAGTAGCAGGTTGAACTTTGAGATGATATAGGCCATCTCTAAGATCAGCAGAACCAATCATTGTTTGGGTTGTCAGATCCTGTAGGATGCAATGTGATGACAAAAATTTGACTACACAGTTGTTTGTTGCAACAAGTTTGGATACAGAAATTAAGTTGAAATGAAAACTTGGCACAAACAGGGCATCACATAATAGCAAATTGTTTGACAACTTTATATTGCCTTTAGCACATGCAGCAGTGGTATTACCATTGGGCAAGTTGATGCAAACATTTTGAATGTTGATCAAAGAATGAAAGAAAGACTGGTCACATATCATATGGTCAGAAGCTCCAGTGTCCAATATCCAGGTATGTTTAGAGAGATTTCTAGTTACCATGCAGGATAAGGGATTAGACAAACCTGATGCTTCTGGGAAAGCAGTTGCAACCACAGGGGAAGAGACTCCTGTGTTAGGTTTAGTTTCCTGGTATCTTTTGAAGGCTAGAAACTCATTGAACAAATCATTAGTCATGGAAGATACATCAGTAGAATTAACAGTAGGGGTAGCATCAGTGTTGGTGAAAGTGGCATTGGCTGTATGTTTTGGGTGAATTCTAGGGCCTTTTGGTCCAACCCAGTCAGGAGGATAACCATACACTTGATAGCATTTTTCAGAGGGGTGAGGATAGCCACAGTGAATACATTTAGGTCTGGGTTTGCCTTTGTGGTGAGGAGGTTTGGCTGATTTGTGAGTATTTGAGGTATTGGCTGCCATGGCTATAGAATCAATGGATTGAGTGGTATTTGATAAAGTTCTTTGGGATTCCTCTTGAAGTAGGAGGGAATAAATTTTTGAGAGTGAGGGCAGGGGTGTAGTAAGGAGAAAATGGCTTCTGAGGGAAGCATATGAGTCATTCAAACC
>CACSLK010015718.1:5813581-5829545 GCA_902706635.1 Striga hermonthica
ATATATATATATATATGTGTGTTTTTATAAAAGTATTTAAATTTGGGTTAATTGCAGGAAAAATCCTGACATTTGCTTAAATTGCAAATAAAACTCCACATTTTCAATTTGGCAAAACAATACACAACCTTTAAAAAATTTTGCAATTATGTCTCCAAGGAAGATTTCGGTCAACTGATGCTGACATGGCATGTCGGTAAATTGATGTGGCACCGGTTTTGTGACGTGGCAAAAAAATATTTTACAAGTAAGAGTCCATGTCATCTCACTTAAAATATCTAAAAAGAATCTCAAAATCATTTAATCTAAAGGGGAAGAAATTAGCTTACAAAGCTAAATCGACAGACGAAAATTCAAACAATTCAAAGAAAATCACATCATTCACCGAATCAAGTACAGAAACTGATTGCAAATGAAAATAAAAAAAATTAAAGATTAAGCAAATCACCTTGTGCAGAGCAAAACCACAAGATGGCGGCGCAGAGGATGAGCACCAGAGGGATGGAGTGAACGGCAGTCTCGGCAGATCTGAAGCAAATCTTGTCCTTTTCGGGCGGGTGAGATTCCGGTATGTGCATCGGAAGAAGCTGCCGCCAAATCGACAGAGACACGACCCGAGCTCCCCGTCCGGTACATTGCCAGCCAAATCGACATTTTTATTTTTTTATTTTTTGAGAAAATTGTCGAGCAGAATAGAAAGGTTTCTGTTTCTTTTTTTTTTTTTTTTGTACAAATAAAATCTTACGTGTAAAATGTTTTTTGCCACATCAATTTACCGACATGCCATGTCAGCATCAGTTGACCGGAATCTTCCTTTGAGACATAATTGTAAATTTTTTTAAAGATTGTGTATTGTTTTGCCAAATTGAAAAAGTGGAGTTTTATTTGCAATTTAAGCAAAGGTCATGATTTTTCCTGCAATTAACCCTTTAAATTTTCACCTATTTTTTCTCATTAACTTTAGATTTTAAGGAAAAAATTAGCAAGCACCCGTGTAATACACGGGTGTTGTACTAGTAATTATTAACATATATATAAGTTTGCCGATTTTTTAAATAGTAACTATTTCCCTAAAAAAATCTATTTCATAAAATTAATTTAATACTTCAAATATACATTATTTAAGGAAATGATATAAGCCATAGAAAAATTAAATTTAAAATACCTTAATTACGGAAATCATGTGAATTTGGTTGATTTACCTAAATATGGGAATTTTGGCTACAAATTATGTGATTTGGTAAAAATATTCCAAGTAAATTGTGTAATTAATTATTTAATAAATGTCTTATATTTTTCGTGTAAATATTTTGTGCAATGCATTTAATATACCTTAGTTACGCAAATTGGGTAAATCCAAATGATTTATTCAATCTACAAATAATTACTAGATTTATGAAAATATCAACTAAAATAATCAATTATGCGATTTGCAAAAAATTTTCTAAAAAAGTTGTATTAATGACAGTTTTTATTTAAATATTATTTAATAGTTGTTATTTTTTTATTTGTGTATTTAATTACTCAAATTGTGGATAATTAAAGAAATAGTTGGACCATAAAAATTTACATTTTTAAGATACCCTACTTACACAGTGGAGTAAATTTGGTTGATTTATTCAATCATAATTTTTTTTTATAAAATTATTCCAAAATAATTGTATTAATGCCAGCTTCTATTTAATTACTTTTTAATAACTGTTTATTTGGTCTTTTTATCTTTATCTATAAAAAATGCGGGTCTCGATTTTGTTTTGTACGCAGGACTATTAATTTTGTGGTAAAACTGAATATTATTTTTTGTATTTTATCGATAAAGTATGAAATCAAATTATTTGGTAAACTATATATTGATCCAATATACCCGCTTATGGTAAAAAACTGTATCTCAATATTATTTTTTATATTGCTAAGCATTTTACTCGATATTAATGAGAAAAAAATTTGGAGAATACTATAGTTTGTAAATGTGCGTTGAATATATCAAATTATTTTGTATATATAATTATAAGTTTGTATATATATATATCAAATTATTTCGTATATATAAGTTTGTATTTACTTGAATCACATTGTAGGCAAATCGAATTTATGAACAAAAATTTGAAAAAAAAAATTCAAAATGACACATATTTCGAAAGAAATATAATGTAATTTATTATTAGTTACTTGCACGGTCGTATACCAATTTTAAATAGACATATTTAATGTAATTGTACACAATTTATATTTCATATAACATTTTCAACAAATTAATATAGATAATTAAGTTGTATTACATATTGATTTTATATTTTTAATTTGTAAATATTATTTAGTGAGCATTTTTAATTTATAAATATTAAAGAATATCTCTTACCCGTGCATCGACGGAATTCGTGCTAGTTTATTATGTCAAGATAAAAATTAAAAAAAAATCAATATTTTGATAGTAACTAAAAAAAAAAGGAAAACCCGGGTTGGGAACCGTTAAAGCCCACTCATTTCGGACCCTAATCAGTCCTCACCAAAAACCCCCAAAACCCTAATTCCCGCGTGTCGTCGTTTCTTCTATCATCACTACTCCACACTCGGAATTCCAGTCACCGATGGCGAAAAGGAAGAGAGATCCTCAGAACAATTACGAAGAGCAGAAACAAATACAGGGAAACCCAATCGAAGAGCCACCAGAGGAAGCAGAGGATAAGCCCGTCGTCGCAGACGGGGAGGAACCGAATGAAGAAGAGCAGAGCTTCGAAGAATTGGGTTTGGATTCTCGCCTCATTCGCGCCCTATCGAAGAAATCAATTGAAAAACCAACTCCGATTCAGCTTGTCGCCATTCCCCTTATCCTCGTATGCGTTGTTCTTACCTTTTCCAGCTGAGTTTGCATTTGTATTCTTCTAACGTTTTCGATTTAATCTGAATTTCTGCAACTTCTGGTTATCAGGAAGGCAAAGACGTCGTGGCCCGTGCGAAAACCGGCTCTGGGAAAACATTAGCTTATCTGCTTCCACTGCTTCAAAAGCTTTTCGCTGAGTCGCCTTCGAAAAAGAATCTTGCCCCTGCAGCTTTTATTCTTGTTCCCACTCGAGAGTTATGCCAGCAAGTAAGCGTCTTTAAAGCATGTTTCACGATGAGCAGCCTCTCTGGGTCCGTTTGTCTTGATTTATGTGTTGTTTTGCTTTTTCTTTAAACAGGTTTACTCAGAGGTTATGTCGCTAATAGAATTATGCAGAGTGCCATTGAAAGCAATCCAGTTGAAGAGTATGATGTCCACTTCTGATTTGGTTGGTAATTTTTATTTTTTTTTTCATTATTTATTTGTTAGTTCAAATGTAGTCTGTGTAGTCAATTTAATTTCAACCGCCGATTATTTGACTTGTGCAGAGAACATCATTGGCAGGGCTTCCTGACATCGTTGTGTCAACTCCTGCATGTGTACAAACATGCTTGAAAAATGGCATCCTCAACTCTAAAGCTCTTCAAGAATCCCTTTCGGTTCTAATCCTTGATGAGGTCTGCACTTTCACGACTCTTGGATTCCAATTATTTTGTATCTGGTTATCACTTATCAATATCCGCTGGGTGCACAAAAATTCTAATTTTTCTATTCTGATATTTTGTTGTCTAATTGTGCGTTTAATTTACTGTATCAGGCAGATCTTCTCTTGTCGTATGGATATGAGGATGATCTGAAGGCACTAACAGCTCATGTTCCAAAGCGTTGCCAATGCCTTCTCATGTCTGCTACGTCAAGGTTTGTTCTTATAATGATGCTGCTTTAACTTTTCCGCAGTTAAGATGACATGCGCAAACACACACACACACATTTGATTTATATCTGAAATATTTTCATTCCTTTTAAGATTTTTGGCTAAAATATGTAACTATTCATTCATACATCTATTAACATATACACATTGACATGAGTCACACATCTTAGTCACTTGAAAATCAGTTCCTGGTTTTGGTTGGATAATATAGTAAATTGGGTTTGATGCGAATTTCACGTTTAGGTATAACTCATGAGAAGTAGAGGGATTGCTGTTTATTTATTCTCTTATTAGCTTTGTTATATTGGCTATCCTTTTAGACCAACTATGTTTTTTCTCTGAGATTGCTGCATCTGTAGCTGGTTCTTGGAACTCACATGTGATGCATCCCTTTGGTGCAATCTTACCTATTAACTTTTTTAGTTTGGGATGCTTGTTTGACTTCAAGAACACTTGCTTCATAAAATAGATCTCATTTTTCTTTCAAAAAATGACTGGGTCTTATGCCTCTTTTTGATGATGTTCAGTGATGATGTTGAAAAGCTGAAAAAGCTTATTCTGCACAATCCGTACATTTTAACCTTACCTGAAGTGGGAGATGTAAAGGATGACATTATCCCAAAAAACGTCCAGCAATTTTATGTAAGTTTTGCTTATATTTTCTTGTCTCTTACAATTTTAATTTTATTTTTATGTGAGTTGAAGAATTGTGGTGTTCACTACCAATGTGTCTTCGAAAAGGTGGAGCTTATATTGATTTTAAATTTGACACCTGAATATATGCCATGTCATCCACTAGTTATTGGTTCATTTGTCTTCCTCCGTTAATGCTGACCATATTACTATATATAGATTTCATGCAGTGCCCGCGATAAGCTTGTGCATATCCTTGCTTTGTTGAAGTTGGAGCTGGTTCAAAAGAAAGTGCTGATTTTCTCTAATTCAATTGACATGAGTTTTAGACTGAAATTGTTCCTTGAACAGGTAAAACGGTTCACTTTGTGCCTGTTCGGGGATGATGCTATGTTATTATGCCTGATGTATTGACTGAGAATTTTCTCACTATTTTTCTTAAACACTAGAGGTAGCTACACAGTCTGATTATGATGTATTCAGCCTATTAGCTCTTCTCACGTGTTTGCTGAAATTTGAGAAGTTGATAACTAGAAAGGTGAAAGAAACTTGACGAATCAGGGAAAAAATGGGTTTCAGTTGTCATGAAATGATTGGGCTGGAGCATATCCATATGTGTGCCAATTGTGTTTTATATTCGTAATAATTAAGAATAATTGAAGATAAACAATGCCAAAGTTCCCAGTGAAGAGATTCATTTGAGTTGACACCACACATGTGCTTGCATCAATAGCGTTTGGAAACAAAAGCAATGGGGGAAAGTATAACTCTGCGTGTATTTCATAATAATTTCCAATTATGCTTATATACATAGTGAAAAACGGAATGGAAAATATTTTAATACCGACCTGCGAGGGTCTCTTTCCAAAAATTGGCCCTAAGTCAGATAATGGTTTGATTAGTCTGCCTTCAGACTCATGCTGAAATATGCACTTTCAGTGGCCAGGTAATATTTCATCAAAATCAACTGGTGATCATGTTCTTCTATGTTCTTTAGTATGACGATGTCCATATCCTATACTTCATGAGTCTAAGGTTGATGCATCATCTGTTGATTGGGACTATTTGGTATTTACATTTTGAAATATAAGGCTGACTGCATTTTTTACTTGGCAGTTTGGAATCAAATCTGCAGTTTTAAATGCTGAGTTACCTCAAAATTCCCGTCTACACATTCTCGAGGTACTTAAGTGTTATGGTTTGTTCATATGTTATGCTGTTGTGTAGTTCGATGGCTTCTTTAGTGAGAATAATCAAAAAGATGTTTTGGCTCATAACAAACCTGTTTTTCTTGTTAGGAATTCAATGCTGGTCTTTTTGATTACCTAATTGCAGCTGATGACAGTCGATCAGCAGAGGAGCAAAATGACAAGGAAAGTCATGCTCCTCCAAAAAGATCTAGAAGACGTAAACAGAAGTTGGATGCGGAATTCGGTGTAGTTAGAGGAATAGACTTTAAGAATGTGCACACGGTGAGCTGATGCTTTGTATCACAAAGTCTTAATTCAATTTATGCATTTGGTTGAAGTTGAATGTCTGAAAACATTACTTCCACTTGCCTCAACTTTCATACTTTTATTCTTACGGGTGATGATGTTTTTTATCACTGCTTTTGACCCTTGATCTCACAGCTAATCAAATACGGTGGTGTACCTATATTGTTCCAAATATATGAATGTTTTTCAATTGAAGCAGTTTATTAGAAGGCAGAATTAAAAACTTTAATCTTTATTTTTCTTTTAATGCCCCCATATGATATCAATCTTTATATTTTTTTAACTTGCATTAGGTGATAAATTTTGATATGCCTCAAACTGCTGCCGGGTATGTGCATCGGATTGGACGTACTGGAAGGGCATATAGTACTGGTGCGTCTGTATCCCTGGTGAGTTTCTCGACCATCTATTTTTGGTTCCATGAAATGAAATGCTGACTTTTGGTTAACATTAACAACAGCTTACGTGCAATTTTCTTGCATGCATTTAGCAATGTTATAGTATTCAAGAATTTTCCTTTTTTAGCTGTTGAATGCTGGTTTACGTACATTTACATCTTATTGATCTTTGTACAGGTATCCCCTGAGGAGATGGAGATCTTCGAGGAGATAAAATCGCTTTTGGGTGAAAATGGCGAGCAGGATTCTAAATTCATTGCTCCTTTCCCTTTGCTTACTAAGAATGCTGTCGAGTCCTTGCGATACAGAGCCGAGGTATTCCTTTATTCACTTTACGGAAAAAGTTCCGCGAATGAGGGAAATCTCACTTAGAATTTGTCATATGATTCTGTCACCCTGTGAATTTGTGTTGGTATATTAGGTTCTTGAAAAAACCTTTTCTGGTGTACATTGTCTGCTTTGTTCAATTACATATACTACGTCTGCAGGATGTTGCAAGGAGTGTAACGAAAATTGCGGTGAGGGAATCACGTGCACAGGATCTAAGAAATGAGATTCTCAATTCTGAAAAGTGAGTTATCTTTTGACTAGCCATTACTCAAGAAGAAACTTATGGAGTTGGTATTTTTATCTGATTTTCATGTTGAGGACATTGTTCACCAATTTACTATGTAATATACAGGTTGATGGCTCATTTTCAAGATAACCCTAAGGACTTAGGTAAGCTGTTAGCTGGAGCTTATCACCATATAAATCCATATATACATATTAGCAACTATTACATGACTGCTCTTTATCTCTAAACAGATCTATTGAAACACGACAAAGTTTTGAGCAAAAAGGAACCAGCGCATCACTTGCGTGATGTGCCCGATTACTTACTTGACCCGACAACACAAGAAGCTAGCAAGATTGTGAAGCTAGCTCGCGCTGCAATGGGAAATGCAAAACCTAGCCGCCGGAAAGGGCTCAAAGGGAAATCTAATAAAAGCAGAGATCCCCTTAGAACATTTTCAGCTGAGGTAGAAGACTTTCTTTTTTACTTTGAAACTTCCTCTATTAATAATATTTCTACTTTTTTTATGCCAATGTAATGCCGAGTTAAATAAAACAAGAGAGATTGCAGCTCCTCCATGCAGATTTTTCCTTTATATATGCACTTCAAGATTTTTCTTTATCTTTTATGTTCAGATGATTAGTTAGTAAATGTAAGTTGACTTTGTATAGGGACCAAAGCGGTCGCATAGAGGTGGGAGTAAGAGAAAAGGCCCAAACAGGGACAATGGTCAGTGAAACTACAAAAAGGCCTTGTTATGTAATTCATGATAGGTATGATTTTTCAAGATTGTAATATTATGCCTTGTCGGCACAAAAATGATTGTGGTTTATTTACTTCTCAAAATCAGTAGACAAGTCTTGTAAACTGGCTTGTCAGGGATTATAGATATACTACACTTGTAAAAGTCAGATTGAGGTAGGTGATTTTCGTTTATTGGAAAATTTTGGCGTTGAAATTGGTTTTCTTTATCCTTTGCAATTGATAATTTTTAGGACCATGTATTTAGCATACGCAAAAATGAGAATTTGGAAAAGTGGAAGGGAATGCTTTGAATCCCAGTAATGTTCGTTTGTGTGACTGGAGTGTTGTGTGTTGCCTGGTGCTAAGAACGTCCCCAATGCTTGCATCTGTTTGGAGATGCAAGAAAGTCTAGTATAGGATTCAATACCTTTATGTAAATAATCATCTTTGTTATGCAGATAATCATAAGATCAGAGTGAGTCGACTTTCCAACATACAGTAGTTGTCATTGAGAATGTAAGTAATGTTATGAATCCGCTATTATACGGTAGGTTCACCTATTGAATTTGTTTCAGTATGTGAATGGCTATGTTACACTTGATATAATTGTATATTTATGATTGTGACTTTAGAAGTTTTTTGCAGTTATAATAAAAATTATACCAAGAGAATATTCTCTATATTCTCTTTTTCCATCTAGTTTTATGACACGTCTGCATGAGTTTTTACCTCTAGAGCTCAATTTGTAATATGAGGATTATGATCTACGATTGCATCTTAGAGATGAGTTTCTGTATCCGAAATCTGAGTATTACAGGATGTTATGTTCTTGAATCAATTCTCATACACGAATTTTGAAGTAGTGTTGAATTAAACGATTTTTGTTTAAGGCAAACCTGACTCGGCATGTTTGATTAAAGAGATAAACTCGAGCATATTTAGACCTCTTGTGGTTAGCTCGTCTCGATAAGGCTATAAAACATGATTTTTATGGAATTTTATTATTTGTCTGGTTAAAGTTCAATTTTGGCTTGTTAAGGTTCGAGCTCGGCTTGTTGTTAATGAGTCAAGCTCGAGCTTGAATATGAGCTCGTTAAGTACATCCGGGTATAGTTGAATTTTTAATTATTCTTATAATTTTTAAATAGTTATAATTGTTAAAGTTACAATCAACTTTCATTTAGTTGGAATCAAAATAGTAAGATTAAATTTTAATCTTACAAAAGAAAGATATGTAGTGAATATGAATAATTGACCAAATATGATTTATATGCATAGTACCATCCTTGCAATATTTATGTGGTCCTTAAAAAAAAATAAAATACTGAAAAAAATGGCTTAACACCCTTGCATTTCCAAACAAAACAGGCTCTCAATCAAATAGCAAGTAAAAATTCAACTATTTCAGGACAAGCAATGGCGAGATAAGAACAAGGTTGCCTTATTATTACACAAATTTGTATGTACAGTTACTAGAGAACTTAACATATGTTCAGGATAACATTCCTCAAAACCACTGAATAACTATCCATCCCACAAGCATTTGCTACATCGTTTAAGTTTCGCTGGCTCCCTGTGGACGGTCCAAATAGAAAAAAGACGAGCAGCTAAGCTAACATAAACATATCCCGGTTGTCTTACAGACACTATCACTGCTCTCGCATGCCAGGCGAAAGGGAAAAAAAAAAGTTTTGATATAGAGCCATCGGATGACATGACTTATGAAGTCATCCACACTTATTCATAAATAATGTATTGACACGTGTGTTATAATAAATACACTTTCGACATGTGTCAATACGAAAATCATTAAATGGCTCCATAAATTTTTTTACTCATTATTAATATTTTTATTGTTTTGCATCAGTTAGTTTTTAAGAAAACATGTATTTGTAATTCATATCATGATTCAATTTCTTTAATAAAATATATATCATTATAATTATTTTTTTTAATATTAGTTTTTATAAATACAATTTATATTGTTATAAAATATTAATATATATAAATAATTCTCATATTATTATTTTACGTACCATGTGCATGTACACATAATGGAATACAAATTCCCCACCACCGTTCGGATTTCTCGGCACGGCGGAGACTTCAACACCAGATATTTGTTTATAGAAAAGATATTACATCCTCAACAAGGAACATTAGTGTTTAGGCATAAAACACAAGGGGTGTTTAAAAAGAATTGACACAGTTACATGGGGAGATAAAACATAAAACCAGAAAGCTTAAAGTAAGAGTGTAAGACTTACAGAATGAGAGAGATGAAGAGAACTGTTGATGACATTGATCACAGTAAGACTTACCAACTAACCAGTCAACATGACGATAAGCAAGTTATCAAAGCTGAGCTGTTACAGGATCTCGGAGACTACTCGGATGGCCGGCTGGCTCTCATGCAATGCCGAAGATGACTGAAGAGAGCACGAGACTCTTGGGTTGACTATGACTGACGGTCCCATAGGCTGTGACGAGATTATATCAGAAACGCATTATTTGTTCACCAAAAATCCCCACAGGAACACTGCCCCGCTTTAAAATGATGAAATCGATAGCAATCCCTCACTGTAATTTCCCTTCCACTAATACCAGACACTATCTTGATCGCATTGTGACAGTCCCCACACATCCTCAAATTCTTCATAACAACCAAAGCCACACCTTCTCCAGTCGATAACAACCCGAAAGCAACCGCTAGCTTCTCACTGTGATACCTCACCATCATCTCCTTATCGTCCTCACTCACCCCATCATTCTTAACTGAAGCCCACCTCAAATCGGGTACATACCCAGCCTTTTTCATTTCCCCCCACATTCCCTCCCAAAACCCGTAAATCTCCTTCCTCATTGGGTGCATCTTATCATCCGCCACAAACACATGGACCCTCCTATTCACCTCGATCCAACTGCACCCGGGTCTCCTCTTCACATTCCTATCCCGCATCAGCCTCTTCACCCAGGACACCTTGTTCCATCTGTGGGCCCCAGCATACACATGCCCGAGCATAACATATGGGCTCGCATTCGATGGGTCCAGCTCGAGGCACCGCTCGGCAGCCCTTTCTGCCAGCTCCAAATTACCGTGGGTCCTGCAGGCCCCGAGCAATGAAGCCCAAACCATGAAACCAGGATCGTACGGCATTCTTTCAATAAGCCTCTGGGCCTCATCCAATTTCCCGGCCCGGCCCAAGATGTCGATCATGCAAGCATAGTGCTCCGCCTCGGGCTCGATCTTGAACTCTTCCTTCATAGAGCGGAAATACCGTTTTCCGTCCTCGACCCTCCCGGTGTGCGCACAGGCAGAAAGAACAGATACAAAGGTTATATTCGTCGGGCTCATTTTTTTCTCAAGCATTTGTTCGAAAAGGGTCAGCGACTCCGGTCCAAGACCGTGCTGGGCGTAGCCCGCAATCATCGAATTTAAAGAAACCTCATTATGTTCAGGCATTCGGTCGAATAATTTCCTCGCATCCTGCAAATCCCCACACTTGGAGTACATCGTGATAAGGGCATTGTTTACCGAGACCCAGTTTGATAAAATGTCGAACTTGATGGCCAGAGAGTGCACTTGTCTTCCTTGTGAAGGAGACGGCATTCTAGAACAAGCAGCGATAGCACATACTAATGTACAATCATCCGGGAACTTCCCTGCACGTTGCATCTTCTTGAAGCAGTTCAGGGCCTGCTCCGGAAAATTATCACTTGTTGAATATCCAGAAATCATTGTATTCCAAAGGACTAAGTCTGGGCAGGGTATTTCATCAAATGCCTTCTGAGCTTCCGAAATACGGCCACCACTGCACTTTGAGTACAAATCGACTAAACCGCTCCCAACGTGCGGGTTATGGTGGTAACCCTTTTTGATCAGCCGGCCGTGAAACTGCATTCCGCCATGTAAATCCTCCATGCTCGTAAAAGCAGCCAAAACGCTAGCTAATGTGAACATGTCGATAAATAATTCATTATGCACCATTTCCTGGTACAAACCAAGCGCCTGTAATCCTTGCCTCTGCTGCCCATAGGCCACAATCATGGAATTCCAGGAAACATCGTCTCTAACTTCGCCCATCTCGAAAAACAAGCTTTCCGCAAAGTTAAAAAGCCTGTTTTTGCTGTACCCTGAAATTAAAGCGTTATTGACCGAAGCATAACCGGAAAACCCGCCCGAGAGAGCCGACCCATGTAACTGCTTGAGCAATCCCGCGTCATTAGCACACGCGGTGATTACAGAAGAGAAAGTGAACCCGTCCAAGGCAAGATCCGACTGCCGCAGGTCGGAAAAGAGCTCGATCGCCGGCAACGCGCCGCCGGAGTCGGCGTAGGCGGCAATGAGGGTGTTGTACGAGACGATGTCCGGATCGGGAATTTGGTCGAACAGTTGGCGGGCGATGTGGGGGAGGGACTCTCCGGCATAGGCGGAAATCATGACGTTGAAGGAGAAGACGTTGGGGTCGGCGGTGGAGTCGAAGGACCTCCGGGCGGCGGAGAGGCGGCGGCATCGGGAGTAGAGGAGGGTGAAGTGGTTGGAGATGTAGGTGAGGCGTGGGATAAGGGACTTGACGTAGAGCGCGTGGAGGCACCTGCCGGTAGCGAGGTCCTTCTGGTCTATGCAGGTTTTCAGAATCCGGCGAAAGATTTGGAGCGTCCATGAGATTTGGGTCATCTATCGAAGGTGCATAGAGCAAGCATTGTTTGTCCTCTGCGCTGAAGAGTGTCGACTATCTACGCACATGAAATATAGGAAAGGCTATATTGGCGGGAGGGAATGGTTTTTCAATTCAATATAAGATATTTAGATCTTTTAATTTTGATATGTACTTTTATATATAGTTAAGCAAAAGTATTGCGATGATTTTTCTATTGAGTTATTTATATTATAGCATTTTCCATAAATATAAACAGTAAATAATACAAAACTATCATAGTCATATTATTTCAAGAAGAACAAATTGGTAAGAAAATACACCACATCGAGTCGATTGGTCATTAAATCACGACTTTTTAGATCTTGACAGTTTAATACATTACTTTAGGTTTATTGGCAACCCGATACAAAGATTTAACGTCCGTTGATGGGAAGCTGATGTGGCAAAATTTTTTTAACGGGCACATCACACAGAAATCCAGCTCAGCAAACAAAAGTCAAATCATCATTTAGACCTTTGTTGTTTAATACATTACCTTTGATTTTTCTTGGCAACCCAATACACGAATTTAACCTCCGTCAACGGAAAGCTGCCACAATCAGCTTTCTCATGTCCGAGCTGTGCCCCATCCGAGACCCTCACCAACTATGCAGCCGCAACCACTCGTCTTCGAGGTGCTCGACAGATGTGCCACTGGTTTTCGTCGTCTTTCGACGAGCCAAGAAAACCGTCGTTGCTCGAAAATGGCACCGCCTTCGTCTCTTCACACGTCGGCCACTGACATTTTTTTTTAACGACCAATAAATCATCTCTTTTTCCTAATTTCTTCTTCTTCTTCTCCTTCTTCTCTAATTTATCCTTTCGCTAACTTGCTTTACGTACGAACACTCAAATTGACGATGGCGGTCGAGAGGTAGAGCTCCCGTGGCTGGCAGCTGAAAGGCCTACGTCGAAGGACAACTGATGGTGGCGGCCAACGACTCATACGGTTTATACATAAGAACGTCTGTTGGACTTGAGATTGGAAAGTGTTCGTGTAATATAAGATAAAACTTACAAAATATTTAGAGGTAACAAGATATTCAAATTCTAGTAAAGTTATTTTATCTCAATCCCTTTTGCTCCAAATATTCTTTTCCTTTCAATTTATTCACAACAACTTTTCAAATTTGTGGTTTAAGTTGGTTGTACTTTGTGCGAGCCCGATCGGTAGCTCGTTAAAAAGTACGATCAACTTAAAGTGACGCCTTGTCAGGTATGTTTAGGTTGTCAAGTACATTAAATGTAGATGTGAGGACACCTTAATTTTGAAAAAAGCATCTCGTATAACGCGAATGATTAGACATTTGTAATATAGGCCCTTGATTCATTTTTTAATTCAATGGTCCTAAATGGTTAGGGCAAACATAAATATCCCATCCCCTCCCAAGATGGCTCACTTTTTCAAAAACCTACCCTACGTGCGATTTTTCGACGCGGCTCAACCTTCTCCTTCCGGCAACCTTTTTCTACCGACTTGACCCTTTCCCGCCAGCGACCCAACCTCGGTGGCTCTACCCCTTTTCGGACCAAATATAGGTAAGCTTCTTTATTTACCATAACTCGTCATTACATGTTTGTCATTCTCGCACGCCTACATGAAAGTCCGAAAACGAAATCCAAAATTTGTGTCGCAACTCGTGAACCATTACTTTGTCGAGAAACCTGAAATCATATTTGAAATTTCTATTCAATTTTGTGTAATTATCCTGAAATGCAAGGGAAGTTTCTGAAGTTCACATTCTATAAATCAAAAGTTATTACACTACACTAACTAGGATTTTCCCAAGTAAATTCAGAGTAACTTGAGCCATTTCTAGTCTTTAAATTCAAAATATATACAGACTCGCAAGCATTATTAAGAGCAAATTATTAGCATATAGGGCATTTCTGTAATTAAGCATAAAATGTGTTTTGTATTGTATAAGTTGTTACTTTAAGTTTCAGCACTTTTAGTATTATAGTCTCTAGTATAAATAGGGATGTACACCCATCATCAAACCCTAATTGTTCATTTTATCTGTTCATTCAATAAGAGCCGCAATCTTTCTTCTCCCTTTTCTCTCGTTCATCTGCGATTTACAGATCTTACATGGTATCATTCGCCGGAAAATCCTTCTTTTCCGATCCTTTTTTCGCTTCCGCTCACTGATTCTCGCTCTCGTCTTCAACCTCCGACGACGATTGCCTGTTTTACGTTTTTCGTCGGTCTCAATCTCAGATCGATCTATTTTTTTACGGTCTAAATCTCTCAGATCGCTTTTATTCGCTATATCTTACACCAGATCTATATAAATCTGATGGCATCCTCTCTGAATCCGACCGATGATCCGTCGTCACCGTACTATTTGCATGCAAGTGACAACCCTGGCGCGTTGATTGTTGCAGAGGTCTTCACTGGTGAAAACTACATCTCCTGGTCCAGATCTATACTGATGGCTCTTACCGTGAAGAACAAGAGTGCTTTCATCGACGGTACCTTACCCACTCCGGCTGGTAACGCTAATTCTTATCTCTCTTGGGTTAGGGCAAATAACCTTGTTCTTTCATGGCTTCTGAACTCTGTTTCGAAAGAAATTAGGCAGTCCTTGTTGTTTTTCACATCTGCGAAAGAGGTTTGGGATGAACTTAAAGGCCGATATGCCTTAAGCAGCGGTCCTAGGGTTTTTCAATTAGAAAAATCTCTTAGCACTATTGATCAAGGCACTATGTCTATTACTCAGTTCTACAGTCTTTTCAAATCGTTATGGGATGAGTACATTACGTATAGGCCTATTTTTAAATGTCATTGTGGGGCTTTTACACATTGCACCTGTAATATCTTTGAGTCTATGTCCATAGCACAACAAAATGACTCGGTCATGAAGTTTCTTGTTGGTTTGAATGACTCATATGCTTCCCTCAGAAGCCATTTTCTCCTTACTACACCCCTACCCTCACTCTCAAAAATTTATTCCCTCCTACTTCAAGAGGAATCCCAAAGAACTTTATCAAATACCACTCAATCCATTGATTCTATGGCCATGGCAGCCAATACCTCAAATACTCACAAATCAGCCAAACCTCCTTACCACAAAGGCAAACCCAGACCTAAATGCATTCACTGTGGCTATCCTCACCCCTCTGAAAAATGTTATCAAGTGTATGGTTATCCTCCTGACTGGGTTGGACCAAAAGGCCCTAGAATTCACCCAAAACATACAGCCAATGCCACTTTCACCAACACTGATGTTACCCCTACTGTTAATTCTACTGATGTATCTTCCATGACTAATGATTTGTTCAATGAGTTTCTAGCCTTCAAAAGATACCAGGAAACTAAACCTAACACAGGAGTCCCTTCCCCTGTGGTTGCAACTGCTTTCCCAGAAACATCAGGTTTGTCTAATCCTTTATCCTGCATGGTAACTAGAAATCTCTCTAAACATACCTGGATATTGGACACTGGAGCTTCTGACCATATGATATGTGATCAGTCTTTCTTTCATTCTTTGATCAACATTCAAAATGTTTGCATCAACTTGCCCAATGGTAATACCACTGCTGCATGTGCTAAAGGCAATATAAAGTTGTCAAACAATTTACTATTATGTGATGCCCTGTTTGTGCCAAGTTTTCATTTCAACCTAATTTCTGTATCCAAACTTGTTGCAACAAACAACTGTGTAGTCAAATTTTTGTC
>CACSLK010015718.1:5838356-5855138 GCA_902706635.1 Striga hermonthica
AAAAAAAAAAAAAAAAACTCCGACCCAGGAGTATATTTCCGCAGAATACCAAATCAGAGAGGGACGGAGACCATCATCCGTCTTACAAGTAACATTCGTCGATATGCACCCCCTAAAAGTAATAGAAAAAAGGCAACCAACCGCACGATAATGCACTTTACACCAAACTTCTAAGTATATTAGACAGAGTCAATTACACGCATCAACCAAAAAGAAAAAAACTTATCTTCCAAAATCTATAAAGCACTGTTGAGCCTACATGGCCTGCAACTCCAAACACTATGCATTACCTGGGGAATAAGAAACCATTGTTAGCCAGAATAAACTCATGCAATAAGTGTGTGTGTGTGTGTGTGTAGAGAGAGAGAGAGAGAGAGAGAGAGAGAGAGAGAGAGAGAGAGAGAGAGAGAGAGAGAGAGAGAGAGAGAGAGAGAGAGAGAGAGAGAGAGAGAGAGAGTGAGAGAGAGAGAGAGAGTGAGTGAGAGAGAGAGATGTTCATACTTGTAACTATATGCAATCCAGATCAAATAAATGTCAACCAAAAGAAAAGCCAAACTAGAGTCCTTCAAAGCTTGCCATTAATCTCCAACTCCGTCCCACCATTTTCATCATCACGCCATAAAGCAACCTCCTGTAGTAAATCAGAGATGGCATTCTGAAATGTCAATGAAGTATAGAATCTAGTATAACTTTTATTGAATATCTCGGAAAACGTAAGAGTATCTCCGCTAAGCTTCCCAGAAAGGTACAAATGGAGTACGGAGTACCATATATTACAATGCGTTAATAAGTTGACCCAATATTCCACTGAATACAACTAAAATGGTGATGATAATAATCACGGAGTAGTTTAAGTGATACTCTGCTATCAAAGACCATGCGTACTCTAACATCTACAGTAAAATTTCTTCCATAGAACTGATGCTTTGGTTGAGCTATACCTAACTACCCGATGATATGAAGATTATAGTTCATAGGCAAGCAGTGCTAATTAGACAGAGTAACGTAAAAATAGCCAAAATAACTGATAGTAATAAAGAGAGCTTATCAACATTTATTTAGATGGGTATAAACATCGAAAGGAAGTATAATTTTCACCCAGGCAGAAACCATTTTCCACATGATGCATTGTACCAATAATTAGGTAACAAGTTGGAGATGAGAAACAAATCATCTCCTATATAACCAGTGAAATAGAAAACATCATTTCATAGCCAACAGAGTACCTTACTGTCCTCAGTGTCTCTTTCAACATTAACCGTCGTTACTTCTTGAACTGTGATGATCTTATCAATATATACAGTAGTCTCTGCACCCGTTGAAGCATGCGTGACTGCTGGCTCGATATTGGGTGCGGGAAAGTGATTCTGAGGTGTACTGCATAAAAAAGAAAAAAACAAATGAACTTGTACCGTATAAACGAACGTAAGAGATGAACTTGCACAAAATGGATTGTACGGCATTTCCATTAAACAACAGACTACGAGACCAACTTCAGTTGCTTAGGCAAGATCGTACCATGGGGTGGTATCCCCTGACCCATTTGCTATGTGTTTTTCTTCCCTCCTTTTTTTGTTGCTTGGCCTCTGCTCAAGAAGCGTATCGGCACATCGTTTGAGCCACGATAAAGGAACCGAAAGAGGAGAAGACGACTTATCAGACTCTTTTAAACCAGATGCTTTATTAAGCCCGAATCCATTATTACTATTTCCATTTTGATCAGTTGGATCTATTTCTTCTTTACTCGCAACTCTTCCAGTCGATAATTTTTGCTTGTTTGACTGCAAGTTGGATTGGTGCATCTCATGTACAGCAATAGAGTCCAATCTTTCTTTTAGATCCTCCAATTTTTTCAAGGTTTCGATCTGAGCAAGAATCTCCTCTCGATCAGCCCGCAGCAATTCCCTTTGTTTCTCCAACTTCTCCCTCTGCACTTTAAGTTCTTCAATTAAATTATTAAGCTCAGCCCATTCTTGGTCCCTCCTTTCACGATCCAGGTTTATATCTCTTCTTTCGGCATCAAGTCTCTCCATCTCAGAATTTATATGCTCCAGTTCCTTTCCAACTCTTTCTTTGAGTGAACTAATATGCTCGAGTTCTTTACTTTTCTGCCCTTCGAATTCCTTCTCTTTTTCCTTCAAGTAATTCTCAATCTCCTCACGCCTATTCTTGATACAGTAATCCACTTCCTTTTTTTGCAGCTCGATATCCAGTAAGAACTCTGCGTGTTCTTTTTGAATCTTACTGAACCCGTCTGCACGTTCTTTTTCGAGCTCACTCATGAATGCCTCTCGATCACGGACAAGTGATGCGAGTTTGTATTTGTATTGCTCCCTCAATGCTTCCTTCTCTGCTCTTAAACTCTCACGCTCATCATTCAAAAACTTAGAAAAGGCCAGCCTCTCCTCAGCAATACGCTCTTCTTCTTTAGCAAGTTCTTCTCTTTTAACATCAACTAGTTCCCACTCAGCTTCGAACTTCGCCTTCTCAGTTTTGAGGTGGTCTGCCTCAGCCTCAAGTTCATGCTTTTGTGAGCTAATAACGTCAATCTCTTCTTTAAGTCGCAACTCAAGCGCCACTAGTTCATCTGTTTCTCTCCTCAGCGCAACTGTTTTCTCTTCTGCATCAATAATATGCTGTTCTTTCTCTTTCAGCAGTTTAGATAACTTATCTAGGCCGAGCTGCTTCTGCCTTAGCTCATCTTTCTCTTTGATGAGAGAGTTCTTCTCTAATTCCAACACTTCCTCAGCAGCCAATTGTTTATTTTCTCTCTCTTCAATTGAACTTAACCTTTCGACCATCTCCTTCTCGTTTTCTTCAATGCGTCTCAATTTGACATCCAATTCACGTTCTTTTTCTGAGATGAGCTCCTCCTGTTGCTTGATGTCTAATTCCCTCAACTCCCAAGCCCGCCTCTTGGCATCAATCTCATCATCCAGCAATTTGCGCTTCTTCTCTGCTTCAGCCTCGAAAATAGAGTTCTTCAAGGCTAAAGCTGCTTCGTGATTAGATAATGCTTGTTGAACCTTGTCCTGAATGAACACCCACACACATGGATTTCATAAGAGCATAAACTAACCAAGACAACAGGATATGTCTTTTCGTAGCAGCAATTAACTAAAATATTAGAATGATTAAGCTAATTGTGCTTGAATGCAAGCACAAAGTAGTATTCCTGAAATATGAAACCCATTAACAACACATTCACATAAAATTAGTCTAGCCATACAAGTAACATGTAAGATCAATAAAAACAAAACAATAATTACAATATTACATGAGATATGCTTCATACAAATTTTATCCCACAACAAATCAAAAATTATATCAAATGATCAATTTTAAGCAGAAACAGAAATAAACAATAACAACGGACAGTCACACAATATATGGATGAGATATATAATTATAGCATGTGATGCAATAATGTACTAATCGATAAATTTTGATTGCTTACATTACATCTTAAATTTGTTGGTGCTAAAAGTCACTTGAAAGAAAAAATACTCAGTCATTGCAGTATTTCTTCATTCAGTTGTTCAAAGTCGATGCCTAACTGAAAGAACTTGCAGATAGAAAACTTGACCTACTATGATGAATGGTTTTTGCATTCAGATTTCAGTACCACCACTTCAAGAAGACACTATGTTGTATTTTTATTGAACAGAAGGCTTACAGATTCCCTGGTGGAGATTTTAGATTGCAACAAAAGTGCCTCTTCCTCCTTCCTGAAAAGATCATATTCTCTTTTCATAACAGCCTAAAAGAATAAACAGTGTACTGTTAGAATAACCGTCTATTAAATACTTTAAAGGTAAATGATAGATTTAGTCTCGACCTAATGCTGAAAATTATCAACGCATTCACGTGCAAAATGAAAATGGAATGAAATCAGTCAACCTCCTCTCTTGCTGTTAAAGAACTTGCTTTTAGCTCCAGAGCCACTTTCTCTTCATTTAAGGCTGTACGTTCTTTATCAATTTGCAGCCTTAAATCGCCCAACTCCTTCTCAAATTTCTTCAATTCTTGAGTTTTGCTAAAAATATACTCTTCCCTCTGGTTCAACAAAGCTTGACCATCGAGTAACTTTTCATGAGTATGCTGTAGAACTTTTTGCTTCTCAGATAATGATTGCCTCTCAAGTTCAATCTCTTTCTCTTTAGCTTCAAAACTAACAAAGTAACAGACCAGAACATTACAAATTCATAAAATATACATGATTCAAAATGATACAATTATTAGAAACATATGAATCTTCTAATATACACAAATAAAGAGGCAGCAAAATGATATGACTAACCAAAATAACTACATTCTAAATAGGGGCGGATACAGACTCACAAGACTAGGGGGGCACAAAAGTAACTTTAATAAAATCGTTTTTTGCATGTTCTCATGCAGTGTATCATTCATAATTACATTATTTCTAATCTTATTAAATAAATCTTTCTCAAACATCAACAAAAATTTTTTTCTTTTTCTTTTGCATTGGATGTTTCTTTTAACGTCAGCATTCGTGGACTTCTATTTATAATATTTCTCCATAAAGGATCAAAAAACATATTAGATGAGAAAATCAATGACAAATATAATTAATAGCTACTTTAAAAATTATAACTATAACTTTAAGGAAACCTCAAATACAATATGTACCAAAATAAATAACACGAGTTTTGAAATCTTAATTAGGTTGACTTTTACATCTAACTTATGAAAGATCTAAAATTAAAGATCACATAATTTTTAAATTTTTAAATAAAAAGGGGCACACAAAGTATTAGATTATTAATAGATACAACCAAGTGAGTAGAAATAAGTAATCGTATCAAAGATGGGATTGTGAAAGGATGTTATATTTTCGTTTTTATATAGAGTTGCAACTTTTTTTTTTTTTTAATTAAGGGACAATTACACTTACGTAAATTTAGAGAATAGAAATTGATTACTAAATAATCTTCTTAATAATAACTTAAACATGTTTATTTTGTGTAATATAAACTTTATAAAACTATTTTTTTGTTTCTGCAGGGGCCCCTGCCTAGGTCCACCTCTGATTCCCACGATGGAATTAGATACTGTCCCTAGAAACAGCACATCCACGGTTACAAATAAACTAAACAAAATTGCATCCAAAACTCAACAGAGTCCAATTTCATGCATTTAACTGCTTAAAGAAGTCTACAGCATGTATGTGGAGATAGAAATCTCGTAGGTACCTTATAAAGAAACGAAGAATAAGGAGAGCATGTTTCTGAATACAGCAAAAAGTAAAACAATCAACTAAAGAACTTACTCGGACTTTGATGACAAAATACGTCTCCTTAAGTCATCTTCACGTTCTTCAACTTCATGCAACTTTCTTTCGGCAGTTCGATGGTATCTTTTAGCCTCAGCTTCCAGAAGTTCTGCTGCACGCGATTTCTCATCAGCCGCTGTCAGTTTCTCAATTGCATCATCCACCATGCTTCTTGCCTCGGCAAATTTTGTTTCAGAAGCCACCTTTACCTCTGCATATTCAGCACGCATCTCATGCAACGACTTCTCAATCTACACAAAAATTCAAATTAAGAAACATACACCAATGACCTATACGTATGTAAACATCGAGAGCACACATTCGTAGAACAATACATTCTTAACACATTCTTTCTCGATGCCTAAAGCTTTCTTGAGTCTGTCTTCTAGTTTTCTGGCTTCAGCCAAGTCTGAGGCGTGAGAAGCCCGAGCACACTTCAAATTTAACTCAGCAGAGTCAGCTGCAGCTTTAGCATCTGCATACTTTGACAGCCACTCCTTGTTTTCCATGATGAGAAGACCCATTTGGTGCTGGTGCTCGTATATCTGATAAAAGCAACATGGAATATCAGAACTAGAAATACAAGCAATAAACAAACAAATGGTACCTCCCCAAGATCATATAGCCGCGTAATAAAACTAACGGAATCCAACATGTTCATTAATAGGCAACCATAGTTATGGAGAAAAAAAAACCACCATTTATAAAATCGCCACCAATGTAGTAACCAATTAATGAAATAGTTCCCGCTCGTTAGATTTTCGAATGAAACACCAATTTCCAATTAAAAAATGTTAACGTATACAACTCTTTCATCAAATTCTTACTTCTTAAGAAAGATCACCCTGATAAATCAAAAACCCAAACCGCAAACCACCAAGATTATTACGAACACAACACCAATATATATAATAAATATGTAGGCACAGCATGACCAGAAAAAAAAAAATAAAAAAAAATCAGAATCAATAAAATCAGAATCTAAATAGAGTATCCATATATTGACACCTCGGCTTCTAGTTTCGCAATATACGCGATAAGCGAAGCTTTATCTCTGCGTTTAATGGAGTCTTCGTCAAACCCAGCTTCTCGGAGCCGCTTCCACATGGCTTCATCGGTTAAAGGAGTTTTCAAAACCCTAGCAGAACCCGAATTTGGTGACGGCGCAACAGCTGCTGCACTCCTCGGACTCGCCGCGATAATCTCCAAGCGAGATGCGGGGCTCGCCATCGACCGATCAGGAGCCGGCAGTCTAAAGATTGTCAGTGAAGTGTTTGTTTTTCTTGATTTTCACCAATCGAATTGATTGAATTTTTGAGTTGGGGTTTTGCGAACTTCAGTTCCTCTTTTTGAGTTTTTTTGTTCACTTTCCTTTCTTCACTATATCAGTCCACGTTACGTCGCCGTATTCGGTGTTAATTAAGCACTTAGCAAATTAGTGCATAGTGCGTGCGATGCATCGATTTGGACAATTTTAAAATTGTTATCGAATCTTATTATTATTTTCGTAAATAATAAAAATTAAATAAATAGAATAAAAAAATTGTATATATTATTAAAAGCCTTTTTGTAGATAATATTTTTTGATTTGTAAGCACACCATCCTCCCTTCAAATCTATATTTTCAATCTAATTATAATAGTGACACGGGAAACATATATATATACAAATACAACTTGTTATTACTGAATGAACACATGTTTGATAAATAACATGCTAACATGTAATAAAGACTGACCATGACTCGTGTTGATCAAATCACGGGTCGCGTGAACATGATGACCAACAATTAACTCGGTAACATTCTTCGAAGTAGCTAATTGGTTATTATCTGAAATATTTACAGATATTTAAATATGCATGTGTTTGTTAAACTAGTGTGGTACCCGTGCGATGCACGGTGGGCGCATAACTTAAAACATATTGAAATACCTATTTAAATGTAATTAATTAAATTTAACATCTAATTATGCAAACATAATTAAAATAACTAAATCATATATTATTAAAAACTTCTTTGTACACAACATTATTTGTTTGATTCGGAGGCGACTCATCTTCACCACATATTAGAATTTTAAAACCCTTTCTGTTGGTGACGCGCGAAACAACAACATATAACTGACCATGACTGAAAACTGGTTTCTTCAAGAATAAACCAACGTGGGAAAACGATTGACCCTGGCTCTTGTTAATAGTCATTGCATAAGAGACCACGATTGAGAATTGCCTTCGTTGAAACTTAAAAGGTATTCGTGCATCCGAAGGAGTTATCGTCATTCGAGGTACCAACACTTTTTTCCCCTGCATGGTCCCCCGTAAGTATCCTACATTCTAGGATATGCTTGGAGAGTCTGGTTATAACCAAACGTGTCCCGTTGCACAATCCCATAGAATGATCCATGTTCCGCAACAACATAACCGGAGTTCCCACCTTCAAATTCCACTCATGATTTGGCGTACCAGAACATTTGAAAGATATAAATCTTACTTGCGTTTGATTGTTTCGGGGACATATTATGCATAACTCCCGAACGATCATCATCATCGTCATCACTTGAAAGGTCTATGTCAGTTTTTTGCGTAGTATTTCTTGACAAACTGTCATTAGGTTTTATGGCACGGCCTGAAAGAAAAATGATAATTATTTGAAAATATAGAAAACTCGTGTTGAAATATTATTATAATTTAAAAAATATAATAATGATCATAAATAATTATTAGTTGTCAACTTAAAAATATGAATTGCTTACTGTTTTTAACATTATGTGCGCTTTGATGCTTTGGGGTAGAAGAAGAACCGAGGTTTAACTCTACATTAAACAAATGATAAGAAAAAAAAATTATCAAATCATATAAAAGAAAAGTTTAAAGTACATTTAAATACGTTCAACGCAACATACCATGTGTGACACCAGATAATGGCGTCATATGAGGACTATGCAACACACTCTGATACTTATAAGACGTATAACCCAGATTACTTGAGATCTGCTGAGGAATCAAAGATGATACATGGCTCAGTAGTGATGTCGTAGAACCTGTTTATATCAATATTTAATGAATAATAAATTAATTAACTATTTGTAATGTAAGATACTAAAAAAAAAACGAACTAAAATATAAAGATAAAATTTATGTCATCTTTTTTAGTATCGTATTTATTCTTAACCACTGTTGTGGAAGAACGACCATTTCCAAGCACTAAATTAAACATAAAAATTTAATATATTTTTTAGATGCACAAAGATAAAATAAACATTTTTATATTATGCAATCAAAGTATGAATTGAATAACATAATACCATTAGTCACATCAGATAATGGTGAGTTTTGAGAACCATGTAACAAACTATGATAATTATTGTTTTCTTGAGCAATAAAAGATGACCCTATGACAATGGGTGACCTCATAGAACCTGTAAACATGAAGAAAAAGTCAACTTTGGGATATAAATGGTTATTTTTAACTTTGTGAACCACAATCCTTCGGAATTTTATAAATATTTGATATGTAAATAAATTACTAAAATTAAATAAAATACTAAACTACAATTAAAAAAATGATTGTCAATTAAAGGTAATTATTTTATTAATATATAAAAACAAACAAATAACTTAATAATGTTGATATTTTGAGGATTAGTAAATAGATTATAAACTAAACATACCAGATAAATGGACATTTATTTTTATTGTTTGGACTAATAAATTGAAGCCCAATTTTAAACATTAAGTCTTATGATGGTATGAATAATCGGGCTTGTATCATATCTAAAAACGACCCAAATTCGATTAATGATATGATCTAAAGGTCCTATTTAATCAATACGATCTAAGGCTGCAAGTATTAGATGGTAAATATAAATAGCCCAGAAATCTGAAAAAGTAGGGTTTTTACCATTTCTTCGTCGCCGCTTTTCTCTCCTCTCTTATCTACACCGTTTCTTTTTTTTTTCTGAGAAATCATCTCGTTGTTTATGTTTAATCCAAGCAAAATAATGTTAAAAAGGTGGTATAGTTAGTTGTTAGTGGAATTTTAAGTATTTATTAAAATAATATATAAAATAAAATAATTAAAATTGATTTGATGTAAAAGTAAGAGATAAATGATTTGAAATGATAAGTAGTTAAAATTATGTGAGTGGATGAATAGTGAATTAAAGTTGATGTGATGTGTAAGAATGATTGGTTTGTATTATTTAATTATATGAATAATATTAAAGATAGAGGAGTTGAGTTAAAGTTGAGTTAAATTTTGAGTTGAAATAAAAGTGAGTAAATTAACTCATATACAATCAAGCCCTAATAATTTTGAACAAATGTTTATGAAACTTTTTTTTATTATTTTGAAAACCAATTCAGAAGCCTGCATACATTTTGCTAATCTGCTGTTCAATCTTTTTCAAACAATATATATGTATTGATATAAGAGACTAAAAAATAGCCTAATAGGGGATCTCATATGATTCATATTGAAATAAAGTTTAAACATGTTATATGTTTTTTAAAGTGTATAATTCGAATTTTAAAAGAGTGTTTTTGTTTTAATTCGTCTATTAGGTAAAATCTGAGCTTAGAAGTCATTTTAATCTTCTATATCTGTTTCTGTTTATACTTTCCCTAAATCGAAAAGTTGCGTGTTGAAATGCAGATCGAAGAGTGAAGAATGAATAGAAGACATGTATATAAGATTCTGCGCATATTGGAAAAAAAGGTACTAATATATGTTGTGTTGTATATTGCTCTTAAGTTACAGAAACCACACACACAAAACTGTTTGTTGTAATTGTATTTTTCCTTTTAATGTCAATCAGTATGACTTGTAATGTGATATAATATATTTGAAATCGATTTGATTATGCGACAAATTCAATTAGTTTACATACTTGGAAAACAAATGAGCAGAACACACTTCCAATACATGTGAATTATCACTAATTTGTATACACTGTAGGGATATTGAAATAAGGTACACAATAAAATGATACAACATAGAATTTGCAGTTATGATAAATAAGATTGCTTTGCATTGTCACCTTGCGTATTTGATTCAATTATTCCATGTTTTATGGCTGTAGGCTTTCGTTTGTTAACTTCTTGCAATTGTCTTCCATTATTATCCATCATGCTGCAATGTGCCTGCCATTTAACCTCGGATTTTGTATTTTCTGTAATTAAAAAAAATTAAAAAGTTCAATTAGATTGATGATATGCATAGTTGTTACATAAAACAATAAGAAGCTCAAATTAATCATACACGGTATGTTGTCTAATCACGTTCTTTATATTTTCTATGCGAGTATATGATGATGCAATGGGAGTACATTGGATAACATTTTAACAGCTTCGATGTGAAACATGTTGCCACCAAAATCAAAGGTAAATCCACAAAATTATGTTACTGAACATAAATATAACATCTGAGTAATATTATCTTGTTTTTTTGATCTACTTCTTCCCTTTCTGATGTTGTTTGAATCTATGTTGTTGGTATCTGTCGATTGTTCTCCTTTGAGATGCTTCATACTGCAAATGTTTTTATGAACAGGATTGTAGACGGTTTAAAAAAACTAAATATGAAGTGAATAATAGATTTGGTGTATTCTATAACAAATGCATAGGTTTGGTACCTTCACCGTATTTCACGTAGAAGAAAAAATATTCCGAACGATTATATTGGATATATATAGGAAAGATAATGACTCAAGTTGATTTTGAAACAAAAATATTTGTCTCTCTCTAAAAATAATCAATATTTAATAGAGACGGTTAAAAGGAAAGATAATCAAAAAATTGTTTTGCTATCAATATTTAATAGAGACGGTTAAAAGTAAATTAATTAAATTCGTAAGAGTGTAATTTATACATATAGGATCGAAAAAATTACCTCTTGATCTTCAAACATGATAGCAAATAAGTTCCTTGTCTCCAATTCATAATCGGTATCAACAATTAGAACTGCTTTTAATTTCAAAAAAGGCGTGTTCACCCTTGTAACCGCGTGGAGCCTGTCAAACACTGGTCGCATTGTTATTTTAATTTATTAAGCACGCCTGTCTCTGTGTTTTACAGGATGATTTGGGAGGAGAAGTGAAGAAGCAAGTGTGAAAAACGGATGATAGCTTTATATAGGATTTTTTAAATGTATTTGTAATCCTTTTTTTTTCTCCAGATTTTGTGAGATCTTTTTTGTACCAAATCTCATCACATCAGATTAAAAAAAGAACGAAAATCAAGACAAATAAAACGTGCGTCAAAATAAAAAATCGGATGTAAACAAAAGATAACAAATAAAAGCCTAAACAAAAGGAGTAAGAATAGGCACAAAAAAAGGAAGTGTAATCTCAATCAAATCAAATTTTCATAAATCAATTGCAAAATCGAAAATTTCATTTAGGCGGGAAAACCAAAAAAATTGAAATAATCACATAGTATTTCGAAATGTTTTGGAGGGAAATTTACTTACCAAAAAATTATTTTTTCTTAACTCTATTTTATAATAGTAGATATGAAAATCGATATTATAAATAGATTATAATATAAATTTAAAAATTAAACTTTTGCATCGTGTTAAATTATAAATGTATTTGTTAAACGTTAAAATATGTATTTTAAATATATTTATATTATGATTTTTTTTGTTATGTTTAACAAATCATAAATGTGTTATAAACTAATTTAATAAAAATACTCCATATGGTTTTGTTTGACAAAGATAAAAAATGGACAAATTAATGTGGATGACGATCATTTGCATGTTCATTTTTAATTTCCACAAGTCGATCAACAAAATCACCCCATAGTGTGGAATCAATCTCGTTCCTCTTAAACGTTCATTTATATAAATTATTAATATTATTTTTAGAAATGAATATATTTTTAAATGAATATATTTTTTATTTACTATATTTATATAGTCCCTATATATTAATTCAGAACGTGTTGCGCCTAAGTGGCAGACTCGCATGGTTTGGGATCCTATGTGACAAAATTACATGCTTCGTCATTAGCCTTGGGTAGAATTTTAATTTAATTTCAATCAAAAAATAATTAGGTTCGGATTACCATAAATATGTTAATTATTTATGGTCATTTATATATATGAATTGTATTTTAATATCATTTCTTATTATAACTGTTGAATTGTATATATATTTTAAAAGTCAATAACTTTTGTATTTTCTATCAGTTATACATATGTAGTACATCAAATTAATGAAAACAAAATTATTTGTCAGTTAATATAACACATGTAACTCACAAGTAACAAGTATCATTCTAAAATATATAGTAATATATGTATATTTTTGTAAAAAAGTAAATATGATTTAATATAGTTCTTTTTATTAATTTTAAAATTTAAGAATAATTTTTTAACAAGCACCCGTGTAATACATGGGTGTTATACTAGTTAATATATGTTTGACGATTATATTCTATATAATATATGAAGTAATGAAAAGGGGTCCAATTTAAATTAATATTTGTTTTACGATTATAATATATTATATATTTAAATGAAAAGGGTGTTGGCTTGCTGTTCATATACGAATTTGATGTCCATAGGGATGGCAATAGGCCCCCGAAACCCGAAACCCGATGGGTAAAAACTCCATTAGGAGCCGGGTATGGCTAAAATTTGGCCCCATGGATCTGTTAATGGGGGAAAAAGTCCCCCCATCGGGTCTAGCGGGGATGGGTCCATTCCCCCTCCCCCATACCCGTTAACCCATGGGTATAATGTACCCGATATAATTTGACCCAATATATGTTTTGGTCCAGCCCAAAAGACTTAGCAGGCAGCAACACTACTAATCCCTAGATATATAACTAATAAGAGGCAATCTCAATTCTCATCCTCTTGCTCTCCCAGTCTCACGCCCCCGCCCACCACACACACTCGCAGACTCCACTCCAGGCCGGCAGCTCCTGCGTGTGACCGGCGGCTCCACCGCCCCACCAAAATGGCTGGTTCCGCTTTCGCGGCCGCGCTGGCGCCGTCGAGTGAAATTGGGTCTGTGTCACCCGATGGGTACCCGTCACCCACACGAGTGTCGGGTCTGGGGGAAATCTGAACCTGAGACGGGTGATGGAGGCGGGTAACGGGGGTATTTTCCCTAATGGGGACGGGTGACGGGGGGGTCCCCCCAGCGGGTTTGCCACCCATTGCCATCCCTAGATGTCCACAGGGCGAGGTATGTGTGTGTGTGGGTGTTTTGGTTCTTTATATCTCATAATGGTTATTTGTTCTGGTGAAACATGAATTGTGCGATAGTTGATAGAAATTTTGTTAATTTTTTCCAAGTTTTTCACTAATTTTATGATGGAGATTATATATGATTAAAATTAGTGTTATTATTATTATTATTATTATTATTATTATTATTATTATTATTATTATTATTATTATTATTATTATTATTCCTTAATTATCTTGATTAGTTGGTTACGAAGATATTTTATTTACTTGTTTGACAAGTTAGGGACTCTGGGAGATATTGAACTCTATTTATTAGCAGTCTGGCCAGAATGTACGGGGAGTTGAATTTGAGAATGAAAAATTGATCGTGTTCTTTCGGGAGAGTATCCCAAGTTCTAGAGAGTATCTCGTTTTATCCTTCCCATTCCTACGCTTTCGCTACATCATTTTATCATCGGGTTTGTTGATTGATCAGCTTTAATGAATCTTAGTTCTTGCACTTGCAGATTATCTTAAGGCATAATCACAAAAAAATAACCTTGAAATTTCAATTTGGTTACCAAAAATTAAGAATTGGAATAGATTGAAATCTCATATTTTTTTGGAATAAAATAAGAGACGGGATTTTGATGTTGTTGCAATCAGATTATTTGGAACACAAACTGCAACCAAATATATTTTGGAATAAAATGAGAGACGGGATTTTGAAGTTGTATGCAATTGGAGTACACAAAACTCACAATTTTTGAGCTGCATTTAATGTTGGTTGGTTTAAAAAAGGAAAAAAATAGTTTGAAAATATAATGTAATAAATGATGGTTGACTTTTCTTGTTATTATTTTTGGTAAATATTTAGCTCCTTTCTTGTTACTACTAGTACAGAGCCCGTGCGATACACAGGGTGCACAATTTTAAGGTCATTTATCCAGCCTTATAATTATATTAATGAATAAAGAAAAATATACGGGAGATATATAGTACGTGACCTTTGCGAGGCACGAGATATATTTATTTGAGGATTATTATACTATAAGATGCAATATTCAATAAAAGTTTTACAATATACGAAAATAAATATAAATAAAGTAAATATCTAAATACATACACGATATGTAGAATAAATAAGACAAATTGTGAATCTAAAAATATAATTGAAAATAAATAAAAAATATATGTTTCAAATTTCGAAATTAAAACAAAAATTTAAATAATTTGGCTTACAGTTTTATCATGCAGAACCAACTCGAGATATGATTTGTATGTGTTGCCCCAGTCTTGGAAAAACATTCTCACAATTCGAACTTTGACCACATGTCTATTAGACCTATTGACTTGTTTGATTAACCCAAATCTTTGATTCATTGTTTTGAATAAAAGACTGATTGAGGAAGATGATGACTCGATATTTTGAGATTTGTAATTTATAATGGGTAGAGTAGATATATATTGTTGTTAATATTTTTATTAGATAATCTGAATCTAAATATACAAAAATCAGTTTGAATAAAATCAGAACAGATTTCCATACAATTAGATAATAAATTAGATAATAAATAAAATCTTTTTTATTTTAGTAAAGATTTTACGTACTTTTTTTTTTACTTATCGGACGTTATGGGTTTTTTTTGTTAAACCGATTTTATGGGATATAATACAAATACAATTAGAGGATTGAATAAAATCAGAAAAGGTTTCCATACAATTGGATAATAAGAATGAATTAGATAAGGAAAAGAAGGAATTAGATAAGGAATTTTGAATCTGCCTTTTTTAGTATAGATAGACTTTACGTACAAATTTTGACTTCACCGATTTTATGAGATTTGTTTTGACAAAATCGATGTTAATATAGAATAAGACAAATAAACAAAGCCTTTTTTATTTTGGTAAAGATTTTACGTCCTTTTTTTTATTTATCAGATGTTATGAGATTTTTTTCTTAAACTGATTTTATGGGATATAAGACAAATGAATAAAATAATTAAATAAAATTCTAGATAGAAATAGCAATGCATTAATTACGTTGACTTTTTTACCTACTAAATTTGGTAAATATGATACTTTATTATATAAGTATAGATTTTCTTGTCGTTGGCCGTTACAAACACGGTTTGATTCAACTTATTTTTTCGTCGGTTTGCTACGGTTCAATTCGGTTTTAAGCTTTTGGTAAACAAATTACCACATCTATGTGATACGGATGTCAAATAAAAGCTCATCAAAAAAATTATTAATTTGATAAATCATAATTGAAAAAAAAAATACAAATAAGAAAATATTCACTTTTAAAATACGATTAACCAATTACGGTATTTAATAAATGAAATAAATGAGAAAATATAATATACAGTCAAACAAAATAGGACAATAATAAATTCATACTTACCAAAATTGCAATAAAATATTTATGTTCAATATCAAACACGATTGCAAAGTAATAATGTTCATACAAAACAAATTGAAAAACAAAAAATTTCGTCATGTTAGCATTCGAAGCGTGCAAACCAGCCACTTATGCTCAACAAGTTTTGAATTAATTTATACTAGTACAATATCCGTGTACTACACGGGTGGTTGATAAAATAATTAAATCTACAGTAAAAATGTAATATATATATATATATATATATTTATATATATATATATGTATATATATATAATTGAAGTTGAATAAAAAAAGAACAGTATATAACAATTTACAATACTTTTGGGATCTGATTAAATTGGATGTGGTTGATGCTATTAAGAGTTTACTAATACGTACCCCGTGCGGTGCACGAGACAGAGATATTAAATGAGTTATTTCACAATCTTTTCAATTTAAGTCTAATACGGTTATTATCTATTTTCTACCTCTTTTAATCAACATTAAGCCAAAAAAATAGAGTTATAAGTTTTTTTCCACATCTTTTAACCAGCGTTGCTTTTTAGCCAGAATATTAAATATGAGCATGTTAGGGCTAACTTGTAAAATAATTAATATATTGCCTCACTAAAACATTAATACTAATAAAAAATTAATTTTATCATATAAATTTATCCCTTGATATAAGATAAAGTAACAATTTTACTTATTTTGTTCACCATATAATATTTAATTACTGTTTTATTATATAATAAAAAAGAATACCGTTATAGTGTAGTTGAATCGTTATAATATTATATAAATTTTTTTTCAATATGGATTTACTATCTTTTTATGAATTGATAATACAACTATAATATATTCTTAATGATATAATGGTTTACTTAGTATAGCTAGAATGCTAGCAAATAGAAAAAA
>CACSLK010015718.1:5860695-5871739 GCA_902706635.1 Striga hermonthica
ATGCAAAGATTCAGGCGCTCCAGATTGGCCTCGAGATTGCCGCCTCGATCTCCTCTCATGTCTGGATAGAGATGGATGCTACGGCTGTCATCACACTTTTGACATCTGGCCACCAGGGCCCATGGCAGATCCAACATCCTCTTATGCGTATCAGAGACACCCTCCGCTCGATCCATTACCAGGTCTCACACATATTCCGGGAGGGGAATCGGCCTGCTGATTTCCTTGCTAGCACGGGGGCTTCTATACCCCAGAGACGCACCTTTCTTCCTGAGGACATTCCCCTTCGGCTTCGGACGCTCATTCGGATGGACCAGTTAGAGTATCCATCCTTCAGATTCAGTCGACCGCCACCACCTGCCCCTGACTAGTTTTGTCATTTTGGACTCCATGCCAGGTCACTCTGACCAGGACGACCTTTTATGAGGATTTGATTTTAGATCCACAGCGGATATTTTTGTGATCCTTGTATTTTTATTTTTATTTTCTCTGCTTTGATGAAGCTCTATGTATTTCCGACTTGGATGTAGACCATTGACTTTTTGGCCCTAGCTGGGCCATTTTATTCACAGGTCGGGCGTGTAGCCTCAACCCCCCATCCCAATCTGGGATGTTTATATAAAAAAAAAAAAAAAAACATTATCTCACATGCACCCAGATCTTCTTGTGAGTAGAATACTAAAAAATAGGTACTTTCCCTCTTGCTCTATTTTTGAAACTGTTAGATCTCCAAACAGCTCATGGTTGTGGAACAGCTGGTTGGAAGTACTGCTTTTGCTAAAGGTTTCAGAGTTGAGGTTAGAAATGGGGCAAGTACACAAATTGAAGATGTCAACTGGGTACCACAATTGACTAATTAAGACCTAGCTTGATTTGGGTCAAAAAGTGTTAACCAGTGATGAGTTGGGTTGGAATAACTGGCTGGTTAATCAGGTATTTGATGAGGATGGGAGTAAAGCTATCTTGGCAATTTCAACTATCAATCCAAGGAAACAAGACAGAATGTACCGGGATTAGAAAAAAAAAAAAAAAAGGACAGTTCCCAGTCTCTTCCTCTTACTCATGGTTGGTTGATAGGAAAATGCAGAAGATGGATATTTCAGAAGGAAGCACAAACTCCAAGTTAAACAAAGCTGCTAGAGCTAAAACATGGAGCCTTAAAGTCAACAACAAGCTTAAGCACTTCATTTGGAAGTGTTGTTCTGGAACCCTCCATGTCAAAGTGAATCTATGCAAAAAGGGAATGGACAGTGAAGCAATCTCCCAGGGTTGTGGTGAAGCTGCTTAAAGAACATAACATGTTTTTCCAGTGCTCCCGAGCTCGAAGACTATGGGAGATTGGCCCTATTCACTGGGATGGATTATGTGAGCCTGGAAACAGTTTCAGTTTCTAGTGGTGGAAAATCTGTTCTATAGGTCAGTTAGAGGTAGCAGAGGCAAGGATACAATTTACTACATAAATGCTATGGTGGCTCATGCGGTCGAGGAACTTGTGGCTATTAAAAAAAACCGATTTTTTATATAGGGTGGTTCTCAATGCAATCCTTCGAGATTGGCAGGACTTCTCATCTTTGTAGTTTCCTTTCTGTTTCTTTTGCTTTCTTATGTATCTTTTTGTTCTTGTTTGTAATTGTGGTGTTTGGCTTAGGCTTTGTGCTTAGCTAGGCAGTATGCAGTGGTTATGTCTCCCCTTTGATATTTAGTTGTTTGTTATTTAGTTCTCCCGGTGGTTGGGTTCTAGGCCGCTTGATAGCGTGTCCTCTCAGTTTGTGTTTTGGTTTATTTGTATATTTATTCGAACTTTGTTCCCTTTCAGTTGTATTATAATACCTCTATCGTTTCGACCAAAAAAAAAAAAAACGATAAGATAATCTATAAAAAATCTAGGTTACTCAAATTAAATAATCAAATAAGTAGTTATTCATAACATACGAGTTAATATTAACTTTGAAGTGAATGGAATAATCAATTATTTATAGTTTATTAGATTACTTAGCTACTTCAATTTTTTGATTGGAAATTTTATACAAAAAATAAAATTGTTTTAATTAATAGAAGAATACAAGTTTTATAATTATACTTATTATTCACACAGACTTTTAAATATATGATAAAATTTTATCAAAATAATTATTTATGGAAATCGCATTGTAGTCAACTCGAATTTTTGAATAAAAAATCTATAAAGACAATTATTTTGAAATGAATATAATATAATTTATTACCAGTTATCTGCACCGTACGGGTTGTGTACTGATTTTAAGTAAACATATTTTATGTAATTTTTTAGAATTTAAATTTTATATAACAATTTTAATATATAGATGAATACAAGTATATTGTATTACATATTGATTATATATATTTAAACGATAAAAATTATTTAATGAGCATCTTTAATTTATAGATATTAATAAATATCTCTTACCCGTGCATAATATGTACTAGTAGTAATAATTAATAGAGAGCTTTGCCGCCCTTGTGGTCCTACCCTGCTCGATTCCGGATTAGTCGGTTCCCATGTGGATCCGGAAACCGGAAGGTCCCTGTACCAAAAAAAAAAATAGAAGAACAAATGTCACACTTTTATGAAAAGAGGGAGGCACATGTTTAATAATTATTGCACGTCATCAAAGTCATATGGAACCTCCAAAATGATAACATATATCATTCTTGGAGATAATATATTCCTTTCATCCAAGATTATTTTTGATATTATTCTTGGACTTTATGTATTATAAATTTCACTTTCTTCTTCTTTTCGTGCGTTCCCCTTTTCTTTTGCGCCTCTTTTCGCTATCAAAACAAGATGGAATCAAAATATACATAAATGTTACAGTCCCGTTACATATGGAACAATTTTGTCGAAATTTGTAACCGTTAGAACATCATGTAACGTCATTGATAGTTGATCTAACGGTTACAAACTCCGACGGAATGATTCCGTAACGGGGCCGTAGAATCTCTCATATATATATATTCCCTCATACTGTACTTAGGAATAAAATTGGCTGTTCAATGTATTTCTATACATGCAAAAGCAAGCGCTACTATTTTCTACAAAAACTGGCGAATCTTTAGAAATTATTGCTTTATTCACAATAAAACTAACATCGAATAAATCAACGTTTTTTCAATTCATTGCCCTTTCTTGGGAGAAATATATATTATTCACTAAAAAAATTACCAAATTTAAATGGAAAAAATTAGAAACGGATAAATATTTTTCTTTTGGTACAGGGACTTTCCGGTTTCTGGATCCATAGGGAAACCGACTAATCCGAAATTGAGCCGGGTAGGACCACAAGGGCGGCAAAGCTAACGGATAAATATTTTAACGGATATATAAATGCTATGATTTTGGTTGAAAAATTTCAACATCTATTATCAAATTAAATTATGAGAAATTTGATTTCTAATTAATATTTATTACATTCAAATCCCAATAATTAGTTGGATTTCATTAGTCAATTCACCAATCAGTTTAAGTTCATTTTTATTTTTTTATTTTTTTTTTCTTTCTGCCTGTGTCGATCCGTATAGAGTATAGACATTAATGAATAATTATTAAATAAGTCATGTGAGATAAAGTTCATTTTATATTCTAACGATAAGGTTTTTGGACATGACCTTTTACACGAATAGTTGATATTATTCCACTAGACTTTTGAACTATCACTTTGTTAAAGAATGATGCAACAATAACTATGTAACAATAAATTTTACGGAAAAAAACATACATAAAATTTTTGTACAACTTCAATATATTTCGATCAAACGATATAGCTGCAATCTCTATTTATCTTCTTTGATTCTTATGGATTTGGACTTGCATAACGTTGACTCAAGAGCTTGGTAGTTTTTTTTTTCTCGGATCAAACGCTATACTGATCGTACTTGTCAACGAACCCACATCTAAGCACTTGAAAGGCTATAGATGAAGAAAGGTGAGCATAAATTTAGGCGGCATTAATTGTGGGAAATGGGTGAATCATACCTGCGTCTTGGATTAGTATTGTTCATAGGGCCCATCCTTGCAATTCTTATATCATCATTGAGGTTATTATCGAGTGTTTTTGCTTCCTTTGTGTGCCTTTCTTTCATTCTTTTTTTTTTTTTTTTAATTTTATATATTAATATTTTTATTGTTTTGTGCCTCTTGAATGTGAATTGACAGATCGAGCCCCACAACAAAAAGAAACGGAAAAAAAAATACAAATTACTACATGTTACTTAAGAAAAATATTAAAAAAAAAATTGTTTCTATCATAGATGACCCAAAACCTATTCAAATCCTCATGGATTGTCTAAGTGCAACACGACCCTCAACTCACAATTTTAGGAGGCGATTGTATATGAATTGTACAGTAAAAAGAATTAATCAAAACTCAAACTTAATTCAAATTTTAATTCAACATCACTGTTTTTAATATTATCAATATAATTAAATATTATTAATCAATCATTCTTACACATCACATCAACTTTAATTCACTATTCATCCACTCACATAATTTTAACTAACTGTCACTTCCAATCATTTTTTCCTATTTTTATATCAAATCAACTTTAATTATTTTATTTTAAATATTATTTTAATATATCTACTAACAACTAATCATACTATTTTTTTTTTAAATTTAACTATAGTTAAGAAAAAAATCAGTTTTTTACTAGTTGAATCCATATACAATCACGCCCTTAAGGATTATCAAGTGCAACACGACCCTCAACTCAAACTGTAATATCTACCCGAAGTGCGATCAGGTGAGACTTACCCATCTAGCTTTCGACAACGATTTTATGCTACTCTCTCGAGGCGACCCAATGCCTATTCAAATCCTCTTGGATTGCTTTATAGGCTTTAGGGCGAAATCGGGGCTAGAAAATGCAGTATGTAAAGACCTCCGATCGGCGGAATTCAAGTTGATCTGCCTTCTTTCCATTGATAAGATTCAATACCTGCACAAACTCAACCCAGGAGGATTTCCGGCGTAGAGCGTTTAATGCCTAAGTCAGAATGCGAACAATGAAGACGATGAACAGTAATAGTGTATGTGAGCTTTGTGAGTATAGAGAGGTTAATGTTCTAGTGGGCATATCTCACTGCCTTATGTCGATTGTGTTACCTTGTTGTCCAAGACTGCCCGGATGAGCTACCCATACTGCTCGAACTGCCTGTCCGTATTGTCCGAACTGCCCAATTCTGTTAGGCCACATTGCCCTTACCACGTGTGGTCCTTATCTTGATAATATTTCTTCTTATCCACTAGTCTGCCTTATTAGACGACCTAATTGTGTGACTGGTCCAAATCACGTTGAGGTAGAATGATGAGTAGGTTACGCTCGCGTATTTTGTCTGTCTGGTCTGTCACTCGACTAGTTATGTCTTTAGTTCGAGTTTCACCTAGCCATCTAAGGACCCTAACTCGACATGTCGATGTTCTTTTGAACCTGCAACATCCGTATCGACCTAAGGACTCATTGTCCTTAATCCACATTCGACCTTTATTTGGTCTGTCTGTGCTTCAGTTCGACCAACCTGTTCGTCAGACCCAGCCGGATGGATTAGGCTTATTCTTGTCGGTGTGGTATCTCATATCATCTGGTTTCCCTCCCCCCTTCCACTTTGGCCGAGTTAAGATAATTCGATTTAAGAGTATATTTTTATTTTTGACTTCGTTTGGTGAGTTCCAACTTTTGTTTTTCGACCAAGCCGCTCGTACTACTTTCATGTCTGTAGCAACGTTTTTTACCTCTTCATGCGGCCTTTGAATTTTAATTTTCAAATCCCTGCCACATGTCAATTCAAATCACTGCAAACGTCATACTCACATGATCGCCTCGCAGTCTGTGCTTCTTCGTGCAGTGTGTCCACTAATAATGCTTTAATAATACCCCTCCATTTAACTCTAATCCAACAGTTGTGGACATTTTATCTTTTTTCTCTTCCTTGGCCTTGATCTCCTCCTTCAATTCCAACTTTGATCTAAAGGCTATGTTCAAAACGACTTTTTTTCTTGCTTTCATAATCTGAACTATTCAAACCCACCCGCCTCTTTCTCATACACACACACATAGCACAAGGACCTCCCGTCACAATTGCCTGCCAATCCAGCACCGCCACCGCTTCTCTCAGTCGCCACCGTCGAGATCTCGTAGAACACCGCATGCAAGCGCTGGGAGCAGACCACCAAAATCGACTGTATCCACTGTTGGTGTATATACTGATAGTTTGGCTTTAGATGTACTTACACTGAACTCGTTCGAATGAGAATCATGTTTAATTAAATAAGTCTATGTTCTGTTGTTTTTCACTTAGATAAAATTGTTCATTAGCGCGTGGACAGAAGGATCATTTTATCAGTGACTTGCGAAACAATAATAGTGGTTCACAACCTAGATGAAAATGAACAACCTATCGTGAACAGTAGTAGTGTTAATCGTACAGTTGGTCTTGACTGATTAGTTACACTAGTACTTTGTGTATTGAATGGATCCCAGACATGAGAAGTTCGTTTTATTGTTTGTTATGTTTTTGTGTGTTTTTCTTGTGTTTTTATTTGCTTGAGTCGAGTATTGTTAGGTTCGGTTTGTGCGTTCTGGTCCATTTTGTGTTCGTTTTAGTAGCTTTCCGTTTTTGAGTTGTTTTTGTATATATTTCTATCTTCCTTGTGCGCTTTGGTGTTTTGTAGGCCCGGAAGGAAGAATCATTTCGTGACGTGCCGTCCAAGCCGACCGAGTCACCCGAGCCGTTGTCGAGTCATTACCGTGTCGAAAGTCTAGTATGCCTAGCGAACATGTTCGCCGCATAGCGAGTGTTCACAAGACTCATAGGGTCAGTCCGCATAGCGAACGAGTTCGCCGCCTAGCGAGTGTGCACAAGACTACAAGACCAGTTCGCCTAGCGAACTAGTTCGCTACCTAGCGAGTGCTAAATTTTTAAATGTGTGTGCACCTAGTGTGTGTTTTTGTAGAAGACTATAAATATGTTTTTTCCTTTCTATTTTGGAGATCCAACTCTCATTTTTCACTTTTCCTCTTTGGGAAATTAGCTTATGTTTTATTTTTGCTCTCTAGATTAGGAGCTTAAGCTATTTTCCGAGAGATTTTCCGGCGACTTCGGTTTCTTTCAAGTTTCGAGCTTTTGACTCCATTTTTCATCGTCTACGCAATGAGAGAATGAGTATTTAGTTTTAAAGCTCTTTACTTAGGTTTTTGCTCCGGTTTTACTTATAATGTTCATTAGAGTAAAGTTGGATTTGATTGATGATGGTGGAAATGCTTGAACTTGATTGCTTGCTTGAGTAGATAGAGCCGCTAATTGCTTGTTGATCTCGGTTAGACGACTAGGGTTAGAAATCTAATGCTCGTAGCTCGTTTATTTCATTTGTCGATTGATTATCATCCCGATATGGTCATGGCATGAGACTCCGGTGATCTAGTTTGCTAATTGCTCGCGATTTCATCTTGCTTCTAGTTGTTTGCTCGTTTTTAAGTGCTCATTAGTGTTAATCCACCATCCAATCAATTGCTTAGAATGTTTAGGATTTCATTTTCCCTTTTTGTGATTTGGACGATCATTTAGTAGATAAAGCTCCGAATAGCCTTCCTTCGAGATTGACCCGAGTCGGGTAGCTCGGTTATCCCTTGCCCATCAAATCTATACTAAACAAATGGCGCCGTTGCCGGGGAAGGCAAGTAGGACGCCTAGTTTGCTATTTGATTGTCTCTTTTTCTTGTGTTTTCTTGATTTTTGTGAGCCTTGGTTAATTTTTCTCTATTTCTCTTGATTTTCTAGGTAATTTTTGTTTTAGCTTGTGTTTTCAATTTCAATTTTCCCCTTTCTTTCCATTGGTGCGTTCACGGGTATAGTTTGTGGTTTTGTTTATGCGAGGTAAACGAGAGCGTAAACCCCGAGAGGAGCCACCGCCATTCGACCTCTTCGTTGAACTCAATATCGAAGAACCACAACTCGAGCCCAAATCGAATCAATGGCGGGACAAGGAGAGCAACTGCCACCACCACCTCCCCCGAACATGAGGTACTTTGCACGAACGATTATTGGAGACAACACCTCGTGTCTCGTGCTCGGGGAGGTGGCCCGAAACTATGATCTCAAGACCATCCACCTAAACCAACTACCCTCATTCTACGGCCTAGCCCAAGAAGATGCCTTAAACTTCATCCGAGAATTCTACTCCACCGTCAACACCTTTCCTCTCCAAGGCCTAACCGAAAACCAACTCCGGATTAGATGTTTTACCTACACGTTGAAGGATCGAGCCAAGACTCGGTTTATGATGTTGCTCCCGAATTCGCTCACAAATTGGGAAGCCGTGTATGAAAAGTTTATGGGAAAGTACTACTCGCATCAAAAGACCACCGACCTCCGAACCCAAATGGCTAGCTTTAGCCAAAACATCGGCGAAACCTTTCACGAGGCATGGGAGCGGTTCAAAGGGTACCAACTTCAATGCCCGCACCATCACTTTTGCCTCGGGGTGCTAAATCAGTTCTTCTACGACGGGCTACACCAAATCCTCCAATACATGGTTGATCACGCGGCCGGAGAAGACATAGGGAGACATACGGAGGAGGAAATCTATAATCTCTATGAGATGTTGAGTGAAAATTCTCAAAGGAAGAGCGTTCGTAAGAGGGCCCCCGTTAATGAAGCTACGCAAACTACCGGGTCCTCGAACGATGTCGTTCTTGCCAAGCTAGCCTCGTTGGAGGAGGAACTCAAACAACTTCGGTTGAAAGATGTGAAGTCCACTCAAGTGGTGATGGCCGAGGTGCGCGGATGTTGTGGAGAAATGGGGCATGGAGGCCATGAGTGCCCGAGGTATATGGAGCCGGGTTATGATCCCAATCTTGTAGCGGTCCCTTTTGATGTCAATGTTGTGCAAGGATATGCTCCCTGGGTTCGAAATGATCCGTATTCGAACACCTACAATCACGGGTGGAGGAATCATCCTAACTTATCGTGGAGGGACCCGAAGGCGGCCTATCCACCCCAACAAACACCACCTCAACCTTACAACCAACCTCAAGCCTATGCACCCCCAAACAACCGACCTTTCCAACCGAGGCCCGAATTTCAAGGCTACCAACCGAGGCCCGAGTTCCAAGGATACCCACAAGGGCGTGGAGGATTTGTCCCGAGACAACCGATACCACCTTCACTGGAGCCCGAGAGAATTGCGAATGCGGAGTCCTCGGATACCCAGATCGAGAGCCTAGAGAAGTGTCTTTAATCGTTGGCCTCTACCGTCCCTACGTTGCACGACACCGTCAAAGGAGTGCCCTCGATTCAAGCCTCTCTCAAGTGCCTCGAGACTCAAATGGGGCAACTCGGAACTTCTATCGGGGAGATTCAAAGGGGCAAGATGAAGGACAATCTCCCGAGCCAACCCGAGCACGTCAATACAATCACGGTTTTGAGGAGTGGTAAGAAAGTTGATAATCATGTGGAGATGCCCGAGAAAGATGAGGTGGTTGAAGTTGTTGTTGATGAGGATAATGATGAGCCGAGTGAAAGGGTTGATGTTGTGAAAGGGAAAGCCATTGTTGACGAAAGAATTGAGAAGGAGAGTTCGAAGAAAGATATCCGTGAGACTTTGCATAAGGCGGATGCACCCTACCGACCCCCGGTTCCCTTCCCGAGCCGTTTGAAAGATACAAAGAAGGAGCATCAATTTCAAGATCTTTTTGACATGCTCTCGAAGGTGAACGTGAACCTCCCACTACTAGACGTTATCAAAAATGTGCCGGCGTATGTTCAATTTTTCAAGGACTTAGCTTCGAAAAAGAGGAGGTTCGTGGATAATGAGAAGGTAATGATTTCCGAGGTAGCCTCGACTACCATACCTCGGAAAGAATGTGACCCAGGAGCCTTTGTCATGAAGATTACATTCGGGAATGGGAAGACTACAATTGGGATGCTCGACTTAGGTGCCGGTATAAACCTCATGCCATATTCTATCTACAAACAATTGGGTTTACAAGGGCTTAAGCCGACCCGGATGTGCCTACAACTAGCGGATCGCACTTTGAGGGAACCGAAGGGCATAATTGAAGATGTGTTGGTCAAAGTTAGTTCTATTGTTGTGCCAGTTGATTTTGTCGTCCTTGATGTTGGAGATGTCCCGAATACCGGGAAGGAACAAACTATCTTGCTTGGGCGACCTTTCATGGCTACGACCAACACCATTATTGATGTCAAGGATGGACGAGTCACACTTTCGGCTCATGGAGAGATGACTACTTTCACTATGAGCAATGCTAGGGAAGCTCCACCCAAGGTTGACCAATGCTCGTTTATGGAGGATATCGACAAAGAGGTACACCCCGATTCTCATTCTAAATTTGCTAGTTGTAATCGTGTTGAAGAGAAGTTGAAGGTGGTTGGGTCGTGTATGAATGAAAATGTCGGAGTTGGAGTGAAAGTTGAGGAATTGAATAAGCACAATGATGTTGGAGGTGGTAGTGGTTTGAAACCGGGCATGAAAGGGGCGAAAAAGAAGTATAAGAATGGAGATGCCAAACCGGGAGGAAGCCCACCGAGTTTGAAAGATAATGTGAATTCCGGGGTTTGGAAATTCACGAAAAATGGGATGAAGTTTGAGAGGGGTGAGGAATTGAAAAAGAAACCTCCGATATCCCCGAGGAGTAGGTGGGCGAATGTGTTCGACGACGAGCTCAAGAATGAGAGTGGAGGAGCTCGTCGAGCTATGCCGGGTTGATCGATGAATGGACGGGAAAGTCGAGCTCACGACTATAAACCGAGCGCTTCGTGGGAGGCAACCCACGTTTTTGTTTTCCTTGTTCTCTTCTTTTCCTTAAAAAAAAATAAAAAAAAAATAAAAATTGGAGAGCTCGTGTCGACCTGCTCGGCAGTACCGACTTGTTAGAGCCGAGCCGAAAAAAAAAATGAGCAAAATCGAGGTTTTATTGTGTTTATGAGTTAAGTGAGATTTTTGAGTGAAATTTTCAAAATATGCCCAAGTGTGGAAATACCAGAAATTAGAGGGCTCGAAAT
>CACSLK010015718.1:5939533-5950569 GCA_902706635.1 Striga hermonthica
AAAAAAAAAAAAAAATGAGTTAACATAATTGCTATAGATACTCTAACACGTGTTTCTATTTTTAATAAATTTTCATATGAATAATAAAATACAGTATAATAAAAAAATTTAAACATATCAGTAAAGTTGTTGACAGACAGACCTAACGATTAAACATTCGCACGTCAACACAACACATCTTTAAAAAAGAGTAGATGCAATGACTCTTTGTGATGTCAAAAGTAACAATAGAGATGTAAGCATTCAATCCCTATCCCTTTAGAAATTAGAATACATACTTTTAAACACTTACATGTAAATTAGGCGCGCGGCTAAAATTCTCAGGGCAGTGAAAATTTACTCTACACATCCCTTGTCGTCATTTATTATTATTACTTTTACCTCCCACTGTGAAAGTATAAATAAAAGTAGACAAAGGTAAAGGTACATTTGGATCCCAAAAAAAAACAAAAAACCAACTTCAAAGACACACTTCCTTTTCTACTTATAATTGCAATTTGCAAGCACAACTTTCCACTCCCAAAATTATAATTTTTTCTAAGAGTCCTAAAAAATACTCACAACCATTGAGAGATGGGCTGCTTCACAATTTCTCTACTCATTCTTCTGATTTCCTCGTCATTCTCGCACGTCACATCAATATTCCATGTCGAAGGTATTAGTTAACCAATCAAACTTCTCTTTAACTAATTCACACAAATAATTAAAAGGTTCATTTTTATTTATTTTTAATTTTATTTATTTATTTATTTATTTATTTTTATTTTCAGGCAGAAAATTACAAGAGGGGAATGCAAGTTCAAGGGTAAGAGTTGTTGTTGAATGCTTCTATAGTATGTTTGTGTTTAATTTTCTCGAATTTATTATTTTCCTATAAGATTATCTCTTTTAATTGGGTAGACAGTGGAAGTAGAGAACAGGGCGTGGCGGGTTCGAATCGGGTCGAGCCCACCTCGTTGCGAACGGATATGCGGGCCTTGCAGCAGGCCCTGTGGGGCTGTTCAAGTGCCCACCACAAACCCACGTATTAAGGCCCAAATCGAAAACTCGAGCTCCAGTGATGATAATAGCAATTAGAAGCCCTTGAGCTGGAAATGCAAATGTGGGAATCTCATTTTCAACCCTTAAGTGTATGTACACATGATTATTATTATTATTATTTTCTTTTAAATTATTGGTATTAATATTGCAAAATCTATTAAATCTTGTGTGTGTGTGTATATATGTGTGTATTTTTTGGTTTTATTCTAGCAGGACTTTTGTTTGTTCTCTTGATCTTTTTTGTTGGGTTCTTTCCATTGTAATGATGGCTTTTGTGCTTTTAAGGTTATGTTTGGTAGACAAATAAGCTAGTTTATAGCTTATTTGGTTAGTTTATAAGCTTTCTGTATATAAATAAGCTTCATTTGGTCGGACGAGTTTAGGTAGCTTATATCATAAGCTTGTTTAGGTAGCTTTTTAGATAAACTCTTTTATTTCAGTTAGCTTATCAGCTAATTTTACTAAAAACTTTTATCCTATAAGCTGATTTTTCAGCTATAAATCATAAGTTATAAGCTATAAGCTCGAAAATTATTGATGAGCTGTAAGGTAGTTTATCAGTTATCAACTAGTTTTATTAAATATAGCCTAAAAAACTCTGTTTCCAATAAAATAAAAAAACAATTAATTACTATGTTACATCTTTGGCATTTACACGTGTTTTTTGAGATAGCCATCAAAGATCACTCATTTTCAGTTTTAACAAAAAATTAGTGTTTCAATATCAAATACATGCATTCAATGAAGTTAGTATAAAGTGATTAATATTTTGGTAGTGTAGTTTTAATGGAAGTCTATTGAAGCATAAATTAATTAATCATAAAAAAGAATTTAACTTTGAACTACGAAAAAATTTGTTACTTTGTGACAACTGATTTTGAACAAAATTCATTTAATGGGTTCAGAGAATTATTAATGCAACCAACTCATGAAGGCAATCATATGGCAGCTGCTCTGATTTTCTGACTCTTTTAAATATTGTACAATATATACAGGAGAGATGCTACGGTCTCGTTATGAAATCATTTTGTCGGGATTTGTAACCGTTAGATCACTACAACAAACATCCTTAGTAGGAACAACTGAATATTGTGCCTATAACTATCAGAATCATGTCTATTAACATATTGCAATGAAATGTCGTTACAAAAATGTCGTGCCAATAGACGTGTGTCTATAGATCTATTGGCATGCTTAAGTCGTTGCTATAAATGTAAAAGTAATAGGCACGACTCTTGTCGTGTCTATTTCATGTCTAGTGGTTCCATGATTTTTACTAATAAACCACAATCAATGTTGTGTCAATATTGTTGTGCCTATTGATCAGGTTAATTGAAACGTAAAATTGTTGCAATTCTTGGGTTGATATAGACATTTGGAGTCATATATATTTGTTCCAACAGTGATTAAAGCAATAAAATTTATGCAATAATTTTATGATCCAACTCAAATGAAAGTGACATAATAAAATAATGCTGTAATATTTAATTTACTGATCTAATTGATTCGACAAAATTATTACATCTTCAACAGGAACAAATAAATATTTGTTTTTCTAAACATAAGAACTTACAAAAAAAAAAAAAAAAACATACCAAGTAGCTAAAATGAAGCACAATACAACTATACATTTAAATTTTCATACTTGACATCATCACCCTTCTGCTTATTCTTCTTCCACACTATTCCAAGTCCCAACTTTTGCTTGAAGTTGATTAATTGTCTTGACACCTTCAAAACTAGGATATATATAACATGGAAGATGACATTACAACTGTTTATAAAACTTATAGCTTTAGCAAGAACAAAAAATATAACACTAAAGTATAAAAATAAAAGGTTAATGGTATAAGTATACCTTCTAACAGACCATTGCACAAAATCAGAAACCAGAATATTACGCATTATTTAAAAATACAAACAAAAAGTACTGTCTACCTCCCGCACCCCAACCTAAAAGAAGAAAAAATAAATGATACATAGCATGCGTTCTTTAAGAAAAAAAAAAACATTACCTATTATTTAGTACCTGCAGATCAATGAGTCGTCCAGGACCATTGCTTTTAGGGCTTAGAAATGAAGCGAAATATTAGCATAACTTTCCCATCAGTGTCTTACCCATAATCTACAAGATAAATTAACAAAAAGAAAAAGAAACAATCAAGAAACCTGAAGGAAATGGTTCAGTTGATTCGCATTAGCAGCTTCCTAGATGTGTAGGTTTGGTTGATTCAGAGTTAAGATCAGATTGCCATCTTCTAGTACTAAATTCTAGTAGAATTCAGAAAAATGTGCACCATAAGAAATTAGTTTCAACAGAATCTAGTATGTGTAACCATGCAAAATTATTATACTATTAACAATTATTCATCAGTGAAAAAAGTATACAGGACAACTTCTAAACATCTAGCTAATATTACCAGGCAATGAAACTCTTAATGAGAGGATGCACAAATATATCTCCAAACTAGATAAGATGCGACTTGACCATAAACGCCTGCCCTGCAACCCGAAACATCCCAACTAGTACTCAAGATTTGAACCAAAGCTATAATCTCATAATTAACTCGCACTTAATATTTTGTAACCAGAAATACATCAGGATAATCAAATAGCTAACAATAATCTGTACCTTTACAACAGGGCCATTTGATTTCGTTTACCCTTCACCTATGCATCCTTATACAACAGAGATTAACAATCTTAAATAAATTCTCCTAATTAGTATTAATCTCACAATAGCAGATAAAACAAGTACAGGATCTCACCAAAAACATTGAAATGTAACTGGAACAGGCTTAAACATTGAGCTGAAAAATGAAAAATTAACATAAGACCATAAATAACTCCTCCAGATTTTGTTCAACACAATCGCTACATCTTGCAAGTTAAACAATAGACAAATGCTCGTATTTTTACCTCATTTTTCCTTCTTCAGCACATCCACATAACAGATAACAAAGAGGACTGAAAAAAATGCAGTCGAAATAATAGATTTGCTGGAACCATAGACGCAGTCAATCTGAAAATTGGAAAGTGAAAAAAAAAAAAAAAAAATGAATCGTCAACATTTTCAAGCAAGTTTAGACAACTAATTACTAGAACAACATATATAATAAATAAAAAATGAATGAAAAATAACATAAATTCTGATTCAAAATTACCATTAAAAGAAACCCTAAAAAAGAAAATTAAGATTAGACTTTGTAGATAACCAAATCTGTAAATTCAATCAACTTAGAGGACAAGAAGTTTCAAAAGGGTAGAGATAAATGACCTTCAATTTTATGGCCGTCGTAGGAAAGAGTAGTTTTCCTAAGACGATTTTCAGAGCAAATCTATAACTTATCATTAGCACCTTCCATGAATTTGCGGACTCCGTCTCAGTAAAGCCCAAGGTCACCATCTAAGATCAACTATGGACTCGTTTTTTCTCCAGCAGATCGTCCTTGTTTGTTTGGTGCTTCAATGAAAATGGCCCCCTTTGTGTGGATTCACTTTACAGAAAACATTTGGTTTTGGCGCTCCGGGTGAAAAAATTGGCCGCCTCTTTTTTGGTTCCTTTCAATTTCATTTTTTATTATTTACTTTCTTAATGGAAGGTCTTCCAAAAATATAACTAGTAGTAATTTTAATTGAAACATTTTTATTGAAAAAAATATATAATTCTAAATATTTCATAAAATATCAAGTATATTTTTTTTCAAGATACTCATACTTCTAATACTCACAAGTCTATATTATAATATTTTTTCTAAATACCATAATATGCTAAATGAGTTATTATTAATAGATAGTAATTTTTCAACTCTCCAAAGAATCACATGAAAAAATATTTCATAATTTTTCATATGTTTAGCTAATATTTTTAATAAATATATATATATATATATATTCGAGTTGGAAAGAACAAATTTTGAGTTAATCAAACATATTTAAAAAGTTCATGTCCTAAATTATTTGAACACGAACGAACTTGAACATTGACGATCAATTAAACGAACGGGCTCGAACATAATTTTTTGCTCGAATAATTAAGAACGAATAGAAACACTATTCGAATGTATACAAATACGAGCTCGAACAGCCCAAGTTCAGTTCGTTCAGTTAGATTACAACACTACTTTTATAAAATTCAGGACACCTTTAGAGGCTATGAACAAGCACAAGACAAGACAAGAGATTGAAGAAGTCGAATAAGTTTTTCTTTTCATTTTATCTTAATAAGTAATTACATATTTTTTTTTATTCATACTTTATAACAAGTTTTCATTCTTAAATTAGTTTATTAGTTGGTAATAACTATCATCCAAATTTGAGTTAGCTTAGATCATATTTAATTGTTATTATATTAATATAATTAGTTTGTAGTATGTGATACCATACTGGGTTGAGTAGACTTGAGAAACTAGCTAACCAGGATGGGTGAACCAGTTGGTCGAAGGGAGCTACAGGTCAAATAGACAATCAGGTCGACTAGAACGTTGCAGCAAGTGGTGTTGCCAACATTATATACTAGGACACTTGGATGGTTGGATAGAAACTCGACATGTAGTTATGTTGGTCGAATGATATGTTGGGATCTATGAGGATCTTGTTATGTACAAGTTACGAATTCAATACTAAACGTAAACCTATGCACAGCGGACTTAAATGATTGACGTATGAAACTTATGGCTTAAAATTTTATGAATCTGGCAGATTTGGGTTAACAGGGAACAACACACGAACGGATCGAACAGAAGCTAGATCGGATCCTCGTGATCGGGTTGTGTGGGTCGGGGCGATCTGGTTGTCGGGCTTGTCACGCGGGGTTGTCGGCGGGGCTTTCGCGGTAGTGATTTGCCTCGGCTGGCTGCTCCGACATAGTCGCGGCGTCCGTCCGGCTGCTCGGGGTCAGCAGTCGCGGCCTTCCGATCGTGGTTCGTCGGCTCCAGGGTTAATCACGATGTCTCAGTTATCTTCGGGATCTTCTATTGTATTACTCTTACACCTCTTCACCTTGTATCGGTGGAGAAACAAGAAGAAGATAAAGCTCGAACAAAAACTTGAGAGAGAGAGAGAGAGAGAGAGAGAGAGAGAGACGTAGATATAATGCACGTAGGAGAATTTGATATATTCTTCTCTTTTCCATTAACTTAATAGTGTATATATAGAGCTATAGTAGGGACCCCTAAAAGATTAGAAATAAGGCTTATTAATTAATGGACTAACTGTGGGCTTAGCCTAAATTACAATTGAGATTACCCGAAATACCTCTTCATGTTTAAGATATAATGTCCATTAATTAATTCAATTATTGATATTCAAGAATTAATAAAAATATTATTATTTCACCTAAGCTAGCGCCCATTTATCACATTAGTATTATGTTGGAAATTAATCCACCTGTAGGGTTCACCAAACACATTGTTGGCCATAATAGTGGATTAAACTAATTTCTGCAAAATCGAGGTATGCGAATATAATCCAATATATGGCTGCGTTTGAACACATCATGTCAAATAAAGCCGTAAAAACTCGAACTTTTTACAAAATGAATAAAGTAAGTGCTCTGATACCACTTGTTGGGATCTATGAGGATCTCGTTATGTACAATTTACGAATTCAATAGAAAACGTAAACCTATGCGCAACGGATCTAACAGTTTGACGTAGATTACGACTTAAAATTTTCTGAATCTGGCGGATTCAGATTGACCGGGACAAGCACACAGACACGTCGGGATCACAAATAGAACATCAGGGTTAGTTCGTGTGGCTGTCGGGCTTGTCGGTCGTGTGAATGGCTCGTCGTGGCTTGCCGGAGGTCGTGTCGCGATCTGCGGCAGTCCGTCGGCATCGACTGGAAGCGATCGGTCGGTGGTCCTTAGCTTCGGTTTGTGGATTGTCGGCTTCTGTGGAAGATCACCTGGTCTCGATTACCTTTGGATCTTCTACTGCATTACTCACACACCTCTTTAACTTGTATCGGTGAAACAACAAGAAGAAGATAAAGCTCGAACAGAAACTAAGAGAGAGAGAGAGAGAGAGAGAGAGAGAGAGAGAGAGAGAGAGAGAGAGGCGCGTGTTTTATGTTATACACGTAGAAGAATTCTGATTTCATATTTTCTTTTCCATGAGCCTAATGGTGTATATATAGAGCTACAGTAAGGATTCTTAGGAGATAAAGAATAGAGTTTCGTAATTAATTGGACCAACTGTGGGCCTAACCCACTCCTCCAATTAATTAAATTATATTATGACTCAGTAACATAATATTATTGTACACTCTTTTTCTAACTCAATTTACAATTGAGACTCCAATTATAATTAGTTATTTACCCGAATTACCTCCCAATGTTTAACATATAATGTCCATTAATTAATTCAAGTACTGATAATCAAGAATTTTCTAATATATTATTTTTCACCGAAGCTAGCGCTCGTTCTTTACATTATTATGATGCCGAAATTTAATCCACCTGCAGAGTTTAACATAATAATCCTTCATGAACTCACTTTGGGGACATCATCAAACTAAACGTACATGGTTACCGTAAATATCCTAACAACACAACATACATACAATAATATTACACAAGACAGTGGGAATATTAATTCAGCGAACTGAACTTCACCCAAGTGAATCAAAATAATATATATTGCATATATATGTCTAATTAATATCTTACAGGTTAAGAGAACGCAGTAATTAATCGAGTTCTAGTCGTTGACGAAGATAAGTATAAAACGAATTTCTCCACTATGGGATCATGTTCAATACATAAATGTAGTCCAACTAATAAGTCAAGACAAACTGTAGTGTTAACACAACAACCGTTCGGATGGGGTGTTCACTTCATCTAAGTCGTTAACCACAATTATTGTTTCGCAAATGACTGATAAAATGATATTCGGTTCGCCCGATGACAACTCACTCTATCTAAGTGCAAAACAAACAGAACATAGAGATTGTTTAATTTAACATGATTCTCATTCGTGGTTAAAAGTATTTAGTATATAACACTAACAGTTTTACGGTGAAATCATACATTAGCACAACAAAATCATCTATTAGCATGACATATTGTCATCCCTAAAAATGCAGGCTTATAGACACAAAGTTGTCATCTATTAGCATGACATAATGTCATGCCTAAAAATGCAGGCTTATAAACACAACATTGTCCTTGTAGGCACGACTAATTTGTGTCAATAGTGTCGTCAATTTATAGACACGACTATTGTTTGTCGTTGCTATAAAATTTTTAATAGGCACGACTTTATTGTTGTGCCAATTTTGTCGTTCCTACTAAGCTTGTTTCTTGTAGTGGATCAGCTATTTCTGACGGTTACAAATTTCGACGGAAGATTTTCGTAACGAGACCATAGCATTTCCCTGTATATATATATTCTTATGATAAAAGAAAATGGAGATTTTTTCTACTGAAATAGTGATTGTAGTGTGATATTACAAGTCAGCACCGTTACGAGGTAGGGTCTTTTGTTTTCACACAAATAGCTGTCCTCTCTGAACAGTATTTAAAGTGATCAGCACGCAACATTAATCAAAATTTTTTTTTTTATTATTATTAATTTTTATATTTTAATTAGTGGATCAATCATCTTTAAGTGTGGGTATAGAAAAGATTTGGAAATGCTGCCTTTTACCATAAGATTTAAGAGTGAAATTAGGTTTGAATTTCATTTGGTGTGTTTTACTAAAAGATTCAACAGTTTTATGTTTGGATTTCTCACTTGGTGTTGCTGAGTAAAACCGAGTCGAACCGTGCAATACGATAGAGCTAGGTTCGTTTATTTTTTTAATATAAAAAGTGTCGGTTCAATTTTTTTTCTGGTGGTTTGATTTTTCCTATATTGTGGTGCAGTTTAATTATTATTTTTCATAAGTTTTGTTTTTGCTTTTGTTATGCACCAAACTTTTTCAAATTAAATATATACTAATACTAATACTCATGTACAATATGAATGTTGAATTAATAAATATATGTGTAAAGTTATTTATGTCTAATATCAAACTCAACTCCAGAGCAAAAATAATATAAAAACAATATCACGAAGCATAGATTTTCGCCATGTAGACATTCGAAGCGTGAAAATTTACCACGTAGGCTTAATATATAAGGAGGGGTTAATATATAGGGAGGGATGTACAGAAAATTGAGGCAAAATAAAAAAGAAGTCAAACCATTCATTTTGGTACGCGGTTCGATTAAGTTATTTTAGTGTAATTTATTTTTCAATTAGGCCACTATTTTTATAGGTTTGACTTTTTTAATTTTTGCGGTTTTTTATTGTTTTCAACAAACGACACCATTGTTCACCCCCTTCTTGTTATATTGTTTTGTTCTTCGAATTGCATTTCAATAGGAAATTGGTTCAATTCCTACTGGAGGCATGTCGACCGAACCCTTAGGGCTTACTTGTTTATGAAATAATTTACTCAAAATGAGTTATTTTAATTAAATAGAGTTAAATTTAAAAAATGATGTATGATTAATTGTCAGTGAGATTTTAATAATGTATTAAAATAATATTTTAAAAAATGATTATTATTAATTTGGAAATGATAGATAGTTAAAGTTATGTGAGTCGATAAATAGTGAATTAAAGTTGATGTGATATGCAAGAATGATTGGTTTATAATATTTAATTATATAAATAATATTAAGGATACTAGAGTTGAGTTAAAGTTGAGTTAGATTTTGAGTATGAAATAAATGTGATCAAATTATTTCATAAACAAGCATGCCCTTATTGTACAGTTGTGTAAACGAGGTTCGACTGAACTTGCTCGTTTTTTTTCGTTTTCTCTCATACAAGTTTTGAACGAACAAATCGTTTACAAAAGAATAAATAGCATTTGAGAACACCTTATATATGATTTTGACTTTACTAAACGAGCTGAGCTGACTTGTTTAGTAAACGAACACGAACTCGAACACAAAGCCATCGGGTGGCTCAGCTTTGGCCAACAACACCCTTATTTAAATTGTAATATTATTAAAATTGCCCTTTACTATGCAATGTTTTGAGTTGGGATATAGCCTTTAGGTAGGTAGAGATGCATGCAGGTGGTTTTGCCTCAAGCTTCTCGTTTTCCCCGTTGAGCCTGACCCGACCCATCTCTCTGTTTGATTTTTTATTAATACTTTAATCCTTGCTTACGTCATTAAATCCGTCATCATCTGATACATAGGCATTAGCATTAGGCCTGGTAATCTGCTGTAATACGTTTCATAAATGTTAAATTGGAAAATATTAATATTATCATGTGAAGGTGAAGCTACTTTAAATTGGTAATCCGCGTTTTTAGGTCGGATAGCACCATGTCCGATCGCAATTTTCGGCCGGACGGCTGGAAAACGTACCTCGCTTGAAGACGTTTTTTGCTGGAAATCGCCTGATCTAAAGGATTTTACAATTTTCTAAATTTTTTAAAAAAATGAGAAAAGCAAAATAGTCCCAGAAAGGCGGTGCGTAGTAATAGGAGCGCGGTGGGATCAACTTGTGGATTTTAATAAATCCAATTAAATGTCAAGCAAGTTGATCATGAATTCAAAGAGTATATTATAATTTATAATTTATAAAGCAATCATGATCAAACACAGGCAATTGTCCAAAGGGTCTCTACTTCAATTCATTCCCAAAATTTCCTTGACCCAAAGAATATTAATGTTATTATCCTGAGGCTCCCCAATCCCTAATTCAAGTAAAGGACAAAAATGAAGACAAGTGTCAAGAGAGGGGTAGAGTGTAAGATAAACCAAACACAATTTTAAATTAAAAATCTATCATCAAAGCTAGATAAGCAAAATCGAGCCGAAACTGAAAAATCGAGTGGAATCGTGCAATTCGGTGCGGTGCAGTTCGGTTTTTTTATGTAATGCGGTTAGTTTTTCATTTCGATTTTCGGTTTTGTTCGGTTTAGTGCAGTTTACTCCACACCAAATAGAATAAAATGTTTAGAAAAATCAAAAAAAAAAAAAAAAA
>CACSLK010015718.1:5960339-5971694 GCA_902706635.1 Striga hermonthica
AAAAAAAAAAAAACTTCTTGTCATCTGTATCATAAGATATCAGCTGAAAAATGTAGGAAAATGCACTTACATTGTTCATTGGGTCAACAACTGGAGCAGAAGCAATTTGCATCCAATTAATTACTCCATGATTCAATCTTCCAGAGTAAAAGCTATCTGGCCAAGAGTACATGGGCCTCAAATGTTAGTTAGCAAAAGTATCCTTGAAGTTTAGTCTAATTGCAAACAACTCCACCTACCTTTACAAAACACAAACACCACCCTTGATAAATTTAACAAATTTTTCTTTGAAAATACGTAAGATACTAAGATCAATTTTTTCTGTAACTACAGTTTTATTGATTCTTTGAAAACACCACTCTTCATGTTGGGTTTTTATTTCTCCAAGCCAATCTTAGTAAGAAATGGTAAAGAATCAATAAAACTGAAAATATATTTTATTTATTTCCGAGGCTTGTGTTGTTGATGTGTGTTTTTTAACAGGTTTTGTTGAGTTCAATCTATATTTTTTTTTCAGTATGTTCTCTCTTTTCTTGTTTTTGCTCTTGAAGTTGTTCATGATGTTGCTATGAGAATTCTAACTGTAGTTATCCTTATGTTATATTTGATGCACACAAAATTGTTTGGATAGAATCACTTATTGTACCTTTATATCGATGATGTGTCTTATGTTGCTAAGATATGGTTGTGAGTAAAATTATTTCTCATAAATATCCCTCTATTTAAATTGCACAATTTGTTTTCAATGTTACCATTGAAACATTGTTTCGGTTTTGATGTTCACACTTTATGTAGTCGTTTATTTACATTATTTACTTTCAAATTTTGTTGTTCAACGCAATGGTGGAGTTATCTAGGAGAAGGACTGAACTTCTCATTTTAATTGAAGAAATCATGAATGTGACTACCTTTTTCATGAATATGGTTGTTGCCATACGTAAGAAACAAAACGATGATAGGGGTGAATTAGTTTCAAAGCGCATGAAGTACACAATGTCTAGTAGGATTCCGAAACAAGTAGAACATTTAAGCAGTTTGGTTGCAATGAATGAGGTAGATTGTTTAGAAAACTTGAGGATGACAAAGGGAGCCTTTGCAAGGCTTTGTTACCTTCTCCGTACTTCTGGTGGATTATCCGATTCCAAGTACGTGTTTGTTACAGAGAAGGTAGCTCTCTTTCTGTCAATTATAGCTCATCATAAGAAAATCAAAGTGGTTAAATTTGACTTCAAGAGGTCTAGTCAAACTGTAAGCATCTATATACATGAGGTGCTTTTGGCGATTTTGCGTCTACATGAGATTTTGTTAGTAAAACCAGAACCAGTTGATGATTCAAGCAACAACAACAACAGATGGAAGTGGTTCAAGGTACTTTCAATATCATAAAATATAAAACCAATTTTTTAAAAAAGCAAAGAGAAGCAATACAATAAAAGTTGATTTCATCTTCTTTATAAACTAACACAAATATGTTTGTTTTAATAGGGGTGTCTAGGTGCTTTAGATGGAACGCATATCAGAGTGACAGTTCCTGAAATAGATAAAGCGCGGTATCGAACGAGAAAGGGTCAGGTTGCGGTGAATGTACTAGGCGTAGTAGATCGAAATCTTAATTTTGTGTATGTGTTGTGCGGTTGGAAAGGGTCTGCGGCCGATTGTCGTGTGCTAAAGGATGCAATTCATAAAACAAGAGGGCTGAAAATTTCTAGAGGTATTCAGAATAACTTTTTCAAGGCATTAAGAATTAATTAAAATCGAGTAATTAATAAAATACTTCATAATTCTTGTAGGTAACTACTACTTATGTGATAATGGTTATACAAATGGTGAAGGATTTTTGACCCCATACAAGAATGTCCGGTACCATTTGAAGGACTGGGGTGAAGGGAGGCTTACACCACAAAACTCTCAAGAATTTTTCAACATGTGTCACTCCAAAGCAAGAAATGTAGTAGAGAGGTCATTTGGCATTTTGAAAAAAAGATGGGCGATCCTACGAAGTCCTAGTTTTTACAACATTAAAACTCAAAACCGAATGATAATGGCATGTGTACTTTTACATAATTTCATCCATCGTGAACTTCCAATTGATCCTATTGAGGTAATGGTCGGCGAAGATGAGCAAAATGACGTTGAACAAGACCAGCAATTGGACTTCATACAAGCTGTAGAGACCTCGAATGAGTGGTCTGTTAGGAGAGATGACTTAGCTAATTTAATGTTCAATGAGTGGAGATGTATTTAGTATGCTACCACGTTAGGTTTTATTATGATTTGCACTTTTATTTGTTTTTGCGGTAATGACAAACTTTTTCGAACCCCATGGATAATGTTTGTAGTATGACTTTCAGTGTTGGAGTTTGTTTAATCTCTTTGAATGTGTTGACTGTTTTTTTAAGAATGATGTGCTGCTCAATAATAGTTGTTTCTATTCCTTGTTGTTGTTTGATAGTATATATCTTTGTTTTCAATCTTAGCCTTAACTGTAATAAAGTCAATTGGATGTAAACTTCATTTCATTGTTGCTCCTTTTTTCGTGGTTTCAATTTTTTCCTGTAGTAAACATGCCAAACATTGGGCAAGGGAGTGCAAAAACTAGACGACCACGTCCTGAAAAAAGTAGACGCAGCTGGAGTAGACGAGAGGAAGAAGTACTAATTTCAGCTCTTAAAGGAATCATAACAACTGGGTGGAAATCAGAGAATGGCTTTAAGACTGGGTTCTTAAATGTTCTGGAGCAGGAGTTGGTCAAAGCATTACCCGGTACTGATTTACGAGGCATGCCACACATCAATTCTAAAATTCGTGTTTGGAAGAAAGATTATGGCAGTCTTTCTTCAATGCTTTCCAGAAGTGGGATTGGTTGGAATGAGTCTGAAATGATGATTGAAGCATCTGATGAAGCATGGGACGATTATATAAAGGTCATTTTTTTGCTGTATAGATTATAAAGGTCATTTTAGATAATAAAGTATAAATTCAGTTATTTGTAACATGCTCAGACCTTTTTTCTTTCTTGTTTTTGTTTTTCCATAGGTGGATAGTAACGCACGTTTAATGCGTCATAAGAGTTGGCCTTACTACTACGACTGGATAGAGATATTTGGAAAAGATCGGGCAACCGGACAAGAGGCCGAGGACTTATTCGATGCAGTTAGCAACATTAACATTTCTGGACCAACTCATACATTTAGCCAACCTCAAGACACTCCTTATTTGAATTTGGATATGGATGAAGAGGTGAACGAGACAATGTCCGAGAGCAATCCACCATCCTCAGCTGGAACAAAAAAGAGTATCGGGCGTAAACGTAAATCAGGTGAAATGGCTGATCCTTTAGTTGAAGTAATGAAAAACTTTGCTGAGAACACAAATGCAAGACTAGGGGAAATTGCAAAAAGAATCGGGTATGACTACGATGTTTCAAGTGCTCGTAAAGACATCTATTCGATTGTTTGTGGTATTGAAGGATTAACTCTAAAAGAACGGCTTCTTGTGTCCAAAATATTGGTAAAAAACACCGACGAGTTAGATTTATTCTTCAGTCTTGGAAAAGAAGCTCAGGAAGAATATGTTCGGATGAAATTGGGTGGAAATATTTAGTTATGTATGACATACAAAACTTAGTACCTTACCTATTATTTTGGGATATGAAATGTTGGCCATTGTAAGGTTGATTATGTATTTATCTTTTGGATGACTTATCACGTTTAATTTGGGCTATGAACGGTGGCCACTGTACGGTTGATTATGTATTTGATGTTTTGGATGATATGTGACGTTTAATATGCTATGAATGTTGGAACCCACGAGGATCTCGATATGCACAAATCACAGACAAACATTCAACATAAACCTATGCGCAGCGGATCTAAAGGTTTGATGAAGAAAACTTACTGCTTAAAAATTATGTAGATCTGGCTGGCCCGGACAGTTGACCGCAAATCAAATCTTCTCGGAATCGAACAAACTTGACCAATCCAGAAAGCTGACGTCACGGCGAAGTCAACGGCGTTGACCGATCGGAAATCGGAGGTGTCACGCGCTCTCACGCGCGCGCGTAAGTCCCGGCAGCTGCTCCCTTCCGGCGGCGCGTGGCGGCGCGTGCGGCGGCGGCTGGCGGCGATCTCGACGGCGATCTCTTCGTCTCGTCGTCCTGGTCGTCGTGGTATGGTCACTTGTTGGTTTTGGTCTCCGGTTTGGATGTATGATCGGAATCTCTATATACCTTAAGATCTTCTACTGTATTCTCAAACAGCTTTCTAGATCTTGTATCAGTGGAACACAAGAAATAGAAGAACTCCTTGGAAGAGAGAGAAAGAGAGCTGGACGAAATATAGAGCTGATGGGATTGTTCTCTTCTCTTCCATGAGCCTAATGCTGTATATATAGAGCTACAGTAGGGACCCTAAGGAGAATAGGATAAGGGCTTCTAATATATTAATACTGTGGAGCAACCCCACAATTAATATATTAATAATATTAAAGTCCACCACAATAATATTATTGCACTCCCCTCACCTATCCCAAATTACATTTGAGACTCCTTATTATAATTATCCGATTTACCTCCCCATGTTTAAGATATAATGTCCATTAATTAATTCGATCACTAATAATCAAGAATTAATTAATATATTATATTACCGAAGCTAGCGCTCGCTCATAGCATTCATATCATGCCGGAATAAATCCATCTGCAGGGTTTAGCATAATATTCCTTCATGAACTCACTTCGGGGACATCATCACACTAACGCACATGGTGACCGTAAATATCCTAATAGCACATCGAACACATAATGTTATTACCCAATTAATTAAGTATGTCGACCCGGCTTGGATCTCACCCAAAGAATCAAAGCAACAACAATTATGTGCACATGCCTATTTAATATCTTACGGGTTAAGAGCACGCAATAATTAACTGAGGCCTAGTTCGTTTACGACGATTAGTATAAAACGAACATCCCTCTCTGGGATCCTGTTCAATACATAAATGTACTAGTGCAACTAATCGGTCAAGACAAACCGTACGGTTGACACTACAACCGTTCCGATGGGTTGTTCAATTCCATCTAGGTTGTGAACCAATGATTCTTGTTTCGCAAGTAACTGATATAGTGATCTTCGGTACGCCCGATGACGACCCACTTATCTACATGCAAAACAACAGAACGTGGAACTTATTTAATCAAACATAATTCTCATTCATCAAGGAATAACAAGTGTAATATCCACTAAAGCAAAGCTTAAGTATATAACACCAACAATGAATGGTTTTGCTATTTCATTCTTGGATTCTTGGTTTGTTGTGGAAAGGTTTTGCAGTTCTTTTTTCTTTAGTTTGATTTCCCAGGAAGAATTATCTATTTGTTAGGTGATTTTATGTGTACTGTGATTTTTAGCTGCAGCAAATGCATGATCCATATACAAAAATTTGACATTCTTTTTTACATTAAATTTACAACAAAGTAACATATATATATATATATATATATATATATATATATATATATATATAATAGGAATTTTGGCAACAACCTGATGCTTAATCATTAGGGGCGATTCAAATTCTTATCCAATTTGTCAAAAAAAAAATTCTTTAGTTTATCCCATTTGATTAATGAGAATAACCTGCACACAACACAAAAAAATGAATTCGAAAAATTAAATTAAAAAGAAAAGAACTTGGACAGTATATTAAAAAAATCAATATGAAAACTTCAAATATCAATATGAAAATATTTGACGAGGTAACATAAAAAAGAAATATTCGGTGGTTTCTTCATTAAAACGATTACATAGTACATACCATAATGCAACATTAAATCTACCCAACTTTCCAAAGAACTCTGCCAAGCAAAGAACCAAAGGACTAAGTTGGTTATTGAATGAAAAATACAAGAAAATCCTAACGAGTACGATTAAAGATAAGCCAAATAAACACATTAACTATCAACCACCGATATTTACGTGCATCACGGGTAACTACATTTTGAATGGAGATGACGAAGCAGTTGAACTGTTTGGAACCTCGTCGTACACATCTTCAATGTGCTTTACCCAATCGTGCGCGGCCCAATGCTTCTTAAACTTACCCAAAACCTCCAAAGTAGAAGCTACTGTAGTTGGTGGCTTTTCCGGGTCAGCAATCGATGATACACTAGTGGAGTCGGAGTTGTACCAACCAAGCTCATAATGAAAAGCATTGTTGGTGTTGTCCGAGTCATTCTCAACAGCCAAGTGTGGGTTACCATCGTGGTCGTCGTTATCGTCTTCATCCATGGTGTCATCTGAAAGCTCAATCACTACTTTCGCTCCCGGTTGAGGCCCCATCTCTTCATCTTTTGCAAACAAGCATTCCAACAACTCGAAAGTTGATTCACCATGTTCCATGTAGGCCATTCCGAGCTTCTCGTTCTAGAAATATGAAATTATGCCAAGTTAAAGAAGAATATAAAACTACAAATCACTTATTAGCTCGTATATAGAAATAGCAAAATAGGTCGATCACACTTACTCGAATAATGTGTTCCCACGTAAAGTCACTGGCATAGACCTTATTATTCCCAGGATTGTAGGTTACACCACTTTGTTGGAGTATCCACTTAAAAACTTGATAGCGTTTATGAAGCTTATGAACTTTTTCTTGACAAAAATTTAAATCAAAGGTCTTACCAAATTTTTCGTTGATCACACCCATGGCACAGAGGATGGCATGGTGATTAGGTTTCCCCAATTTGAAGTTTCCTTCAGCAACTTGTGCTACGAGTTCCTTGACAAAAAATTTCTCGACATCCCTTATCCACTCACCCTTAAAAAAAACTCGTTCCTGGGAGATTGAAGAGTTGCGGGTACGTTTGGGAGCCATTTCAAAATGAGGATGTGTTTTATATTTGTTAAGAAAATAAGCTCAGGAATATTATGTCTCTTTGTTGTGCTCGAACACATATGTCCATTAGCTATTTATAAGATGAGTGCAACTCATGCATTTTCAGTAATTTCATCATTCATCTGCATGATTTTTCCAGCTGGATATTTTTATTGTTTGAATAATGTGATAAAGTTAATTTTGTTAAGACAACTCAATGGCTGTTTAGTGATATAATGTAAGGGAATAAGAATATATTCCTTTTCTTCTTTATGTCAATGAACTTTCACATCTGTAGCAAGAATAGTTCAGACTCATTTTTTAGTTCAGAGAACCCGTGACCTTTTCCATTTTTCTAAAGCATAGTTCAAATTCTGAAAACTAACACAAGTAAATAATTTGATGCTTTGCAGTGTAGACCACAAGTGTAAGTAAAATCTGAGTTAAGAAGATAAATGGCTTCCTTTGATTTCTCTGCATTATGTTAGTCAAGTGTATGTAGTGTTAGTTATCAATAATTAATTCAAGTAATTTAATTAATTGGGGTTCTGAGCCTTGAAGATAAAGGATATTGAAGTTTTATTAATTTTTGTATAGGTGTATCAGTGTTTGTTTTGGTTGTGGAAGTATTTTTAGTAACTTGTAAAACAATGTAATTGTGGTTCAAGATTCATCAAAAACCTGTGTCTGCTGACATTTCTCATTCCCTTGAAAAAATTTTCACAATAGAAGTAGTCTTTTCAGTCAAAACAACCGCAACACAACAATTTCTATTACACGGTTAAAAAATACATCAACTACGGATAAAAATAGTAAATATTCAATTACAAGTAGTTCAACACTTCCAATAGCTATTTACATAAAAAAAATATACGACAAAACAACAAAATGTTCATTCAAAACACGGTTGCGTTACAGAATGTTGTTCCATACTACAGGACATACAAAGTCACCTTCAAATCTGCTTATTTCATGATATACATCCACACCATTGAGATTAGAAGTAAAATTAGTAAAAATTTATTCTTCTTCTTTAGCTGAGCAATATCTTTTTCCAGTTTCTTCATCTTTTTCTTGCACATCTCCTTCTCTTGAAGTTCAGTTGCACATTCGACATTTTGACGATTCATTTCAGCTTCTAACCGGTTTATTTTACGCAACAAACCGGGGATTATTTCTTTTGATCTTGCACAAATCGGAGGGTCAAACCAATTCCAAAAGAGACAACTATTTTCACTACAATCCATGAACCTCCTTCCTGGGTTGGCAGGTGTCCATGCAGTTGTTATACGAGCAACCTTACCGCAATCACAAAGAACATCTGCTCCTCTCCTTGTTGAACTTGAAGAGCTCATTTATATTTTTCCTGGAAAAACAAAAACATATGCCTTCACTAAAATACTATTATGCAGGTGAACATGATAGACACAACTAATGAAATCCAATGGGGCAATGGAGATGCATAATATTACAATAAGAGCACCAATGTAAGAATCTTATTTACTCCAACAACTTACAGTTCTTCATATCTACAAAATGCAGAGCCCTTCAATTTCTAACTATTAAATTTGAAATTTGTTGTCATATTGCCTTTACAAAATCCAATAAAAACAAAGTTAATAAGCAATTTCAGATTTATTCGAAATTGGATATACTCTGCTGGATATAAAATACTTCTCCTTCGCCATTTGGCTCCTCTATATCGTTAAAACCAATAGTCTCTTGGAAATTCAACAAATAATCAACATACCCGCTTGCATTAAACACTGGTATAAATTTGTAATGCCACAACACCAATGAAAGGAACTAATTCCATACGACAAAGATGCTCAATTTGCATATCGATATTCTACTGATATTTTTATATGAACTTATTTTTAGAAAATAGACTCACCGGGAATGAGACAACATGACTCACTGGTACGCTTCCCCTTTGGCCGATTCAAATTCCTTTCAGTGGACACGCAATTGTTTGGGTCAGTTGCAAGAATCAATTCACCCTTCTTGCAGTAGTCGATGACCTAGATCGACGGCGAAATCAGTTTTCCCGTATGGCTTTTGGTTTTTTGTTCTTTGTACATAAGGGCATAATTGGGAGTTCAGGAACAAAATTTTGAAAAGCCCAATTGAAACTGATGAATTTTTAGGCAACCAAACAAATGATAAGTTGTAATCCTTTGGACCAAATATGAAAGCAAACATGATATTAAAGGAGATATAATCCCTCTTTATACCTGGGGCCCAGTAGTGTGGATTATATCAAGCCCAATCCAAAAATGCTACCAAACCCACCCTAAAAGAGTACTGAAACGATTTAATATGGACACGTCTAATCCTCTTAGTACTTCGATGGTGAATAAAAAACTGGATGTTGAAAATGATCCATTTTGAAAAGTATACTTTTAGAGTTTAAAGTGCCAGACTTGTGTTAGAACACGAATTAGAATAATATATGTTGCAATACAGAAAAGTTGAAATAGCGGAAGCACAACATTATATAAGAACTCTAAGGGGAGCGTCCCACTACCCCTCAGAGTTCTTTAATTGACAACTTGATTGTGCACACGTGTACATTTTAGATACAAACTAGAACTCCCTTCTATCCTAGCCACAACTATACTCGAATCTATCATTTACTTCTCCGGCCACGTCCCGTGGACTTCAACCTCTCGAATCCCTCGAGAAAAAATTGTACTTAATCCCTAAGTACTAATCACAAAAGTGTTTGAATGAAAATGAAAGAATCAACACAAAAGAGCATGGTTTTTAAAACCGAACCGGTCATTAAACCGGTGAAGCTACCGGTTCACTGGTTCACAGGTCCGACCAGTGGCCGAACCGGTCGAACCAGTTTTATTAATATATAATTTTTTATTTATTTTATATGTAATATATATAATTGTACATATAATTATATACATGTATGTATATTTATCATTAACTTATATTGTATTACTAATTTAAGTTCAAAATATTACAATAATAAATTGTAGTAATTCAAATATATATATATATATATATATATATATATATATTAATATCAGATTTTCAATTTGGGTTTTTGGACCTTTGATGTTAACAGTATTACATTTAACTATTAACTTACTTGAAATAAAGACACTCCTAACACATTTTGAGAAATTGTTTACAGTAATAGTTTTGTTTGATATTACACCATGCAACGACACATACAGACCTATCATCTGACCGAAATTGGGATTGACTCAAGCCAAACTCAATTTCGAAGAAGTAGCAGTGCAGCTGGATCTACCCTCCTCCTCCTCCTCTTCTCTTATTCTTTATTTCAATAATATGATATAAACTATAGACGTCATCTAACTAAATTAGTTTATGCTTGATCTCTTTCTTTTGGTTTTGGTGATTCTGACTTATATGAATGTTTTGCTCAAATTATAAACCAAGTTGCGACTCGGGTTTCACATATCTCACCCGCGATACTTGAAATATAATGGGTGAGAAAAAATCATTTTGGCGTAAACTATTGAAAATTTAAACTGAAAAGTTTCAATTTGTTATGATATTTTGTCCTATCATTGGCAAGAAAGTCATTATATGGAATTAATTGTCATCTGGTAGATGATAATTTTTTATTACTAACGGTTTAATTGCTTATGCGGGATTTAATAACTCTCACACTGCTGCTAATATCGCTTGTTTAAATGCTGCTGAGGGACAGCAAAATGACGAAAGAAAGGCACAAACGACCATTCTAACTGAAGAGGATGACAAAGAGCTTGATGATTTTATTAGTACTAGTGGAATCGTCGAAATCGAAGACGGCGAGTACGACTACATCTACGATTATTATATCCTTCAATGCATCATCCTATATCTTCTTTCATCAAATTGAGTAAAGTAAGCGAACTGCGTGGACTTTTACTACCAAAGCAAACAACTTAATTGACTTGTTATAAATTCAAATATTATCTTTTAACTAAAAAAATTTCAACTTAAGTTGTATTTCCAAATTTAATTTTTATGTTCTCCCTCCAATTCTTCTTCTTAAAAAAAAAAAGTAAAGGCCCGTCGGTTCAACCCAAATCGAACTCGGTCCACCGGGCCGGTCCATAACTATTGCCGCCGAGCCATTTTCAGTTAAAAAAAAAAAAAAAATGGGTACCGGAACCATTGCCCGGCCATGTCTATTTTCAGGGTACAGTTTGCGCTTATCCCGCCACCAAGTAACAGTCGCGTCGGTGGGCATCACTATGCCAACGCGCATCACTCTGCCTCCGAATAAATAAATAAAACCGGCACAACTTTTCACCCTCTCTCTCTCTCTCACACACACACTCACACACACACACACACACACACACACACACACTTCAAATCAGATTTCGGATCAATTTCAACTTTGCTCGTTCCACATTTTCATCATTCATAGCTTCGTTTTTACCCATTTTCGAAATTCACATCTCACCTTGTAATATTTTTTTTGTCCGGATTACCTTTTCGTGT
>CACSLK010015718.1:5976701-6001536 GCA_902706635.1 Striga hermonthica
AAAAAAAAAAAAAAAAAGAACATTCCAAAATCGTTGCATTGAAGTGACCTGGATTCCAGAAATTTTTTCCAACAAAAGTTATCCAATGGTAAATGGTTATCATCTTATGTATGTTACTGCAACCCTTACAAATATCGAAATTACTATAAACCCTGTCACACATGGCCTGCTTCGACTCAGATTCAGATAAGTTGCATAGCGCACTATCAAACCACAAATCTGACAAAGAGCATGTAAAGAATGTGGAGCGTAGAATAAACATAACTTACCCCATGGGAACTCCTTATTGCGGATATGAAGGTACGGGTATGCCTGCACCAGCAAACCACAATTAAATCATAAACAAACAAATATAATTCCCTATCCAGATTCCAATTCTTGCTATTTTCTATATTCAAATCAAGGTTTTAAATAGCGGGCTAAAATGTTTATGGCACTGTAGCTGTAGCGGAGCTATAGCGGAGATTTAGCGGGATTTAGCGGCTAAATTGCACATGAATACAAATAGCGGCACGCTGCCAAAAAAAGCTATTTCTCAAATAGCGGCAACTTTAGCGAGCTATTTATTTCCTTGATTCAAATAGACATGTAAAGAACAAAGATCAACTAAGCAAGCAACAACATTATAATAGCACAATCGGAAGAACAATCTTACCGGAGGCTCATCATGGTGAGGATGGCCCTTGGAGAGGTTATAGATAGCGAGAGTAGTGCAAGATACTATTCCTGCATATGTTATCTTCTCCCACTTGGAAGCCTCAGCTACATAAAACAAGAAAACCCAAACATTAAAACAAACACAATTATAATTCCCAACTTAGTCCTCCCACAATCAAATCAGATCCCCAAGTGCAATTAAAACCCTAGGCATGTGAGAGCCATAGGAATATCCAGAAACAAATCGAAATTCAAACATATTCAGGATTAACGCAATTAAAACCCTAGGCAGGGGGGATGCCATCTCAACGTAACGTGAAATTTCGAACTCATTTTACAAATACATAATCCCATACCGGCTTCATCGTGGGGCGAGGCAGAGGAGGAGAAGGAGCGCTTGGGAGCTGGGGAGATGCGCGGTGCAGACGCGCCACCGCGTACGGCGGAGCGGAGGCCAGATCTCACAATCGCCGCTGCCATTTGGATTTTGTTTCACTCTCTTTTTCCGTTGTCGAGTCGATGGCAAAATGAGAGTATTCGACAAAATGTTCTAGCTTTTTATTATTAGAGAAATTCGATTCAGAAGACTTGGTAAAATGGGAAAATTACGTTTACCTCCCCTCGGTATTCATTATTGGCAAAGCTGTCTCTCGAAACATTTTGTATGTAGTTTGTTTGGAAAAATCTTTTGTTAATCAGACTGTATCCAATATTATCAATATAATTAAATAATATTAATTAATTATTCTTATACGTCATATCAATTTTAATTAACTATTCAACAATTCACATAAATTTAACTAATCATTATTTTTACATCATTCATCTCATACTTTTACATCAAATCAACTGTAATTATTATTTTTTTAAAGCAGTTACCCTCAACTGAATCTTTACCCCAAGCCAAGTTCACAACCATGCAACAACCAACTCTATTAGTAAAAGAAAGAAGACAGAAATGACCAACCTAATATCAAACAACTCAAACAACCAAACTCAACAACAAAAACAACAAAAAACAAGGGGAAAAACAAAACAACACCAGAAACACAAGAAGAGACCTAACACCTATTGTCCTGCAGAAATGCCTCCCAATTCAAGATTACTGCTCTAATGACAATTGGTGCAGGCCTCTTGATTTTCTCAAACGCCCGAAGATTGCGAGATTTCCACAGCCACCATAGTATATATGTTAAAAATTGAATCCTGGCTTCAGAAACCTCTCATTTGTCCAACTGACAAATCTGCCACCACCAAGATTTAATGATTCATCCCCCTGAGGACCAACCCAGCTAAGGGGAGCCAGCTTCCAGACTGAGATAGCATACCTGCAATGAAACAACACATGAACAATAAACTCCCTTTCTTCTCCACACGTCCTGCATATAAGGTCCACCTCAACCCCTTTGTCTATCAGTTGCAAATTAACAGACAAGGATTCCTTGCAACACTTCCAGATGAAGTGTTTAACTTTCCCAATAACATTAGGACTCTAGGTTCTTGGTCTAACTTTCATATCAGCTACCAAATTCTTACTACCTTGGGCCTTACCCTATTGAAGAAATTTCTCTATAATGAGCTTTGAGTATGTGGACTGAACAGAGAACATCCCTTTCCTATGTAGTGACCACACCCATCTATCCTCCATGTCAGGATCATTGGACTAAATGCTCAAAACTGATCTGCAGAACTGAATGGTGAATGTTGCTCTGACTTTAGACTAATCCGAACCTCTGCCATCACTGGTCTTCAAGTCTCTAACCCTTCCAATGCCACTATCAATGCTAGGGAGCAGTTCCACCTCTTTGCCTATAAAATCAGGTATCCAGTGCTTCTCCCAAACTCTGATATTATGACCATTTTTTGCCTCAACCCTTATCCAATTCTCACACACCTTCAAGACTGAAAATCAGCTGCTCCACAACCATGATGCATTTTGTTTCTTTTGAGCTCCAAACAAAAATGTGTTAGGGAAATATTTGGACTTAAGCACTTTACAGACTAACCTGTCTGTCTGTCACCACTTTCCAAACCTGTTTAGAAATCATTGCAATGTTGAACAACTGAATATCTTGAAATCCAAGCCTTTCATGTTTCTTGGCTAGTGTCAATTTGTTCCAATCAACCCACTGCAATCCTTTTTGAAAATCAGACCATTTGCTCCACCAAAATTGCCCATAAACTCCAGAAATTTCTTTACACAGACTTGGAGGAAATAAAAAACAAGACATAGAAAAGATAGGTAATGCATTGAGCACTGTCAAATCAATACCTCATTTCCTGCAGTTGACAACCATTTGTTCTTCCAACTAAATATTCTACTCCTTACCAAAGTCAAAATGTACTCAAAAGCTTCTTTCTTGGACTTCCCAATCCCCAGTGGAAGCTGTAAGTATCTGGTATATGAGTGTGTATTGTAAGTATTTTTACCGGAGTTAAATCAAAGGATTCAAACACCGGGTCGTCTCTCAAGGAAGGTTAGCCGGATTTAACTTGCGCGAATATTCAATGAAAAAAAAAAAAGAAAATAATCCTAACCCTCTAGTCAAATTGATTTGGAGTAATTTATCAACTACGAATTGTAAAAACAATGCTAGCTATTCAAAACTCACAACTCTGAACACAAATTCAAATAGTAATAAAGGAGGCTAGGGTATCGGGGATTTCGCTTCAGGTTCTCAATACATTTAGCGGGCAATTAATTGCTCAACTAAAGGACTCGAAAAACTAACTCATCCACATATTCATTCTCAATATCTCACGAAACAAGAGAATAAACATAAACGAACCATAAACGAATCAATTAGTATATAAACAATACATTACCGAACAAGCCTATTCTTAACGAGCCTAGATCGAACGATTTTTCCTCTTTCAATTTCAAAATCAATTAATTAGACTAAGATGGTGATCAAGCATCTAAACCCTAGGTTAAGCACAACTCGAAAATATATGCAATTGTCAAGCATATAAACAGAATCGAACTGGAACAATAATCCCCTAACCCTAGCTAACGAATTTAGCTACTCATAGCGATATCAACATAAACATTCTCAATTAAACAAGTCATCACATTCATATTCAAATGAAAATAAGAACTTACGATTAAAAGGAATCCAATGTTGAAAAACAACGAGCAATCCGAATCCAAAAGTCGAATCTTGAAGTTTTCACTATCCAATATCGAAATCCCATGAAAAACTAAGATAAAAACGTTCTAAGAGTCGAAGTACGAGCAAGATATTCAAAACCTAGGTAAAAACATAATGAAAAACGATTACAAAATATGAACTTAAAATTCTGCACGTCGTGGCCTCCGCGGCCGTGGGACATCTCGCGGGCCGCGGCGAAGAGCCTCTGCGGCCGCGACCAACTCTCGAGGCCACGAGTTCCCGGAGCTGAAAGTTGGGTCTTTTGGGACTTTTGTTCGCCGCGGCCGCGGTGAAGGAAATGTCGCGGGCCGCGGCGACTAAAACTGGGCGCTCGTAGATTTGTTCCCCGCGGCCGTGGAAGCATCGTCGCGGCCCGCGGTGAAGAATTTTTTTGGCAAGATGACGGTTATCGGGCTCGTATGCACGCATCCGGACTCAAAATTTACTTTCGTCTTTTTCTCCTCGACTCGACTCCAACCTCCTAGATAATACTCCCCGCACGACCACTTTCCAACTGAGCCACCTAACATGCACATCACCACGGACAAGAAAAGTGCAAAAAAAGGGAAAAAAATGCACAAGAAAACCAAAAACGAACAAAATAGGGAAAAACACGAAAAGACACGACATGGACTAAGAACAAAAGAAAATGACCTAAGATGAGGCAAAATAAACATAAAATAAACAAGAAAAACATGACAAAAATAGAACGAACAATTTGTTTGAATCCCAGGCAATAAGGAACAGATTCTATGTTTGAGCTCCTTTGTTGTATTTTTGCTAAAGAAAATTGTGGAGTTCTCCATACTCACTTGTTGTCCTCTGAAATCCTGGAAATGTTGAAGGACACACAGTAGCTTCCTGATTTGGTTCTCATTAGCTCTACAAAGGCTAGAGTGTCATCTGCAAAGGCTAGAGTGTCATCTGCAAACATCAAATGAGTGAGTAGAGGCCCACCCCTAGATAACCTCAGCCCTTTGAAACTTCCTCTCTCAGCTTCCACTTGAATCCTAGCAGATAGTAACTCAGAGATAACAAGAAATAGATTTGGAGATAGAGGATCTCCGTGTTTAATCCCCCTAGAAGCAGATACATATCCACCACACTTGCCATTGATGTTAAAAGAACAAGTGGGAAGTTGAATACAAGCCATAATCCATTTGACAAACTTTCTATGAAAATCCATTCTAACCATAGTCAACTGAAGAGCTTTCCACTTAACACAATGATAAACTTTCAAAATATTCAATTTCAGAGCCATAAATCAATTCTTACCACTCCTATGTCTGTTCAGAAAAAGGAACATTTCATGCCCAATAACCACATTATCTATCAATTGTCTACTAGGAAAAAATACATTTTGGTTATAGAAATACAAACATGCAAGCATTGTCTCAACCTCAAAGCTAAAATTTTAGAAATAACTTTATAGAATACTGCACAAAGACTTATAGGTCTGAATTGAGCAATAGACACCGGATTTAAGCACTTACGAACCATGTTTTAAATACCGTACCGTACGGGTCGGTAATACCGGTAATACTGGATACTGGTCATTGGTACGATATAAATACACTCAAAATACCAGATTTACGGTTATACCGGTTTGTACCGGGATCATACCGTAAAAACCGCAAAATACTGGTTAATTAAAAAAAATTAATTAATTTTAAAAAAATAAAATTTAAATTGGTAGTTAAAATATTTTATTTTATCTCATTGAAAAGTTAAAAATGATTATGGTCATTTATTTTTTTTACTTTAATGCATTTGGTATTAAATATTTGTATGTATATTTATATTTATTATTATATTTGCTAATCCGGTAATACCACCGATATTACCGGTCCGACCGGTAATACCGCGTATCGGTGGCTAGACCGTATGACCACCCGGTACGGTATTTAAAACACTGCTTAGGAATAAAAGTGATAAAGGAGTGTTTCCAATACCTCAAAATTTTGATCATTGCATTTTACCTCATATCCATTCAATAGCTCAAAATAAATCGATTTCTTTTACCTTATAATTTTTTTCCACTCTACAACTCACTTTTTTAAATCTATCAAAATTAGTACAAAAAAAAAAAAGTTTATCCAATCAATCAAAATTGATATTCTTTCCACTTTTTAATTCACTTTATCCAATCACCAAAAAAAAAAAAAAAAAGAGAGAGAGGTATATATATTTCCAACTGAATTTTAATTTTTTTTATGATTAGTTTGAAAATTATACAATTTCAAACTTTTAATATGTTTGTAAAATAATGTTGTAGTTATTAAGTAGACATTAGTGTCGTCAAATAACAAAAGGTTTATTACTAATTAAGTGCTTTAGTGCATAATAGTACAATACTATGTACTATACGGGGTTGAATTAAGAAATATATGATAAAAGTCATTAATAAAATATTTTTTTTATTTAAAAAATTTAATGGACTAATTGATGAAAAAAATAGACAGTGATTTGTAAATAGTAATTTATGAAAGAAATATGAGAAAAAATTATAATACGATAAGAATGCTAATGTGTACTAAAAGAAAAAATAACAAAATTAAATATACATTTTACCAAGTTAAAGAGTATGCTTGGATACGAAACTTATTCAAAAAATCCAAACATTTTTAACTCAATCTTTTTTTTGGTACAAATTTTTAACTCAACCTTAACCCAACACAACTATCATTAATATTATTAATATAATTAAATAATATTAACCAATCATTTATACACATCATATCAACTTCAATTCACTATTCGTCCATTCACATAATTTTAACTAACCATCACTTCAAATCATTTCTCTCATACTTTTATATCAAATCAAATTTAATTATTATATTCTATATATTATTTTAATATACCCACTAACAACTAACCATACCACATTTTTAAAATTAACCAAACCAAACCAAAAAATCTAAGACAAATCCAAAAATTTAAAAAATTATTCATGTCTAATACTAAGGGAAAAATTCAAAACTAGTCTCACAGGTATAGGGGGTGACAATTTTGGTCCCAACGGAATGTAAATAAAATAAATTAGTCCCACAACTTGTAAAAAATGATCAAAAGTAGGACTTTATGCCGGATTTTACTGTTTCCGGCTCGGAATGCCACGTGGCGCACACGTGGCATATTTTGTTGCATATTTTAAGCATACGTGTGGGACAAAAAATATCACCTTCCTATACTTGTGGGACCAAAAATGTCACCTCCCTATACCTGTGAACTAGTTTTGATTTTTTTCATATCCACGTCGAATGCCAGCGTGTAAAAAATATATGCCACGTGTGCGCCACGTGGCATTCCGGGCCGAAAACAGTAAAATCTGGCAAAAAGTCTTACTTTTGATTTTTTTTTTAAAGTTGTGGGACTATTTATATATTTTGCATTCCGTTGGGACAGAAAATGTCACCCCCTATATCTGTGGGACTAGTTTTAAATTTTTCCCTTAATACTAAACCTAACTCCAGAGTAAAAATAAATATATAAACAATATTACAAAGCATAAATTTTCGCTATGTCACCATTCAAAACGTCAAAGTTTATCAATTAGGCTGAACACGTTTTAAAGTAATATATAAGAAGTGGACCATGACAATAACCAAATTTGGGTTTCCACTATCAGTGCCTATCTATTCTATAACTATCCTCTCTTCTCTCTTTCTTCGTCGTCTGCTTTTCCCAGCGCTTCCTCAACATCCTCACTGCTCCACCCCGCACCCAGCAATCTCATCCTCAGCCTCTCCACGTGTCCCACGCCCATTGGCTCTCCCCCATCTCGACGGAGCCCATCATCGCAGCCGTCCATCGTCATCATCTCTCTGATCTCCTCCTCTCTCCACCCCCCACCCCTCAACCTCCCACACACCTTCTCCAGACAACCTCCCAAATCCCCACTCCACCACCCGCGCGTGCCCCGAAGCGCCTCACCCTCCTCCGCCGCCAAATCCGTCCAGAACTCCACTCTCCGAGCCTCCTTCGCCGCCCACGCAGGCACCGCCAGCGAACTACTCACCCTCCGCTGCCCCGAATCCTGCTCCCCGACGCCAACCCGGAGCTCCACCTGCTGGAAAAATCCGGATATGTCGAAGCTCCAAAGCCTCACGTCCCCGCCATGCACGTAGAACACGGGGTTCCCCGCGGCGGAGGGCGCCGCCGGGATGTAGAAGCGGCGGTAGATCGGCACCAGAATTGGGGATTTCTTCAGGATATCTCGCGCCAAATTCACTGCCCGGTCGGCGCCCTCGGGCCTGTCTCCCCACGACCCGATCCAGAGTCCGTTTCTCGACACTTCCTTGCAGATCCCCATAATCGGCAGGTTGATTGCGATCTCGAGCTGCTGCTTGGACGAGGACCGCCAGTTGGGGAAACCCGGCCCGACCGGTAGGCCTTCCTGGAGGATGGACCGGAGGTCCGGAGGGAAGGCGAAACGGAACGCCGTCTCGACGGCGGTGACCTCCGCGTCGGATAGGCCGGGCTCCACCGGGACATTGGAGCTGATTAGATAATCGATCAGATTCTTCGTGTAGGCTGCGTACGAGAAGCAGACTCTTCGTGGTTTTGTGCCGGCGAGCGTCATCGGCGCGGTAATGTGGCGTTTCCTCGGTGGCTCCACCACCGCCGTCGCCATTTATAGGTAAAATATACAGAGACGTGCGCGTATAGGTGATTGGATTCAGGGGGTGAATGAGAGAGAGAGTTGAGAAGAGTGGATTTTGTCAAATATTTTAAGGGCGTGTTTGGCGGGGTGAGTAACTTCTCAACTGAAAAGGAAGAAAATTTCTTCGCGAGAGTCTATTTTCAAGGCGGCGTTTGACTCGCTCTTTCAGCCTGCCGTGTGGAGGACTCTGTTGAGTCTAACAAATGCTATATGAAATGGGGACGGAACCATTATGATGAAGTTTTTAACCGTTAAATCATCATGTAATTGTCGGGATAGTTGATTTAATAGTTACAAATTTCAACGGAATGATTTCGTAACATGAGCGTAGTGAAATGATTATGCAATTCAATTATGAGCGCTCGCTTCATTATTTCAAATTTCATAAAACATATATATGTGTATTGTGTTTTTTGTTTTATTTGTATATTGTTTATTTCAAATTTCATAAAACATATATATGTGTATTGTGTTTTTTGTTTTATTTGTGTACTAAACAGTAGTAGTGTGGGGTAAAGTCTTAGATTTTTTTTTAATACTCATGTATGAGGTAATACCCGACCGTAGCATATCCTTATTAAATGATTATGCAATTCAGTTGCGACCGTAGCATATCCTTACACTACAAGAAAAACTGCATTTGGCGACGCTTATTAATGACGCTTGTTGGCGAGTTGTGTTGCTAAATTTGATGTCAGAAAAAAATAAGCGTCAGTATACAAAAAAATAAGCGTCGCCAAATGCAGTTTTTCTTGTAGTGTTATGAAATGGTTATTGTTAGCCATATAAAAGCAACCACGTCACCATGCATGGCCATGTCACAACAAAACTCCAAACAAAATGCCATGCATGAAGAGAGAGAAAGGAGAACACCACTTTAGTTTACTTTTCATTTAATATCTCTTGTTTTCTAGTGTGTCCATCTAGGTTTGCCATGTGTCCATTATCTAGATGCTTCCTTTACCCTAGATGTATTTAATCTTAACATGTTAGCTGTGGGAGACGAGGTAGCCGCATTTTGTACTGCACATTTATGAAAATCAAGATCTGAAACTACAACATGAATAGAACATTGAAAATGCAAGCTCGATTTCCCAAATCCTTTCATGGTATCAGAGCTGCAGGTTGAATCAACCTGTGGTCTCTGATCCATCTTCTCCCTTCTTTTATTTTTCTGCTTCCACCTCTATCTCAATCCATGGCTGGACCAGAATCTACCATCATTCAACTACAAGCTCAAGTAGTGACAGTTAAGTTATCTGAGAACAATTTCTTGGTATGGAGACAACAGATTCAAGCAGCAATCAAAGGATACGGTCTAGAAGGCCACATCTCAGGTGCAGAACCACCACCAGAAACAATCACAGATGCAAATGGTAATGAGGTACTAAACCCAGCTCATTCTTTATGGATCAGACAGGACCAGCTTATTGTTTCATGGCTTTTATCTTCTCTCTCTGAAAATGTCCTCATCACCACGGTTGGTCTGGAATCTGCCTTTGAGATCTGGGATAGTTTAGAGACATCTTTTGCCAGTCAGTCAAGAGCTAAGATTATGCAATACAAGCTTCAGCTACAAAATCTCAAAAAGGGAGGCATGAGCATGATGGAGTATTTGAACAAGATGAAAGCTTGTTGTGATGGTCTAGCTGCTGCAGGACAAAGACTCAGTGAAGAAGAGCAGATAACCCACATATTAGCTGGGTTAGGAAGTGAGTATAATCCTGTTATGGTCTCTATTGGTGCAAGAATTGAACCCTGCAGGCTGAGAGAACTACATGCTCTCCTTTTAAGTTTTGAAAGTAGACTAGAAACGTTTGAAATACCTCAGTTGGGAGTAGATGGATCTAGCCCCATGGTGAACTTCACTACAACAAATCAAGCTGGAAAAAGAGGGGGCTTCAACAATTTCAGAGGAAGAGCTGCTGGCAACAACTTCAACTCAAGAGGTGGAAGAGGTGGTAGACAAGGCCCTTTCAGAGGTAGAGGTGGCAGATTCAACTCTAGACCAAGATGTCAAATTTGCCATTTGATGAATCATACTGCAGATAAATGCTGGTATAGAATGGACATGAACTATGTCCCTGAAAACAGAAACAACTTCAACCAAGGGAGCAGTTATGGAACCTCACAGGGACATTCCTCATATTCATCTCAAAACAAGACAGCAAATGTGGCCAGCATGCCAGCCTTTGATCAAAACCAAGACACATTTTGGTTTCCTGACTCAGGTGCTACAAACCACCTCACTTATGACATGGAAAACTTGAGCATGGCCTCTGAATACACTGGTGGAGAAAAGGTTCACATGGGAAATGGATCAGGTTTAAGCATATCTCATATTGGTAGCTCTATGATTAAATCCTGCAATTCTGATAAAAAACACCTTCTCCTAAAAAATCTCCTATATGTCCCTCAAATTGCTAAAAATCTAATCAGTGTTTGCCAGTTCACAAAAGATAATGATGTCTATTTTGAGTTCCATCCTGACTTTTGTTTGGTTAAGGATCAGGTAACAAGAGCAACACTACTCCAAGGGATTGTTAAGGATGGCTTGTACTGTTTTAATTTGTCAACTCTCAATGGTGATCACTTGCAGCCCTCAGATCCTACTATCAAAAGCTTCAATCCTTCCTTTTGTCCAACAGCCTGTTCTGCTGGTATCCCAAACAAATGTGATTTAAGCACTTGGCACTCTAGATTAGGCCATGCTGCCATGGAAACTGTAAAGAGAGCTTTAAACTCTTGTCACATTGCTTTTAATACCAATGAAAATGTTGCTCTTTGTTCTTCCTGTCTTAAGGCTAAAAGCCATATATTGCCTTTTACTGATTCTACTACTATGCATGCTGCACCTTTTGAGTTAGTATACACTGATCTTTGGGGGCCTGCCCCCATTAAATCTCACTGTGGCTACACTTATTATATTAGTTTTGTTGATCATCACACTAGACACACATGGATGTACCTGCTTAAATCCAAAACTGATGTAGTTGCTGTTTTTCATCACTTCAACAAAATGATCCTCACTCAATTCAATAAGCAAATCAAATGTGTCCAAAGTGATGGTGGCACAGAATTCAAACCCCTTTCTACCTTTTTTCAGCAACATGGAATTTTACACAGACTTTCTTGCCCCTACACACCCCAACAAAATGGCCTTGTTGAAAGAAAACATAGGCACATAGTTGAAACTGGAATTTCTCTCTTAGCTAATGCATGTATGCCTTATGCTTACTGGGACCATGCCTTCACTGCTGCAGTCCACATCATCAACAAGCTTCCTACCAAGGTCCTTAAGTTCATGTCACCATTTGAGAAGTTGACAAATACTAAGCCTGACTATAACTACCTCAGAGTATTTGGTTGCTTATGTTATCCATTCACAAGACCCCTCAACAAACATAAGTTAGAGCATAGATCTCAACCCAGTACATTTCTTGGATATAGCCCCTCTCACAAAGGCTATAAAATACTCCTTCCTAACAAAAAGATCATCATATCCAGACATGTAGTTTTTGATGAAACTATATTTCCCTTCTCACAAACTCCTCACATACTTGAATCACCAAATCTCAGTCCTCATTTTTCCACACTCCTCTCCCCCCAAGAGCCATTTCATCAAACACCAACCACAAATAATTCCCTCCCACCTTCCCCACAACACCAACCACAGCCTTCTCCTCATCATCCAATACAATCTCCTCACCACTCATCTCAACCATCTCACTCTACACATCACTCAAGTTCTACACCATCCTCTCACTCTCCTATACAGATTCAGAATGGCAGACTAGTCATTGATCTACCAATTGGGAATGCTTCACCATCTAGCACTCAGCCTGGGACACACACCACAGCACCTACAGATCCTCCCAACAGACACCCAATGACAACAAGGTCAAGAGCTGGTATCTTTAAAAAGAAATTTTTTCTCACAGAAGTACCCACTGAACCATGCTCTCACCTAGAAGCTCTTAGCCTCCCTAATTGGAAACTAGCCATGGATAGAGAAATCCAGGCTCTTCACAAGAACCATACATGGGAACTTGCCACTCTTCCACCCAATGTTAAACCAGTGGGATGCAAATGGGTTTTTAAACTCAAAACCAACAGTGATGGTTCCATCTCTAAGCACAAGGCCAGACTTGTGGCCAAGGGGTATTCTCAACTTCATGGTGTTGATTTCTCTGAAACATATAGTCCAGTCATTAAACCTGCCACAATCAGAGTGATTCTTTCTTTGGCAACTCAGTATTCATGGCCAATAAAGCAGTTAGACATTGATAATGCATTTCTCTATGGCAACATTGACAGAGACATCTTCATGGAGCAACCACCTGGTTATGAGCAGCACTCTACTTCAGGTGAGAAACTCTTTTGCAAGCTCCATAAATCTCCTTATGGATTAAAGCAGGCCAGTAGATTTTGGAACAACAAACTTGCTTCCACTCTCCATTCTCTTGGCTATATAACTTCAAAATCAGATAACTCTTTGTTCTTCAAGCACTTTGGTACACACAACATTTTTATTTTAGTTTATGTTGATGACATTCTGATCACTGGCTCCTGCCCACTGACTATCCAAAGAACAATCAAAGACCTTAGCTCTACCTTCTCTCTCAAAGACTTGGGTGACATCAACTACTTTCTTGGCATTGAATTCTCATCATCATCTTCTGGCTTACAACCCAGTCAAACAAAGTATATTTCTGCACTCTTACAGAAACTTCAAATGTCTCATGCCAAAGGAACACCTTCTCCCATGATCAGTCATCCCCATTTATCTAAGTTTGAGGGCCAGCCTGTTGAAAACCCAACTCTATATAGAAGCATTATTGGTGCTCTCCAATATGCTACTATAACTAGGCCTGACATTGCCTACTGCACAAACAAGCTCAGTCAGTACATGCAAAACCCTCTCACACCTCATTGGAAAGCCCTCAAACGGGTTCTTCGATACTTAGCAGGTTCACTTCATTACAGCCTTACCTTTTCAAAGTCCTCAAATACAAACCTAATGGCCTTTGCAGATGCCGATTGGGCAACTGATGTGGATGACAGAAAATCCACTAGTGGATATTGTGTGTATCTTGGTTCCAATCTCATAGCATGGAGTTCCAAAAAGCAACCTACCACTTCTCGATCTAGTACTGAGGCTGAAATGATAAGTCTTGCCTCTGCCACCTGCGAGGTCATTTGGCTCCAATCATTACTCTTAGAACTGAAAATTAATTCTTCCAAACCCACCATAATTTGGGTTGACAACTTGGGTGCTCTTCACTTGTCCAACAACCCGGTATTCCACTCCAAATCCAAGCACGTTGGTCTTGATCTTCATTTTCTTCGAGAACAGGTCCAAAAACACAACATCATTGTTCAACATATTCCATCATTGGAGCAGGTAGCCGACGTGTTTACTAAACCACTCTTCGGCCAATTCTTTGCCCGTCTTCGCAACAAACTTCACGTTATTCCTCACTCTGGGCACGAATTGAGGGGGGATGTTAGCCATATAAAAGCAACCACGTCACCATGCATGGCCATGTCACAACAAAACTCCAAACAAAATGCCATGCATGAAGAGAGAGAAAGGAGAACACCACTTTAGTTTACTTTTCATTTAATATCTCCTGTTTTCTAGTGTGTCCATCTAGGTTTTGCCATGTGTCCATTATCTAGATGCTTCCTTTACCCTAGATGTATTTAATCTTAACATGTTAGCTGTGGGAGACGAGGTAGCCGCATTTTGTATTGCACATTTATGAAAATCAAGATCTGAAACTACAACATGAATAGAACATTGAAAATGCAAGCTCGATTTCCCAAATCCTTTCAATTATGCAATTCAATTATGAGCGCTCACTTCATTATTTTAAATTTCATAAAACATATATGTGTATATTGTGTTTTATTGTTTGTAATTGATGTTGCATGCATCAATGCACTTGTAACATCCACTTAATGGTGGAGTTGTTACTCACCTCCATTATGTATGGAGTTATGAAGTTAAGATTAATTAAAGATTTCATTAAATGAATAGTTGTATGATGACAACTATAAATTGATGCTTTGTGCATCTTCCAAAAGAGACAATACGAAACAAGAAAACAAGTTGAGTTTATATCATTACAAATAATCTTTAAGTGCTTTTCTCTTGTTGAGCCGAAACCATCACAAGGCGGCTCGGGTTTTAGAATGTGGAGGATACCGACAACTCTAGTAGCCGTCGGATAAAAGATATACGGGCAAGTAATCGCTTCCGCTACATAAAGGTTAGTCCTATATATATTTATATATGTGTTATATAAAACCACTAACAGCGGTATCAGAGTCCTTTTATTCCTCCGATGTATTTTTTTTAATGAATATATTTATGTATTTGTTACATAAAATACATTCTATTGATTAACTAAGTGTTAAATTAGAATGAGTGTCATTCATGAATATGTGATCATGAAGATGACATAAAGTGATAATTAAAAAAAAAAAAAGAATGATATGAGGGAATAATTAGGTTTTGTTGCCTAATTAGTGTATAAATAAAGATTTTAGTGTGAAGAAGATACAAATGATTTTACCATTCTCTTTATTATATCTTCTTCTTTCATATTCTTTGACTAATAATAATATTTGTTATTATTATGGTCTTTAAATATTTATATGGTATTCATGTTTACCATTACATAAAGATCTTTTTGAAATTGTCATAATATTTGTTATTATGATGAAAAGAATAAATCAATATTTTAGTAATATTGTGCGGCTTCTTATTATTATTTAAATTATCTAAGTGATATTTAAATAATTATTTAATATCATACATGAATATATGTTATTTATGTTATAAGACGTAAATATCTTTGTGATATTTATATTTATTTAATATGATATATGAATATATGTTATTCATGTTATGGGAATTAAATATCTTTGTGATGTTTATATTTGTGTTTATTTGTTAAACAATAACATAATAAATGAATATGTTTCATTAATGGTTAATTAAATTATATTTATTTTTGTTTGTGTTATTTGTGATGATTATTAGCTTGGCGAAATTTTCGAACTCATGGCATAAACAAAAATAAAAATGATAATTTAATTATATTGACCTCATGCCTAAAATCCATTTTATATACTTGTAGATGACAACTAAATCTATGATTGGAGATTTGTCCTCCAACGAAAAGCTAAATGGTACCAATTACTGACATAGAAAGATTCAGTATCTTCTTAATGAACGCGAGGTTTTGGAAACCTTGTCCACTACTGTGATTGAGCCAAAGGATACTGCCAGTGCGCAGTACAAGGAAGAATTGACAACCTATCAAACGTGGTCCAAAAAGGATCGTTCTGCACGCTATACTATGTTGTATTGCATGCATAATGACCTTATTGGAGAGTTTGAGAATTGTCTCACGGCTAAAGACATGTGGGACAAGCTTAAGGTCACCTTTGGGCAAACTTCGGCTACTAGGCTCTGTGCCTTGAATTTAAAGTGGATGGATTACAATATAGATCCTAAACACTCTGTTGCCGAACATTTGCGTGTCATGAGTGCCATGATACGTGACCTGAAAGCTGCGGGACGAGATGTATCTGACGAGGAGCAAGTTCTAAATGTGGTTCGTTCACTTCCAAATGATTCTGAGAATTGGAAGAACTTCAAGCTCCTCATGGCTCATAGCGAGAATGTAAAAACTTTTCCAGAACTCGCTAAGCATATTGAAATAGAAGTAGAACGTCAGAGAACGTTAGCACATTCTAATGTTGCATTTGTAGCCCATGGCGGCCAAGCCAAGGGAAATAAACGCAAACGAGCCAAGAAATTTTCTCGTCATTCTCAAACTTCTGGATCGAATGATAGTTCAAAGAAACAACTTATGGCACATGGCCAAAGAGAGAAGAAAATAGCGCGTGTGAAGTGCTGTAATTGTGGACAGAAAGGTCATTTCGCTCGTGATTGTGCTTAGTCGAAAAAGGTACCTTCTACCACTAACTCTTTTGAACTATTTGTTTGTTCTCATGCATTAGTTGCTAATTCTATTCCTAATTGGATTATAGATACGGGAGCAAGCAAGCACATAGTTCATGAAAGATCTGGATTTGTGGAGTTCCACCGGTTTCCTATTGGCCAAACTGTCATGTTAGGAAATAGGAGCGAGGAAGATGTCCTTGGGGTTGGAACATACCAACTTAAACTCCATGGTGGAAATACACTACTCCTTCATGATACTCTCTATGCACCCGGGGTGCGAAGTTGTTTACTTTCAGTTGTTTCCTTGTTAAAACTTGAGTTTTTCTTTAACTTCAATAGTAGCAGTTTGGACATTTTGTATCATGACAATTTATTCGGACATGGTATTTTAAAGAATAGTTTCTTTGTTCTTGACTTGGATGAAAGTTATAATGACTCATCACATGCTTTTGCTTCATTTTATAATGTTGATTTTGAATCTGTTAAATGGCATGCGCGACTTGGTCATATTGGTCAAGATAGAATGTCAAGACTAGCTAAAGAAGGACATTTGGGACAATTAACTAAGGTTAAAATGCCTAAATGTGAACCTTGTCTAGATGGAAAAGCTACTAAAAAGCCTTTTGGTAAGGCATCAAGAGCATCAAATCCTTTAGAGCTGATTCATTATGATATTTGTGGGCCTTTAAATATAAAAGCTCGTTATGGGGCTACATATTTTATTACCTTTATAGATGATTATTCACATTATGGGTATGTGTACCTATTATCTCATCGACACGAAGCACTTGATACGTTCAAATGTTTCGTGGCCGAAGTTGAAAACCAAAAGGAACGAAGAATTAAGACTCCTCGTACTGATCGGGGACGTGAATACCTCTCTGATATGTTCAAAGAGTTTTGTGAGACTAAAGGTATTTCAAGGCAACTTACAATTCCTTATGCTCCGCAACAAAATGGTGTTGCTGAAAGAAGAAATCGTACATTACTGGACATGGTTAGGTCGATGATGGCGCAAGCCAATCTCCCTATTAAATTTTGGGTTGATGCGTTTCTTACGACAACATACATCCTTAATCGTGTACCAAGTAAAAGTGTGTCACTCACTCCATATGAGATGTGGAATGGGAAATCACCCATTTTGGACCATTTACGCACTTGGGGTTCGGCTGGCTATGTGCATAACCAATCTCACAAGTATTGAAAGCTTGGTCCAAGAGCTACCAAAATGGTGTTCATTAGATACCCTGAACATTCAAAAGGGTATGTTATGTTTGGTGAACATCCAGATGGCGGAATGACTGAGATAGACTCACGCAATGTCGATTTTCTTGAGGATGAGTTCCCCAGTGTTGGTGAAATTAAGAGAGACCTTCAGTTGTATGAGTTACAACAAGAAATGCAATTATCTTTAGGAGATGAGGGGGATATGTTACCTCAACAGGTCTCCAAAGATAATGAAGTTCTTCTAAATTCCATTAGTGAAATACAAGTATCTTTAGGAGATGAGGGAGATATGTTACCTCAACAGGTCTCCAAAGATAGTGAAGTTCTTTTAAATTCCACTAGTGAAAAAAAACTCAAAATGAGGATGAGCCTCATAGAGAAGAGCACGAAATAAGTCATCGAGCTCATAGTCCCATGCCTCTCGAAGATAGTGGGAGAAATTTTTCTACTAGTTTGGAAAATAATGAAGGTCATACTTTGAGAATGAGTGATCGTGGAAGAATTCCTCGTCGATTTTTTCAAATTGAGGAGGATGTATTTCTTTGTACTCCTTTAGAAGTAGATGAACCGAACTCTTAGAAAGAAGCAATGAATTCACCATATAATTCAGAATGGAAAGATGTAATGAATGATGAGATGGACTCAATGATTAAAAATAATGTTTGGGAACTTGTTGACCTTCCACCTCATCGTCGATCAATTGGATGTAAGTGGATATTCAAAATCAAGTGTGGGGTGGATGGATCAATAGAAAAGTTCAAAGCTCGTTTAGTAGCGAAAGGTTTTACCCAAATTGAAGTTAGTTGGTTGCATCAACAACCCATACAACCATTCTGACTCCATTCCAGTCGTGTAATACAGATGGATCACTCCTACTTTGAGAAGGAGTGATCGTGGAAGAATTCCTCGTCGATTTTTTCAAATTGAGGAGGATGTATTTCTTTGTACTCCTTTAGAAGTAGATGAACCGAACTCTTATAAAGAGGCAATGAATTCACCATATAATTCAGAATGGAAAGATGCAATGAATGATGAGATGGACTCAATGATTAAAAATAATGTTTGGGAACTTGTTGACCTTCCACCTCATCGTCGATCAATTGGATGTAAGTGGATATTCAAAATCAAGCGTGGGGTGGATGGATCAATAGAAAAGTTCAAAGCTCGTTTAGTAGCGAAAGGTTTTACCCAAATTGAAGGTATAGATTACGATGAGACATTTTCTCCTGTGGTGAGATTTGCCTCCATTCGTCGTCTTTTGGCCCTGGTTACCCATTTGGATTTAGAATTATTTCAGATGGACGTAAAAACAGCTTTCCTCAATGGTTCTCTTGAGGAAGAGATATATATGGATCAACCTATTGGGTTTGTCCCAAAAGGGCAAGACAATAAAGTTTGTCGTCTCAAAAGATCCATATATGGTCTCAAGCAGTCTTCTAGACAATGATATCTCAAATTCCATGAAGCCATTTTTGCATTTGGTTTGACCATGGTTGATGAGGATCATTGTGTGTATGTCAAGAAAAGTGAAGAAAGAATTTTGTTTCTTTCTTTATACGTTGATGACATATTGTTGGCTGGAAACGACATGAGAATGATCAACGACACTAAGCAGTGGTTGTCCTCTAACTTTGAAATGAAGGACATTGGTGAAGCTAGGTATGTCCTAGGAGTGGAAATAATGTGAAATCGTCTTAAGAAACTTCTTGGTTTGTCTCAAGAAACGTATATTAAAAGAATCTTAGAACGTTTTCGAATGCATTATTCCAAACCCGTTGATACTCCAGTCGAAAAGGGTTTAACCTTAAGTCTTGACCAAAGTCTGAAAACAGATGAAGAAAAACATAAAATGAGCAATGTTCCATATGCTAGTGCAGTAGAAAGCTTGATGTATGCTATGTTATGTACACGGCCAGACATCTGCTTCGCGGTTGGCTTGGTAAGTCATTACCAAAGCAACCCTGGGCCTGCACAGTGGCAAGCTGTCAAGAGAATCTTGTGGTACCTGCATGGTACAAGTGACTTGGTACTTTGCTATCAAGGTGTGTCCTTGAAATTAAAAGGATACTCGGATGCTGATTGGGGTGGCGATCTGGATGAGTCAAAGTCAACTTCAGGATATGCCTTTATATTCGGTGGAGGTGCAATATCCTGGTGCAGTAAAAAACAAGATTGCATAGCCCTTTCGACTATGGAAGCTGAGTATGTTTCCAGTAGTGTTGCCATTCAAGAGGCAATATGGTTTGGGAATTTTCTACAGGATCTCAACCTCACCCCAAAGGTTGATGAACCTGTAGAAATGCATTGTGATAATACTGTTGCTATCCAGTATGCCCAGGATCTGAAGTTTCACAGAAAAACCAAGCATATCAAAAGGCGTTATCATTTTGTACGAGACGCAATAAAAAATAAAGAAGTTGTCATTAAGTATATACCCACAAATAAAATGATAGCTGATCCTTTAACTAAACTTATACGCAGAGATGCTTTCCAAACTCATGTGAAGAGTCTTGGTTTGCGTAGGTTTTAATTTTATTTTTGTGGGATAATGGATGTGTATAATGTTACACCGAACATATATGAAATTTGTTGTTCTTTGATATGTTCTATAGCATATGTTGCATAATTAGGCATGAGTAAAGATGTCACCAGGCTTTTGATTACGCTTATCACACAGGTAATCGCCCTATCACATTAGTTGTGAGTAAGGATGAGACTATTCCATATTCCTATTACGTGTATGATGTATGGATTGTATTTATACTTTTGTTGTATAAATATATTTTTTACAGTCGCCTTAGTAAGTCTAAGATGAGACTCTAACGAGTCGAATATAAAATAATCCTGATTTCATATCAAAGCCTTGAAGCCGAATCTCGAGTGGAAGATAAATTATTAAGTATATTTATCAAGTGACTGGGGTTAGATACTTGAGTAGTATCTAGACTATAGATTCGTATAACATAGTAGAGTGACATGCCCATCACAGTGGGAGCTATGTTATGACACGTATATCATACTGCGTGTGCTTTGAACGACCATTAAGGATTGACAAATGATTCCCTACTTTGTCAAGCTGTGAATCCTGTGGATTTTGTTGTCCAACTTTGTACGGAGCCTTTTGACTTAGAACTATGTTATGAAATTGAGACTTAGTGTTGCTACTTTAATATGTCCTCCAAGAGCTATGATCGATACAGTTCGACGGAGCATGTTAGGAAAGCAACTAAGTTGAGATGAAGTTTCATTAGTGTCTAAGAAATAACTGATTCAACTTCACCACATTAGCCCGGGCGGTTGTATTTGAATATAACCTTGTTGTGTATATAGCATATAGGGACTGTGTATGCTATCGGTGATTTTTGAACAGTTAGAGGTTGTCGTAAGTATGAAAGGGTTATGTTAATTAGATGGTGACTTAATATAACGCTGTTATTGTTGCATTCGGTCGCACGCTCTATTACCCGTATGAGGCAAGAGATTTGTTAATAAAGATTTTTGTTGATGATATTGTCTCGGCTTAAGTGGCTGAGTGGGAGTATTGTTTGTAATTGATGTTGCATGCATCAATGCACTTGTAACATCCACTTAATGGTGGAGTTGTTACTCACCTCCATTATGTATGGAGTTATGAAGTTAAGATTAATTAAAGATTTCATTAAATGAATAGTTGTATGATGACAACTATAAATTGATGCTTTGTGCATCTTCCAAAAGAGACAATACGAAACAAGAAAACAAGTTGAGTTTATATCATTACAAATAATATTTAAGTGCTTTTCTCTTGTTGAGCCAAAACCATCACAAGGCGGCTCAGGTTTTAGAACGTGGAGGATACCGACGACTCTAGTAGCCGTCGGATAAAAGATATACGGGCAAGTAATCGCTTTCGCTGCATAAAAGGTTAGTCCTATATATATTTCTATATGTGTTATATAAAAACACTAACATGTTTTTTGTTTTATTTGTGTACTAAACAATAGTAGTGTGGGATAAAGTCTTAGATTTTTTTTTTAATACTTATGTACGAGGTAATACGCGGCAAGTCGGTGTATATTGGGAGCGTACGCTCACTGTTAATCGCGAGTATTATAACAAAGCTTTTACTGCTTATTTGTACCAAAAAAAAAAGCTTTTACTGCTTATGGAAAACATGTATTATGTGTGTCAACTTTGTTCATTTGTTTGAATCATATGCTTTGACTGTGTTTGAGTTTTAATTCATAGTTCGTGTTCTTTGATTAGGGATGTAAATGAGTCGGGTTGGGTACGGGTTTTGGTAAACCCGAACCCGACCCGCATGTAATTTACCTTACCCAAACCCGACCCGTTACCCGATTAGTGATATTCGGGTTCGGGTTGGGTTTTACCCGGCGGGTTAATGGGTTTTTATCGGATAAACGGGTAACCCGAGTCTTAAATTTGGGTTTTGAACGACCCATCTCGTTTCATATGAAAATAAAATAAAATAATTTCACAATTAATTATAATGTAAGAAATAATTTATTAACTAAGTTTGACAATAAAAGAACTATAAAAAAATTGTATTATTTTTGGAATAAATAATGAGATATGATTATTTATCTTTTATAGTCTATTTAATATTATAACATTTAAAATTAAGTATTTAATTTTTTTATTGTACAATTAACAACAAATGATAATAAAATTATAAAAAATATAACAAATTTAACCATTAATCAAAATTATAATAGGTAATCTAATTTTTAAAAATAACACGTGACTACTTTTATATTTATTATAAGTTATAAACATATATATATATATGTATGTATGCATGTATATATACATGATTCAATGGTTGCGGGTAACCGGATAGGGTAATCGGGTCGGGTAACGAGTTTGCCTATTATACCCGCACCCGACCCGACCCGGGGTTCGGGTAGCATAATTCTACCCTAACCCGACCCGAAACGCATTCATATCGGGTTTACCCGACCCAAAAATGCGGGTAACCCGACCTACGGGTTTTATTGACATCCCTATCTTTGATTGATCATGTCGTTTGGTTGTCATTCTCTAAATATTCAAGCATGTTTTTCTAACATTCGTGAGATGAAATTTGGGCATATTTTCTAAAGACCACGACACGAGCACAAAACCTCATGCTACTTTTGGGTAACTGTTGTCGACAAAACAACTGGAAAAAAATTGTGAACTAACGTTTCTTAAGCAGCTCCGCAACTCTTCTCATGGACGGCCTTCTATCAGGCAACTGGGTTGTGCATAAGAAAGCCACATTCAAAGCTTTCTTCACCTCTTCATACTCGATCGTGTCCGGATTCATCTGGGTGTCGAGCACCCGGTTCAAACTCGCGATGTTTGATCTGTTGCCACTCGGGTCTCGTGTAATTCCTCCACGTTTCAAACATGGCAATGCGATGTCTTTTACCCACTTGACGATGCTCACGTTTTCACCAAAACACTCGTCGTTCGGCCTCTTCCCCGTAAGCAATTCGAGTAAAACTATTCCGAAGCTGTACACGTCGCTCTTCTCCGTCACTTTCAATGTGTAGGCATACTCTGCAAAGTTGTTAAACAAAAAAAATAGTAACATAAGCTTTACATTAAAATAAGAAAAAAGTTGAAAGTTAATTTATCTATGAAGGTAGGTAGGATCAGTTTGTCAAACCTGGTGCAATATATCCATAAGAACCAGCAACATGAGACATGGTCTGACCGCTTTCGTCCACTTTGCGCTTCAACACTTTAGCCAACCCAAAATCGGCCACTTTCGGCCTAAACTCCTCGTCCAACAATATGTTGTTGGACTTCAAATCCCTATGAAGAATCGCGGGCACACAGTCGTGGTGCAAATACGCGAGCCCTTGGGCCGTCCCGAGCGCAATGGCAAACCGTTTAGGCCAATCGAGCTGAGCCCCACGGCCCTCCCCATGCAGAACATCAGCCAAACTCCCGTTCTCCATGTACTCGTACACCAATATCCTATAATCTTCACTAATGCAGCTAAACAACAGCTTTACTATGTTTAGATGTCTGATATTCCCCATAGTTTCCATTTCTGCCCGAAATGCCTGCTCCGGCTCTTCCAAGTTTCCCTCCCAAAGCTTCTTTGCTGCCACCGTTTGGCCGCTCTTGAGCACGACTCGGTAAACACAGCCTGAGCTTCCGGACCCGATTACATTCTCGGCTGTGAGTGAGGCCAGCACGTCCTCTTCATCCAAATCGACCTTCTGAAAAGCTGTGATTTTCCAAGTCTGGTTACCCTTTCGCCCAAATTTGAAACAATTCTTTGTCCTCATCACGAACCAGACGACTAAAGCAACGGGTATCAACGAGGCTGCCGATAGAAGTCCGGTTAGCAAGAAGCTTTTGTGAGCACGTTTTTTCGGGCTTGTGCATGGATTGAAATCTTTATTAAGTGTATAATAGCTACACAAACCGGGGTTTCCCGTCAGGCCCGACAAGAAAGTGTTGGTATCCAAAAGGGTCGGGATGCTTCCCTGAAGCCGATTGTTGGAGAGATCAAACACGCTAAGCTTGAGTTTAGCTAGATCTCCCGGGATCTCCCCCGAGAGCATATTGTTCGAAAGGTTCATGTAAGTCAACTGAGGCAAATTCCCGAGCTCGGACGGGACAGGACCGGAAAGTCGATTTCCCGACAAATCCAGCTGGGATAGTTCCACCATGTCGTCCATATTTCTCGGGATTTCGCCAGTAAAATAATTCCCCTGCATGTGAAGATCGGTTAGATTTGCTAATCGGCTAATACACCGAGGCAAGTCCCCCGAAAACTCATTGCCACCGGAGTAAAACCTCATTAGCCCCCGCAAACCGCAAATCCCTTCAGGTAACTGGCCGGAAAATTTATTTCCGGCTATCGACAACTGTTGCAGGGCTTTCATTGCAGAGACCGACTGCGGAATGGGCCCTTCGAGCCTGTTGTTGGTGAGCTCAAGGTGACTGAGATTTCCCAAACTCCACAGCCCATTAGGTACAACTCCAGACAGCTCATTGTCCTGCATACGCACGCGGATTAAGGTTTCGCATTCACCGTATGAATCGGGTATTTGTCCCGAAAACCTATTCGTGAACAAGATGAGACGCGCGAGTTTTTTCCTGCTGCACAAGTTGGGAGGCAGTGGGCCCGTCAGGTTGTTAGTCGAGACA
>CACSLK010015718.1:6114449-6126033 GCA_902706635.1 Striga hermonthica
TTGTCGATGGGGCTGTGGAGAATTAATGGATTGACAATTCACAACAAGATAGCAATTGAGGTACAACAATTTGAGAATTGATGAATGGATAATATAGAGCAATTATCTACAGCAAGATAGCATAAAAAAATATGATGATGAAGACACTCAATTGGTCAGACCACATAGAATTGCGATCGAGGGATAATTACGCAAGAATTACCCAAGGTTGAGAATAATTCACAAAAGAGAAAATATGTGATCGATCGTACAGACACAATCACGATGATGATCAAATTTGACTGGAAAAAAAAAAACAAAATTAGGATCGAAAAAAAGAAACTTGGGCTCTGATACCATGATACGAGAGATGACACAAAGTTTGGGGTAAAAATCATCTCAATCGGATGATTCAATATTCTATTAACCATGAATATATATACACAAAATTAGGACTACAGTTACCTAAAGAGAACCAAAGACTAATATAGTAATTACACAAATATACACAATAACACAAAACATGGATATTTCTACAAGGAGGCTTTTATTGAAACATTTTACTATTTTATTAAGTTGGCGAATGGATAAATCCTCGTGGGTGCATGGAACCATAAGATCAATGACTAGAACCCGCCGGAAACGAGTGACACTTTTAATAATAGAGGAAAGACAAATGGAACAGCCACTAGTAATTAATTAAATTCATTAATAATTTTATATGTTTCCAAGGATTTGACTGACATATTGTGAACATGAAAAATTGAAACCAATTCGTTAATTAATTGGATATATTTATATAGAGGAATCAAATGATAGTAAAATACTTCATATACATGGAAATTAATTTGAAATTGATAAATATTAAAAAAAATAAAAATTGCAAAATATATATAATATGGAAAAGACGATCGCTCAAGGATTTGTTGGTTCTGTGGAGTCACAATTATGGTGAGCAAGTCCATCCCCTCCCCTATCTCATCTCCTATATATAATTCTCGAAGGCGCTGAGCCTACGTGGCTGTTTATTAGAGAGAAGATGGAGAGCAGAGTAAAGCATAATGAGTGTTATATTTTCTAGTAACTGTGATCTGAGTTTATATACAAGGATTATGAAAGATAACAACAACTTTGCAACCTAACCGAAAATACTCACGTGTGAAATACTCACGTGCTAATGATGTACGTGCTAATCATGCACTTAACTTAACTAACTAACTAACTAACTAGCTAACTGATCATGTACTCTAACACACCCCTTTCAAACCAAACCGGGGCAGACAGGGGGTTTTGCACGCAGAGGAAGCTTGGAGCATAAAAAGGAAAAGCGGCCAGAGTGCAAAGGCTTAGTAAGCAAGTCTGCAAGTTGAAGTTCAGTAGAGACATATCTAACATCAATCTCCTTGGATGCCACTTTCTCCCTAACAAAATGAATGTCAATTTCAATGTGTTCGGTACGGGCATGTTGAACAGGATTAGAGGCAAGAGCAGCAGCACTAACATTGTCACACCATAAAATAGAGGGAGATTCAAAAAAAAAGACCAAGCTCATGCAGCAAGGAGTGCATCCATAGCAGATCAGAAGTGGCAGTGGCCAAAGACCTGTACTCAGATTCTGCACTACTTCTTGGAACAACCTGTTGCTTCTTGGAACTCCAACACAAAATATTAGAACCAAGCATTATGAAATGACCACCAGTGGACCTCCTATCATCTAAACACCCTGCCCAATCAGCATCAGTGTAGGCTTGAAGAGAGAATCTCTTGACAGGCTGAAAGGAGAGACCAAGAGTAATAGTACATTTGATGTGCCTGAGTAAGTGCTTACATGCAAGCCAATGATTAACAGTAGGACCATGCAAAAACTGGCTTAATTTGTTAACCGCAAAAGAGATATCCGGCCGGGTCATTGTGAGATATTGCAAAGCCCCTACAACACTTCTGTATAGAGTCACCTTAGAAAATGGATCACTGTCACCAAGATGTAACTTGTAGGCAGGAGAAATAGATGTAGAAACAGGCTTGCAATTGACCATATTAGTCTTGACCAGAAGATCCAAAGCATACTTGGATTGATTTAATAAAAAAAACCATTACCATTTCTGAGAGCTTCAAAACCAAGGAAATGATTCACTTCACCCATGAATTTCAAGGCAAACTGACTTCCTAGAGTGGTAATCAGCTCATTAACAACAACAACACTATCCCCAGTAATGAGAATATCATCAACATAAATGAGTACCAAAAGAAGATTAAAATAGGACCTTTTAAAGAAAAGAGAAGAGTCAGAAACACTTTCTTGAAAGGTGAGAGACAAAAAAAACCCTTTGATTTTGTTAAACCAAGCTCTAGGGGCCTGCTTGAGACCATAGAGAGATTTAGTGAGTTTGCAGACAGCTAAGGGTCTAGAGGAATCAACAAAGCCTGCAGGCTGTGACATATACACTGTTTCAAGTAAGTCTCAATTGAGAAAACCATTATTAATGTCAATCTGTTGAATTGACCAGCCAAATGTAGCACCCAATGTGAACACCAACCTAATGGTACTAGCCTTAACCACTGGACTAAAGGTTTCCAAAAAATCCACCCCAGCTGTTTGTTGAAAGCCTCTAGCAACTAACCTGGCTTTGAATTTATCTACAAATCCATCTAGTTTGTATTTAGTTCTGAACACCCACTTGTTGGAAATGACTTTCATGTCAGGCTGAGGATCCACTAAAACCCAGGTGTTATTGTTGATGAGAGCCTGAAATTCAGACTGCATAGCTGCCAACCACTCAGGTCTAGTCAAAGCTTCATTGATAGTAGCAGGTTCAGTGAGAAGAGGTTGACTAATATGTGTTGCATAGGTTTTTGGTTTAAAAATACCAGCTTTGGATCTGGTAATCATAGAATGAGTAGGAAGAGGCTCAGGTGAGACAACCTGCTGTGGAGAATTAACACCACCAGAGGGGGGAGAAATATTTAAATCAACAAAAAGAGGTACAGTGGAGGGAGTAGAAGAAATAGAAGGAACAGAATGAGTTGGGGTTGAAAATGAGGTATGCCTTGATGAATATGGGGAGGAAGAAGGCTGAGTAGAAACAATAGGACAAGAAGTAATGGCAGGGGGAAAGAAAAATTGAGAGGAATGAGAAGGAGAGCTAGAGACAGGTGGTGGAGTGGAGGAATCAAAGAGCTCAACATAGGGAAAATCAGACTCATTGAAAGCAACTGAGATGGCTGTGTACACTCTCCCTTGGGGGTTAAGACAAAAATAACCTTTGTGGTTACCACTGTACCCAAGAAAAAGACACTTGGTACTTCTATACTGAAATTTGTTGTTGTTATAAGGCCTAAGGTAGGGAAAACAGGCACAACCAAAGGGTTTAATAAAATTTAGATCAGGAGATGTCTTGAATAAAAGAGAGAATGGAGAGGCATGGTTGAGAACAGGTGTAGGCAATCTGTTCAAAGTGTATATAGCTGCAAGAAAAGCATGCCACCAAAACTTAAGAGGCATATGAGCCTGTGCTAGTAAGGATAAACCCATTTCCACAATATGAAGATGCTTTCTCTCAGCTTTACCATTTTGCTGGTGAGTGTGAGAACAAGGATGTCTAAACTGAATACCAAGAGAGCTGAGAAAAGGTACAAGAGACCTGTACTCACCACCCCAATCAGACTGAAGGCACTTAATAGAAGACTGAAACTGAGTAGCAATAAATTTGACAAAATTCTGAAAATAGATGCAACTTCAGACTTTGATTTCAAAGGAAAGATCCAAGTATATCGGGTGTAATCATCAATAAAGTGCAAGTAGTATTTATAACCATCAACAGATTGCACATGGGAGGGACCCCAGACATCTGAATGCACAAGCTCAAAAGAAAAAGTAGTCTTAGTCTGCTGAGAATTAAAATGCAACTGATGAAGTTTGCCAAGCTTACAAGCATCACAAAAGGGAAGTGATGAAGGAACAGACAAATGTAAACTACTCATTACTCTTCTAAACACATTCTCACAGGGGTGACCAAGCTTTCTATGCCAGCTGGAAAGAGTAGCTTGAGAGAGAGCAGAAGCTCTAGACTGCACAGAAGTTGTGAGACTGCAAGGAGGAACATCAACAGATGAAATGCTGAGATGATGAAGATGAAAAGTGTGCTGAGAGAGATCCAGTTGATACAGCCCATCTTTAAGAACTCCTTCCAATAGCACTTGATGAGTTGTCTTGTCTTTCACAAGACACATATCAGAATGAAATTCATTACTATATTGTTGTCCTTGGTTAATTGAGAAATGGATAACAAGTTTTGGGTGATGTGAGGAACAAGTAATATGTTATTTAGCAACACAGGTAGATGAGTTGATGTTGCAATGGAGAATGAACCAATGTGAGCGATAGGTAATCTAGAACCATTGCCAACAAGAACCATAGCACTACCTTCATAAGGTTGTGCCTGAATAGAGAGATTCTCAAGATTTGCAGTTAAGTGGTTAGTTGCTCCACTGTCAAAGTACCAATTTGGATCAGAACCATAAGTGGAAGATGAACCACTGCGAGGAGGTGAAGCATGAGATTCTCCAAGATGTACTTGAGGAGCAGAAGCAATAGTCTCCTGACCAATGAAGCTAATATCAAAGCGCTTGTAGCATTTCAAGGCAACATGGTTGGATTTACCACAGAGTTGACAAATGACACGATCAGTATTTTTGGAGAAACGACCACGACCACGATTTGACCTGCCTCGACCTCTGTAAGAACCACCACGACCACCACGAGACTGCATAAATTGCGCAGAAAAGGTAGTTTCAGAGCTGGAGGAAGAAGACGCAGCCATGGCCGGAAATGCAACTGGAGACGGAGAGGTGATACTAGCTAACCGCATCTCATGAGTTTGCAGAGAGAATTGAACTTCAGGAAGGGAAATAGAGTCAAGACGAGAGGTGATATTAACCACCACAGATTCATAATCAACACCCAATCTACCGAGAATATACATCGCAAGCTCATCGTCAGAGATAACGTGACCAACAGAAAGCAACTCATCAGCAAAACCTCGCATCTTAAGAAAAATAATCATCAATAGAAAAATCACCCTTTTTGAGAGTCTGAAGTTGAAACTTCAGATGAAGAACACGAGCTTTTGACTGCGAGTGAAAGAGCTTGAGAAGTACAGACCAAACCTCAGCCGATGATGAGCACCTGGTGACATGACCAAGCATGGATTCGGACATGGAAGCCAACATCCAACTCAAAATTAGCTGATCAGTGCGCATCCAATTGAGAAACGCCGGATTAGGCGCAGATGATGAGGAGCCATCAACGGCAGACAGATATTTCGCCGGAGGAGAAGGCTGAAGCAGACAATCCTCGAATCCATACGCACGAACAGTGGAGAGAATTTGAAGCTTCCAATATGAAAAATTCAATCGATCGAGGCAGAGAGGTAACAGAGTGAGATGAGGAAGGAAAGGAGATGTCGGCGACGAGACATGGAGCTCGGCCATGGCGAAAATTTTTTAACCTAGCTTTGATACCATATTAGAGAGAAGATGGAGAGCAGAGTAAAACATAATGAGTGTTATATTTTTCATTAACTGTGATCTGAGTTTATATACAAGGATTATGAAAGATAACAACAACTCTGCAACCTAACCGAAAATACTCACTTGTGAAATACTCACGTGCTAATGATGTACGTGCTAATCATGCACTTAACCTAACTAACTAACTAACTAACTAGCTAACTGATCATTTACTCTAACACTGTTTCTGGTGTTTCGGAATCCTACTTGGCGAAGAATCGTAATTAGGTTCCGACAAATAATATTGATATATTAATAATTAATAATCTAGGTTAGGACATTCCATAAATATTATTTAGCTAACTTAGGTATTTTAATATCACTTGTACTAATATGACCCTTTAATTCTTTATAATTTTACACAGTGAGACACTAAGTGACTAATATATCCCTCACTTTTGATTTGTTTCTTTCAATTAGCTATTGAATTATAAATGTATTTTAAAAGTTGATAACTTTTGTATTTCTTATCGGTTTTACATATATAATATATCAAATTAATAATCTTTTTATGATCTTCGATTTGGCATCCATATTGTATATATAAAATAAATAAATTATATTTATCTTTATAATAATGAAAAATAATAATATTTATTAAAATTTATTAGAAAAATAAAATTATTTCCCAGTTGATATATTTATGTTTAATGTAGTTATAGAGTAATGTTCACCTACCCACGGTGGGCACATGTTAATATGCCCACCGTGGATGTGGCATGCACACATTGGTGATGTGAATATGTTCAAAAAAATACATCACCAATGTGTGCATGCCACATCCACGGTGGGCATATTAACATGTGCCCACCGTAGGTAGGTGAACATTACTCTGTAGTTATATATTGTAAGTTAAAAAAATTATTATAATATAACACAAGTAAGTCACACAAATAAAAAGTGTCATACTAAATATAATATTATATATATATATATTTATAAAAGGTATTTAAATTTTCAACTACTTTTTCTCATTAATTTTAGATTTTAAGGAAAAAATTAGCAAGCACACATGTAATATACGGACGTTGTACTAGTTATAATTATACCAAAAAAATGGATGGGATTAATAGTAATTACATCAATGGATGAAAATCTCTATCTTTTTTTTTATTTTTTATTTTTTATTTTTTTTTTTGTTTGCGGATATGAAAATCTCTTATTTGCAGAAAAGTAATGCAAATATTGTTCCAATATACAATATCAAGTAAAGCAGAAATATGAGCTCAACCCAAGCTTTTCCTTAACACAAAATGTATCTCAATTGGCAGAATTTGAGCTTATGTTATAACTTGTCATTTGCGTTTTCGTCACCCAATTAACCTACATTTTAATTCATTTCTAATTCTTGGTTTGAAATCATATATTAGCAAATTTCATCCAACCGTTTTAGTTTAATAAAAAAAAAAGTAAATTGTTACTTTCAAAATTATCTTTTATGTTATGAAAATGTGTAGAGGGAATTATATTAATATGACATTACAAAGCAAATATAAACTTAATTAAATGACAAATAAAAAATAATCTCAGTTATTTCTTCCAGTGGATAATGTGCACGTAAATCGTAACAAAATATATATATTTATATAATTAATTAATATATAATATATTAAATACACATAAAAGAAGCATTGATCAACTATATGTGTAACATAAATCTTACATAAATCATTGCAGAAATTCACATTGTCCAACAAAGTGTAGCACATCTTTTAATATAACTAGTAAAGTCCACGTGTAATGCACAGGGTCGAATGATTTTCGTTGACTAGGTTTGTAAAATAAATTACTTTATTTATTAAATATATCATTACAGAAATGAAGTAAAATATAGAACAAATGAACTCATATGTGTTTTTTTTTTATTTATAATTAACGTAATGATGTCTTAATATATAAAGAGTGAAATAACGTTTTACAACCCCTAATAAAATTATATATATAATAAAAAAAATCCCTAATAAAAAAACAATATATCAGTACTATTGCAAAATTCTCTTAATAAATTTGGCAAAACGCCAATTTTATTCAAACATTTAAAAAACATTCTGACCCAGCATATAGTCAAACTTCATTATCGTATGATCTTTATAATATGTATAAATATCTCTATAAAATAATTAACAATGTCATTAAAATTGTTGATATTCTTTATCAATGTATAAACTATTACATTCCTCTGTCTCTAGACATATTAGTGTCTACCCCATTGATGCATCGTCCCAGGAGGTGGGAATGAATTTTATCTCCAAATAAAAGTTGACTTTCCAAAATCTTGGTTACATGTACTTCTCCCGAGGTGCTAAATTATTTTTTAGAATCATCATACATTACCTGAAAGTACCTCTAAAGCAATTGCACATATGTTCGAGCAGAATACACCAATGAGATTATAAATATTTCTATAAAAAGTGACAACTTAATTCGAACATTCAAAATTATTTTGATACTCCTACATTTCATTTTCAGTGTTATTTATTTAGAATATAGACGAATAATATAATCTATTATTTGAAAATCATTGACCATAATTGTTGTTGCAATGATTTTAGAATTGCTTATCATAATATCTTTTCCATTGGTTTGAATATGCAATATTTGTGTGCCTATTAACTTCTTTAATGCTTTTATTGTTAAACATTATTCATCATATAAAATAATTATAAAATTCAAGATAAAGATCATTTCTTTATTCCCCAACAATGATAAAACAAAACAAACAAACAATGAGAAAATATTGAGAAGCATATTATTTGTTAAAATATTTGACAGTAGAAGAATTAGAATTCTATTATATTACGATACTTTTAGTCATCTCTAAAGTTTATTATTATGGGGTCATTTAAAATATACATTATGTATTACAAATTTTTGAATTATTTAAAATTTAAAATAAATAAATTATGATCATTATTTATGAGAACCAATTTCTTACAGAGTTCATATATTTAAACGCTAGCAACAAAAAAGGTAGTAATTTTAAAAGGCTTTTTGTTTGTAAATATTGGTATTCATACTTCTCTAAGAAAATTTGCACGTTTTCTTTTTCTCATTGCATTATTATTATAATATTTGTTTCTTATTCTATAGACAAATGATATTTTATTTTCTAAGTAATTAAAGCACATTTTTATGTATTTTGCGTTATTTTTTGTATGTGTTTTATATAATAATGTTATCAAATTATTTTATTTATTATGCTACAATTAATATTATCAAATAAGATAAAATGTAATTTAATATATTTGATAAAAATGTACCTTTTATACTAATTATTAGATTAAAAGGTTTAGAATTTTTTCCAATGTTTGACAAAATATTAAGTAATTAAGTCATTTTCATAATCACTGATGAATACATATATTGTACCACTATTATAGGGTTTCTTTTCAAGCAGTAGTTGACTAATAGTTTAACGTATAACTCATTTACTTCACAAAACTAATGTTATCTCATTTCACTTCCATAGCCTAGCCTTTCTTTTTATCTATGACTTCACTTCGCTTCGCTTCGTTTTTACCCTAAGGTGCATTCGCTATAGTTTCAGCATTACGACAAACTCGTGTCAAATTTATATTGGATTTTGGCGCTCTAGCCAAAACGTGGGAATAAATATAAGTTTACATCTATTTTTTTTTTTTACTTTTTTTTTAATATGAATTGTTTCAAATCTATGTAAGAAAAATATATCACAAGTTTATTTATGTTATTTATTATACTTAATAAAATTTATTAACTTGAATATAAAATTTATTATATAATATACTTATATATCAATTTATTATTTTAAATTAGTACATATATATATTATTATTTTATATCGATATGAATACTTATATTATATTTATTTTATTTGGAGTATAATGGTCAACTCAAACATCATTGAAAAGAAATGATGTGATATATTACATATAAAAAAGGTAACAAATAAAAAATATGAAGTATTTCAAAATTAAAAAATTTAATGATAGAAAGTTATAAATATTTTAACTAAAAAATTTTAAGATTAAAATACCCACTTTTATAGAAATATATATATATATATATATATATATATATATATATATATAATTAAAGAAATTTAATTATCTGTTTTTTCAAGGTTATTTGTGTTTTATCAAGGTGAGTTGTTTGTAGTTGCAAGGTTAGTTATCTCTAGTTGCAATATTAGTTGTACCTAGTTGCAAGATTAGTCATAAGTAGTTGCAAGGTTAGATATATTTAGTTGCAAGGTTAGATATATTTAGTTGCAATGTTAGTTGTATCTAGTTGCAAAGTTATTTGTCATTAGTTGCAAGAGATTACATAATGCATACTAGGGGCCAACGGTCAATGTCGGAAGTCAACAATTTTCGCCGGAAGTCAACGCCGGAACTAAATGGTCAACGCTGGAGTCAACGGTCAACGGTCAACGGTCAAAATAATATTTAAATAACTAAAATAAATAAAATAAAAGAAAAAATATTGTTTAAATAAATTAAGAGTTAAATCTTGGCTACACATCTTGATATCCTTTTAGTGGTTAGGATTGAGTCTGACGTTCTCACTTAAAATAAGCGGATGTATTGGAACTAATCCATATATATATATATATATATATATATATATATATATATATATAGAGAGAGATATATATATATATATATATTATGTACTTAAAAGTTCTAGTTAAAATATATGTGTATCTTAAGTATGTTTTATATTTCTCATTAGCCAGCTCCAATTGATATTTTATATTAAGTAATGTTATCAGTATTTTTACTTTTGGATTTAATGAGAGCTATAAGTTTTCTCATCATTCTTACCCCTTATTTAGTTATTATAATATTAATAAAATAATTAAAGACCTTGTAAAGTATCTTGTTTGTTTTGAAAAAAATTACTTATTATCATAAATTAAACGCCAATACATTCAATGTGTTGTATTTTCTATCATATAAAAAATTTCCATAATAATATAGTTGCACACAATATTATATATAATGCAATTTTTTTTTATATAGATTTGGAGTCCTACTTTTACTACAAGAAAATGAGAAAATTCCAACAAAAATTACAACAAGAATATAACGATTTTCTTATGTTGAATTGAGTAAAAATTATGTCTTTTGGTTTCTGAAATATATTTTACCTTATTGTGATTGTATTGATTTATTAAAATGTATTACAAATGAGAAAGGTGATAGATTATGTAAAGTATAATTTATAAATTGCAATGGCATGTTATTAATTTGATGGTATATTTTTTTTTTCTATTAACTAAATAATGCCCTCAATATGAAGTTATTTTGGATTTATCACTGTAATTAGCTTTCCAATGGAACTTTTATTGAATTTTGCACAATACCAATGATAGTTTTTTCAAAGATAAAATATGGTCCAAAACAAATTCTAATGGAAATTCAGGTAATTGTTTTTTTTTTTTCCGAAACGATAGAGATATTATAATTGAAATATTTAAATCTACTAAAGTTCATGTAATTTAATTTAAACTCTGTTGCAATTGCCAATGAAATTTTCCAACAAAGCAATATATTCGTTGGAATTTTCAGTAGAATACCTCACCGTTGAGTTTTTCATTGCAATATAGCAATTTTTTTGTAGTCCTCTCAAACATTAATGTTTTATGTAGTTTTTATTTATTAATTGTTGTTTGTTATGTTTTTGTGCCTATTTTTCTTGTGTTTTATGTGTTAGTCGAGTCATTTTTAGGTTCGATTTTGTGTCATCCGGTCCATTTTATCGTGTTTTATGTGTTTTTGTTCTCGTTGTGTGTATTTGTATTTTGCCGTATTTTTGCGTCTCTTTTGGTGTGTTGTATAGGTCCTACTAGCACGATTAGGAAGATGAGCTATTCTCCGAGACAATTCCGAACCATCTGAGTAATTTTCGAGATGAGATTCTAGCCCGAGAACAATGAATTCGCACCTAAGAACTCGCAGCGAGATTGATCTCACGGCCCGCGAAATGGCTTGCGAAATTCATGGAAACACCCCGGCACTCGCTGCGGCCCAAAATTGGCGACCTGGGGACATGG
>CACSLK010015718.1:6193551-6203808 GCA_902706635.1 Striga hermonthica
ATGTTGAATGTTTGTCCGTGATTTGTGCATATCGAGATCCTCATATGTTCCAACACCTTGTTGACGAGGTAGACATAGCACACAAATAACAAAACGCAGGTCGAGGCTCGACTCCTCAAACACTTACATTATATAAAATAGTCCTATAAATGACTATTCAACACACGAACACATATAACTATACCCACGCGGTTCAACTCAGCTACATAGTTCATAAAAGCATGCAGGCAAAACAAACACATCATTTCTGAACTCATAACACGAATTTTTTCAAAACTTAACCCCGGCAGCGTTTTTAAAATCGACATCACTTGCAGCACACAAATCTTTCAACCTGATTCAAGTTGCACTAGAACCCTAATACATTCCTCTACAATTCTTATGAAACACCGAAACAAATAAAGGCATTTAGCAGGAGATTAATCATCAAACATATAAAACCGAGTTGCACCACCATTTAAAATTTAACAGCTGACAGGACCTCAGTATTTGCAAGATAAATGATGCTACAAACCTCCAAATGACTTGACTTAAAAACTAATAGATAGCTAACTCGATTATCTACAACTTTGCTAAAGATCACATTGGCAAATAACAACATTATCAACAAGTTTAAATACAAAACATGCGGTTCATGAAATCTGTCAGAAACAAGTTCATGCTACAAACAGCACTTCAGTAAAACGACTCCAACTCATGCTACATAGCTCCTATCAGCATGCATTTTACCTCATTAGAAACCTAAAAAAATACTTATAACTTTCATGAAGACATCAGTTGATAATAATACCGTTCAACAAGAGATAAATCGACATATATATAGAACATGTTTCAGCCCAAAAATCTGGAAAGCAGCACATGCATAGGTTCAGAAAAACAATCTTATCTCGTACTACAAACATCACCTCGACTTGAACTATATATGTATGGAAAACTAAGAAATAGCTCTAACATTTTCATGAAGACCACAAATTCGTTTGAACACATTAACACACCATAAACAGATCAGACATGAAATAAGTACATGTTGTCGGGTTTTGTTTAAAACTGCTTGTGCGATAATTTTATAAAAATCATAACTTATTCGTTTCAAGTCGGAATCACATTATTCCAGAGCCCAGAGAAAGCCTACAAAACGAACTTCATTTCATTTGAAGGATCCGACACCAGATAACAAGTTTCTGAGGGTCCTTAAGCAGTATAACAGAACAACAAATACAAGATAAACCATGCAATGATCACATCATACGATTCTATTCAACAATGGCATTTAACAAGCACAATTACAACTTCAAATAACATACTTTCAGCATATAATCACAATGAACAGAAGCTCGAACATCACATAAACAACAGGGCCACACTACAACTCAACATGCCCTCAAAATAAATTCTAAACATTAAAAGATGGTTAAGCCTTGTACCTGCTTCTAGGAATTTACTAATCGGCTCGAAAGAAAGGGAAAACGGAGCCATAATTCACGTTCACCAATCTACAAAACGCAGACTGGCTCTGATACCAAACTGTAACGCCTCACTTTTATTTGCCAAAAATCAGAATAAATTTTTTAAAAATTTATTTCTAAATCATTTGTGGTATTACTTATTTTCAAATCAATAATCAACAACAAGCTCAATACTCAATCATCAATCATCATTCCTTAATAAACAATAATAAATCTTCAATCGTCAATAATCAGTCATCCATAATCAATCCTCAATAGGAACTAAGGAGCATCTCATTAACAATACTTCAATTCTCAATAATCCAATATTCATAACTAGCCATAACCATTTCAATAAGCGAAAACAATATCAAATAACAAGTGACCACCACTCACATCCCTCCGTCATGCCCGCACTTACTAACCTGCATCCATGAAGAGCAGGTGGGGGTGAGCACAAATAGAAATCGTGCTGCTCACCACTATGCAATAATCAATAATCAATAATCATGAAGAGCAGGTATGGTCGCAACATGTATACAAAATAATTCTCTATCCCATCTCCTATCAATAATCAATAACGAGTCTCATGTGCACACCTATAGCAATAGACTACTGCCGAACTATATACCAAACGCCTTCGCTAAGGACTTACAATGAGTTCCCGACCAGTAAGAGTAAATCCACCCAGAGGCCAGGACCTACGCCTTGGTCTTACAACGAGGATCACCAGCCAAGGCTCACGACCTGACTGTCAACAATAATAAAAGAGACTACCCATTGGGTACGTTCTATAGCTACGGGGATAACCATTCGACAGCCGATACAGCTCACATCGAAGGTTACATGGTTCACATGCATACATTGATCATACCACATGCAATAATAATTAATTATGGCATAGCAATTTCGTAAATAAACCCACCTTGTTGACGAGGTAGACAGGGCACACAAATAATGTAATGTCCCGTTTGTTTATGAAAATTTTGAGATTATTTATTTTTGCATTATTATTATTATTGTTATTATTAAATGTCTAATTGTTTAGATGCTTATTAATATTAAATAAATATTATTGTATGTATTATATATATATATATAATCCAGTTTTTATTAATTATTGTCGAGTATGGTTAGAACCCTTTTATTTTCCTAAGTATTGAACCGAGAGCCCGAGGCCGTACGCTATAACCGCGCCCATGACCCGAACATCAGAGTCGATATTTTCATGGCCCTTAGAGTTGTAGCAATTTTTCCTGGTACTTTTAAAATTCCAAAATTTTGGTACCAGTCATAAAATTTTGATACCATTATGACCGGCCATCAAGCCACTTAGTGCTAATTGATTTCCCTCAATTTGTAACCTCCTAATTTAGGTTTATGGCATTAATATCTTTGACCCATTCTTTTCTTTTCATTGCTAAATCCGAAAGTGAGACACCCAAAAATCGGTTTATCATTAGCATTATTCCATAGCAATAATATTCTCCATTTTACTCTCAAATTTCCATCTCGGCATTTAGCAAGGGATATATTCGCTCCACCTCTCTTTCTCACGGCACTCAATGTTAGTATTTTATTTTCTCTATTATCTTGTATTATGTATAAACAAGATAATTTTAATGTGGTCCACATGTTCCTATTTGTAAAGAGTACAAATACTGTTAATCACCTATTAATTCTATGATGGACAGAATTAATAAGTAGATATTGTACCTTATATCAAAAGGAACCATTAACCAAAAGATATCATATATTAAAAGGTACCTTTCTGCCAAAGGGTACTATTGGTTATAAAAGGTCCCTAGGCTCATCACTTTACAACTACAAAATTTTACACCATCTAAAAGAAAGTGAAGAGCCTAGAAGACCCTGACCGAATAAAGTGAAATTGACGAAGCCTTCACCGTTGTCTTCTACAAGTTCTCCAAATTACTCAAATACACAAACAAGCAATGGCTGGAGGTATGTAATCTCGATCATTCCGTCGCACTGATATATGATTGAATCGGATAAATATTCTTATATTTGGTATCAGAGCAGAGTTTAATCTCTGCCTTGCTTGTGTTAAGTATATTTTCATATTTGAGTTATTATCCATGAAATTGTGATATTAAATTTGTTGATAATTTAATTTGTTCATGGAGTTAATTTGAGATTTAAATATGGAATTTGATAAATTTCATATACATATGTGATGGTTCATAAATTTGGATGAGATGTATTGGTGTTTTTTGGGAATCTGTCATATTGATGAAGATGATTAAAAAAATAAAAAATAAATAATAAAAAAAATTGCTATAGTGATGGCAGCAAGTCTCGTACCCAAAAGTGTCTGTTGGGGATTTTCTGAAATAAGCCTATCACCACCCTGCCAATTTGTTATTTCTAATTTTGTGATGACAATTTACATATGTAACTGTTTATTGAGAATTGATTAGCATATGTTTTCATGCTTTTAATATTAAAACTTTGTTTAACTATTATTTTATGATTAATATGTTTACGCTTGAATTATTTTGTATGCTTTAAATTATAAATTATGCATGCAATAAAATTATGTTATCAAGCATGTTACAAATATTAATCTTGATAGCTCATGGATAAATAATCGTTTATAGATTTACAATTATAAGAGTTATTATTTCATGTTATGTGGTGAATATAATTTTAATTAATTAAGGAGTAGCCACAACATCCTTATTTGATTGGAATTGTATATAAATTTTGTTGGTAACCACATATGGATATATAACATAAGTTGTAATTTTTCATATAAAATATGGTAGATCTTATCCCACAGGAATTTCTACTATATTTGTGTGATTAATTAGGATAAAATATTAAATTAATTTTCTAATTTGCCCACATGGATTAAAAAATGGTGATAATTTAATAGTTTTATCAAGAAGGTTGTAAATCTAATTGAATTAGAACTTTAGCCCACGGGCAAGTTTTATGTCTATAGATTTATGTTTAGACGTATTTTATATTGATATAACATGTCATATTATTTGTTTTTAGCTTCAAATCTGTTAATATGAGCATGATTATTATATGTTGCAGTTATTCAACCTGTTAATCACTCTAATATGAAAATTGATGCTCCTGAGCTCAATGGGGACAATTATAAAATTTGGAAGGAGAAAATACTTCTTCATTTGGGGTGTGTGGACATTTACTATGCCATTAGGAAGGACGAACCGACTGCTACAACTGATAAAAGCACTCCAGCAGAAGTGGTTCTTTATGAAAGGTGGGAACGATCTAATCGTCTCCGCGTTATGTTTATAAAGACCAAAATTTCTGCTGGGATCCGGGGTTCGGTCGAGCAATATGACAATGTCCGTGTCTTATTGAAGGCAATTGATGATCAATTTGTGTCTTCTCACAAGGCATTGGCCAGTAACCTTATAATGAAGTTCTCTTCTCTAAAGCTTACCGAAATTAGAGATGTGCGTGAGCACATCATGCGCATGAGGGATATAGCGGCTCAACTAAAGACACTTGAAGTTGAGATGTCGGACTCTTTCCTAGTTCATTTCATTTTTTGCACTCTTCCTTCTCAATATGGTCCTTTTAGGATATCCTGCAACATACATAAGGATAAGTGGTCTATAAATGAATTAATGACCATGTGTGTTCTGGAAGAAGGACGTTTGGCTATGGAAGAGGGTGAGCAAGTGAATATGACTACTAAATATGGAAAGAAAAGACATTTTCAAGCCAAGGATAAAGGGAAGGATAAAATTCCTCCTCAAAGGGAAATTAAGAAGGAAATCAAGTGTTTTTTTCTGTAAAAAGAAAAATCACGTGAAGAAAGATTGTCCTAAGTTCCAAAAGTGGCTTGAAAAGAAAGGTAATCAACTTTCTTTTGTTTGTTATGAATCCAATATGGTTGATGTTAATCATAACACATGGTGGATTGATTCTGGTTCTACAATCCATGTTACCAATTCCTTGCAGGGATTGCTAAACATGCGGAAACCAGTGGGAAGTGAGCATAGCATCTATTCGGGAAACAACAAGATGCCCTCACATGTGGAAGCAGTAGGAACGTGCAAACTAATTTTAAGTAGTGGTTTTGTTTTGTATTTGTAAAAGACTTTTTATATTCCTAGTTTTGCTAAGAACTTGATTTCAGTATCTAGACTATTAAAGTGTGGTTTTTCACTTAACTTTTCAAACTTAGATTTTAGTTTATCTTTTCAATCAAATGTTGTTGGTACTTGAATAATATCTAATGGTCTTTTTCAACTTAATTTGCAAAATGAGGATAATTACAAAGTTATGCACGTTCATAATAATGCTGGTATAGAAAGATGTGTTATGAATGATGATTCCTCTATCTTGTGGCATCGGAGATTATGTCATATCTCCATTGACAGAATCAAGAGATTATTAAGTGATGGAGTACTTAATACTCTAGATTTCTCTGATTTTGAGACTTGTATAGATTGCATTAAAGGCAAGCAAACTAACAAGTCAAAGAAAGGTGCCAAGAGGAGTTCTGAAATATTGGAAATAATTCATACGGATATTTGTAGTCCTAATATAGATGCATACCGTGATAAGTACTTTATCAACTTTATTGATGATTATTCACGTTTTTATGTATCTCTACTTGCTTAACAATAAGAATGAAGCGCTTGATGCCTTTATGGTTTTTAAGGCTGAAGTAGAGAAACAATATGGAAAGCAAATAAAAATCGTGAGATCAGATAGAGGTGGTGAGTACTATGGTAGATACACTGAAAGTGGACAAGCATCTAGTCCTTTTGCTAGATTTCTTCAAGAAAATGGGTTTGTTACCCAATATACCATGCCAGAATCTCCGGATCAAAATGGTGTAGCTGAACAAAGAAAGCGAACATTATTGGACATGGTGTGAAGTATGATTGCTAGTTCCAGACTTCCTAAGTTTTTGTGGACTGAAGCTCTCAAAACGGCTATGTACATATTGAACAGAGTTCCACCTAAGGTTGTCTCAGAGACTCCATTTGAGTTATTCAAAGGTTGCAAACCAAGTTTGCAACATGTACGCGTTTGGGGATGTCCGTATGAAGTGAAAGTTTACCATCCTCAAGAAAAGATGTTGGACCTGAGGACAATAAGTGGGTATTTCGTTGGATATGCCGAAAGGTCTAAGAGATAAGATTTTACTATCCATCTCATAACACTAGGTTTGTGGAATCAAGAAATGCAAAATTTCTTGAAAATGACTTGATCAGTGGGAGCAGTCAATCTTTGGACATTAGTTCTGAGAGAGACTATTCTAGAAATCTCATTGCAAGTGATAGCATGTTTGTTGTCAATAGTATGCCTCAAGTACAAGCATATGTTGAACAGCGGGTTTTGGAAATTCCACAAAATGTTGAACCACATCTTGTAGATCCTGAAGTTCAGCATATTCCTGATCCAATTGAACACAACTCTGGAAATCAGGAAGTTGTTGATCAAGAACTAAGGAGTTCTACTCGCTCAAGAAAGTCAGCAATTCCTAGGGATTATTTTGTGTATTTGCAAGAGAGTGACTACAATATTGGAGCTGAAAATGATCATGAGACGTTTTCACAAGCTAGAAGTTTGAATCAATCAAACTTTTGGTATTATGCCATGAAAGAAGAGATGGATTCTATGGCATCGAAAGTCTGGAATCTTATTGTGTTGCCTAAAGGTGTGAAACCTATTGGTTGTAAATGGGTTTTCAAAACCAAGAAAGATTCACAAGGCAACATCGAAAGATATAAAGCAAGACTTGTTGCAAAAGGATTCACTCAAGAGAAGGAATTTATTACACGGAGACTTTCTCTCCAGTATATAAGAAAGATTCTCTTCGAGTTATTATGGCATTAGTAGCTCATTTTGATTTTGAGTAACATCAAATGGATGTGAAAACAGCATTCCTTAATGGTGATTTACTAGAGGATGTTTATATGAAACAACCTGAAGGGTTTTCCTCTAGTAAGGGTGAGCATTTATTTTGCAAGATTAATAAATCAATATATGTGCTGAAACAAGCATCCCTACAGTGTTATTTTAAGTTCCATGAAGTTATCACTTCATTTGGTTTTGAAGAAAACATCATGGATCAATGTATATACCAGAAGGTTAGTGGGAGCAAGACATTTTTTCTACTTCTATATGTTGATGATATACTACTTGCAACTAATGATAAGGGTATGTTATATGAGGTGAAACAATTTCTCTCTAAAGGCTTTGATATGAAAGATATGGGTGATGCGTCTTATGTCATTGGCATTAAGATTCATAGAGATAGATCTCGAGGCATTTTAGGTTTGTCTCAAGAGGCCTATATTAATAAAGTTTTAGTTAGATTTCATATGAAAGATTGTTCACCAAGCGTAGCCCCAATTGTAAAGGGTGATAGATTCAATTTGAATCAATGTCCGAAAAATGAGCTCGAACGTGAACAAATGAAATCCATTCCATATGCTTCAGCTGTTGGAAGCATTATGTATGTCAGGTCTGTACCAGACCAGAAATTACATTTGTTGTTGGGATATTAGGGAGATATCAGAATAATCCAGGTATTGACCATTGGAGAGCTGCAAAGAAGGTGCTAGGGTACCTTCAAGGGACAAAAGATTATATGCTCATGTATAGACGAACTAAAAATTTGGAGGTGACTGGTCACTCAGATTCTGACTTTGTTGGCTGCATTGTTTCACGAAAATCCACATCTAGATATATTTTCATGTTAGCCAGTGGAGCTATATCTTGGAAAAGTGCCAAACAAACCTTGACCGCTATTTCGACAATGGAAGCGGAGTTCGTATCGTGTTTTGAAGCTACTAGTCATGGCGTATGGTTAAAGAGTTTCATATCTGGGCTTAAAATTGTTGATTCTATACCTAAGCCATTGAGACTACATTGACATAATTTAGCTGCGGTATTCATGGCAAAGAATAATAAAAGTGGAAGTCGAAGTAAACACATCGACATCAAGTACTTAGCCGTGAGGGAACGTGTGAAAGAAGAAAAAGTGTTCATTGAGCATATTAGCACTGAATTAATGATTGCTGATCCTTTGACTAAGGGCATGCCACCTAAGAATTTTAAGGATCATGTAGTACGAATGGGACTCGGTTCTAGTATGTAACATTTGGTTGTATGTACATTTGTTTTTACTTGTTACATTATAAGTTTTATTAATATTTTCTCACTTAATTTGTGCACATTTATCTTGAGAATTATTATTTATGTTTGGACCTAGAATAAACATTGGGTTTATTCATTAAGTAAAAGGCAGTTTTGTGGATCAAAGTGCATTGTAATACATGGAACATACTACTCAATTTTAGAGGACATATCGCTATGATTCGTGTTCTTTGTATTCTATTGTTTTGGATACAGTAACATATGGACCAAGTGGGCGAATGTTAGTATTTTATTCTCTATTATCTTGTATTATATATAAACAAGATAATTTTAATGTGGTCCACATGTTCTTATTTATGAAGAGTACAAATACTGTTAATCACCTATTAATTCTATGATGGACAGAATTAATAAATAGATAATGTACCTTATATCAAAACGTACCTTTAACCAAAAGGTAACATATATTAAAAGGTACCTTTCTGCCAAAGGGTACCATTTGTTATAAAAGGTCCCTAGGCTCATCACTTTACAACTACAAAATTTTACACCATCTAAGAGAAAGTGAAAGAGCCTAGAAGACCCTGACCGAATAAAGTGAAGTGACGAAGCCTTCACCATTCTCTTCTACAAGTTCTCCAAATAACTCAAATACACAAACAAGCAATGGTTGGAGGTATGTATTCTCGATCATTCCGCTGCACCGATATATGATTGAATCGGATAAATATTCTTACACTCAACTCTCTAAATTATTTCAATCATTAACCATTGTTTCGCCGCGACCACCATCACCTTCTGCTCATGTCCAGCGTTCCTTTCACGAGCCACCCGGAGTCACCATACTCGACGTGCGAGCCGCCTTCGAACGCCGAGCACACGTAGATGATTTCTCCACCTGGGACCGAACCGTTCGTCACTCCCTTTGGTGTTTGGTAGTAATTTGCTAAACTTTATTAATTTATGTAAATATGTGCTCATTTGCTGAATATATTTGATTTCATGAGTTATTTGAATTTATATGAATATATATATATTCTATGTTAAGCTTTAAAAAGAAATTTAGATCTTAGGGTTTAATTTTGAAACCCTTAACATCTGAATTAGTCTCGTGGTCAACTCATGAATTATGGAACAACTTGAGGTCCTGATCACTATGTCTTTGGCCTTGTACAATTTGTACTTGTACTTTCCGAGTTACGCATTTTTTAAGTCGGTGTCATTTCTAAAAATTGTTAAATACGTGATAAATCGTGTAGGGATTAAAAAATTCTAAATTTCGGATATGTTTCTCCTGTGTTATGTATCTTCTTCGTGTCAAATTTCATAATTTTTGGAGTTGAATTGCTAGGGTAAATAATTAATTATTCGTATCTGCAGTGTTATACCACAAATTCTCGAACCGCTGGATCGCTCCGCTCGAACCGGGTTGCGTTTCCTTGATCGTCGGTACCTGTAAAGCACGCTGGGGGTGGTCCCGGTGCGAACACTCTGACGCTCAAGTCAGTGATGGTCTAGAGAGAAAATGACAGAGTAACGAGACAACTCGTGAATGTGTGTTGTGTAAAATGAATGAAACTGCTCCCTTTTATAGGAGAAATTTGGAGAGTCCCAGTGGGATAAGAAGTCTTCTTTGAATAAACCTCTTAATTAGGTTAAGGGTCTTTTGAATTCCTAGAGCCCCTGCTGC
>CACSLK010015718.1:6236391-6255020 GCA_902706635.1 Striga hermonthica
ATATTGATTATTGTTTCTAAACAACATATTGTTTGATAAATATTTTTATGATAGAGTGATATTTTTTTCACATATTCATAGTTGCCATTGAAAAAAAATATTGTCGTCACTAAGAATTACCTTATTAATGACATTTTTTGTTTTCGTCAAAACTATACATATTTTACGACGAATTCGTCACAACATAAAGACTAATGGTGATGAATTTCATTAATTTAATCAATTTTTATATATAACATTGTCAGTTTTCGTCAGAGAATTACATATTTTATGACAACTTGTGTCACAATTATGTATGTAGTAATTGTAAGTTTCATTTGCCATTAAAAAGTCTTATTTATTAAACTATTAAATTTCATCTTAAATTTATATATTTATGACAACTTTAACATAATTTAATAGTTATAAATAATAAATTCTATTTTTATTACAGAAATGTACCCTATTTGTAACAACGGAAAATGAGCTTAAGATGTCATATTGTTTTATCAATATTGATCTTAAATATAGTCAATAGTTTATACATACAACATTTGATACAAATGTTTCTATATTTGTATTTATAGTCACTATATTGTTGTAGATTATATATATATTATGCAATGATCAAATATAATTGAATAATCATATTTTAAATAAGAGGAAAATGTTTATGAATCTACTACAAAAAAATTGTTATATTCCAACATAAATGGCTTTAGGTAGCACCATTTATTGTAATACTTTACAAATTATTGGTTTTGTATCATATTATTGTAACACTTTTAATATAAGTATTACCAAAAACTAGCAAAAGTATCATATAAGTGTTACAAAAAACTACCAAAAGTATTACCTTTGACTTTAGGTAGCACGAACAACTGCAGCGCCAATATTGTATTACCTATTGTCTAAAGTATTACAATAAATGGTGCTACCTAAAGCCATCTATACTTATATAAAAAGAATAACATTTTTTAAAAAAATTTAAAGTCAAATTCTTAGTCAAACTTTGTTAGCATTAAATACTTACCAATTTGGGTAAGTTTTTGAATTTTTTTATTCAGTAACATGGGAAAACATTAAATGCTTCTCTTAATTTGTGGAATTAGTTATAACTCATTGTAAAATATTCAATCTTTATAGCTACTGTGTGATTTCATGCCGCCTGATTACATTTTGTCAGATTTCATCCGTCTCTTACATGGATAATTAAGAATTTGTAGTTTTTATGGTGATTCAATTTAGTTAGCTAATGTGAATTATACTTATTATTCATATAAATATAAATTTTTAAATATATGATAAAATTTTACCAAAATAATTATTTTATGGAATCACATTGTAGTTAAATTGAATTTTTGAATAAAAATTTAAAAATGACACTTATTATGAAATTAATATAATGTATTTTATTATCAATTACATGCACTATAAGGGTTGTATACTATTTTTTTTTTCATCTTAAGGAGTATCAATAGTGTTCCCAGTTCTCCTATTGGGACCCATGACCTATAGATTATAGGTGAAACGTCTTACCACTCAAGCTGCACTTCGTTGTCGGGTTGTGTACTAATTTTAAATAAACATGTTCTATGTGATTTTGCACAATTTAAATTTCAGATAACATTGAAATTTTTAATTTATAAATATTAATGTAATAAACATCTCTTACCCGCGCATCGCACGGGGTTCGTACTAGTTTATGTTGGAAAATTCTATCGTTATATATTCTAATGAAAATTCCAACGGATATTCCAACGATATAGCTTCCGTTGGAATGATTCCAACGAAAATTTCAACAAAATTTTCTGTTGGAATGTGTTTTCTATTCGAATATTAGATGGAATTTGATGATTCAAATGACTATAATTCCAACGGCTTTTTACTGTAGGAATTTCTGTTGGAATATATTTCAACCCCCGTTGGAAAATCTGCCGTTGGAATCGTCAAAATTCAACGGAAATTCCAATGAAAAACTCATTCCAATGGAATATTTTTGTTGGAATTTCCGTTGGAATCCATTGAAAAATTCCAACATAAATAATAACATTAAAATATATCCATTAGAATTGCCGTTGGAATTCTATTGGAATGTATTTCCGTTCGAATTTCATCATTTTGTTGTAGTGATCTTTGAGATATAATTGGATTTATTTAATATATAAATATCTCATATATATAATTATTGATATATACATAAGTTATTATAGTAAATCAAAATTTCCAATATAAGTACTATGTAATAGTTAATATATATATAAAATTTATATTATCATGTCACATATATTGATATAGCTTAGTGAAAGTCACATTGTGAATGCAAAAGTCTAGTGTTAAAGTCTCACTAAAGGATAAAATAATAAATTTTACCATGGTTTTATTAGTGTATACTTTTTTTTTTCCAAATATTAGTGTGTATACTTAAAACATGGGTTTTTGCGTAATGAACTTTATCTTTCTTTTGAATAAATTATGTTTAATTAAAGTGTCTTATGTTGTGATGTTTTAGGTTTGGATATTGTTGTCCATCACGGATGAATCAAAAGATCACATATTGGTTACTTTAAAAACCTAAATAACATCGTTCACAACTTAGATGGAAATGAACAACACAAAGTGAACGGTTGTAGTGTTAACTGTACAGTCTATCTTGACTCATTGATAACATTAATGTAATGTGTGCATCGAACGAATCTCAGTAAGGATAAGTTTGTTTTGAACTTATCGATAAACAAACTAGACCTCATCTAATTACAGCATACTCATAACCGTAAGATATAAATAGGAATGTGCATACAGTAGCTGCTACTTTGATTCACTAAAAAGTGAGACCCATTCTACTGAGTCAATAGTCTGTCGTGTTTTGGGTAGTTATGTTATGTGTATGGTGTGTCGTTAGATTATTTACATTCGCCATGTGCAATAATCAGATGATGTCCTCGAGATGAGCCCAAGAAAGATTATTATGTTAAACTCTACAGTTGCATTATGTTCCGACATAAAAATAATGCACTGAGTTGTACTAGTCTCGGCACAAGAAGTTAATTAATTATATTATCATTAATTAATTAATTGACGAATATTATGTCTTAAACACATGTAGATAAATCGAGTAATTATTGTCGGAATCTCAAATTGTAATTTGGTAGCCAAATAGGGAGATCAACGGTTTTTTTTAGTGGACTGAATAATGCGTTCAAGTATGAGCATAGTGGACTTGACCAGGGTTAGGCCCATACTTGGTAAAATCATATTTAGCACCTCCTTAGGGTCCATGTTGAAGCTTTTAAATACACACATCCTTTTATGACTGTAATCATAGTAGAGAGATAACATTGTGAGTTGCCCAATAAGACAAACATAGTGTGTAAGGGTCATACAAAAGAAGTCACGACGTAAACATGTGACTCCTGCCGCTGACCGTTGTCCGACAGCCGACGTGCGCTCTCACGTCCGCGACCGAAGCCAGCCTCGACCGCAACCAGCTTGTGACGTCGAGCCCAACCATGATGCACTGTCCTCGCGAACCACGACGAGTAGCTCCGTGGTGTTTGCCATATAAACGCCACCGTGACGAGAGCCGGTGATCCCTCAGCCGACAATTTTTCAATTCTCATGATTGTTCAAGAGGTTCAGACGATCTCTATATTGAAATCAAAAACGTCTCAGAGTTTGAAAACTTTTAAGCGATGAATGTTCAAAGCATTCTTTAGTCTGTTGTGCTTTAGGCTTATTTTTGTAGACTTCGATCCGTGACTTACATGAATCACGACGTTCATTATAGAATCCTAATAAGTGGCATCAGAACACTTGGTTTAATTCTTTTTTTTTTTTCTGTAAAGTTTGGATCTTTAAACTTTATGTGCTAATATTCATGAATTAATTGTGTTCAATGCGGGACATTTATTTGTTGGATTATATTGCATAACCTGATTTTGCAGGTGATTAGATATCCATTATTATGTCCTTGATTGTATGTCTTAATTTTATGCATGTTTTTAAAGCCTCGAGGTCGTCGAGGAATTTTTTGTTATAAATACTTGTAATAAATATATTTACACAGTGAGGCACTGTATATATTTATCACTTTTTAGATTAGCATGTAAACTCATCCATGGGACTAAGATTCGTTCAATTTATTTTATTTAAATCATATGCTCTTTGCGAACAACCATGAAGACTCTCGGATGTCAACGACCGGTGATGAGACTCGGCGACTGCATGACTACAAGCATGCATGGTCACACATGAGCCGTAAACAGCTTGCCATTGCGACTGTTCGAAAGCGATCGACCAAGCGTTGGCCACAACGCACATGCAAAACCCTAAGAGATAGCAACGAAGGCCCTCGATGACCTTGCGAACGGTAGCGTGCATGGGGAGCTCGGCGAACCCGGCAGCATGCAGGCCTTCGTCCAGCTTGTTTTGAGCGAGTGCGGGATGGTGTTCTAATAGCACAGTTGTTCGACGCAGACATGAATCGTGAACCCCAGCAACGCACAAGGCACTAGAAGTGTGTTTCGCATAGGTCGAGGCAACGCTCGATATCTTAGCGCGACACAAACCTAAGAGGACTAGATGCCATTCGGCAGCACTACCGCAGACCTCGGCAACCCCTGCGGTGCGAGAGTGCCGAGTGACTCGTGCGAAAGATTCTGCCATGTATAGCGAGCCCAACGACAAGATTTTCCAAGTGACCTTGACAATGTTCTGGCGAGGGCATTACTTCCAACGATGGTGACGGTAAGGTGCGACAATTTTGATGGAGGAAGGTAACTTGGAGAAGAAGTTTACTGCCTTTAGAGTTCTTTTCTGATATGGAATATATGTCCCAATAGAAAAGGAATTTGATAATTTTCTAATTGTAAAGGATCCTAAATTAATGACCATAATAGTGGGATATTTTATTTCCACATTTTATCATTTGCTATTATTTACTTAGATATGAATGTGATTAATTAACAATGCTGAAATTCCAAGGGAATTAATTGTTAATTTTGAAAGTGAATAATTAATTAAATTGCGAAGGTGACATGTGAATTAATTTAATTCATATTAAAAATCCTCATTTAGAATACTAAGTGAGAGATGGAATTTTCAAAGATAAGATAATTTTTGAGTCCTAAAACCTTCGTTTATGATTTGTCAATGATGTATGTTTTTGGAAGTGTAGACCTCTCCTAACAAGGGACATTACTGAAATTTAATTGCGGAATTACAAGGAGAACTATAAATATTGAAAATTATGTTTAGTGCTCAAAAAGGCCCGCCTGACGGGGGACTGTAGTCTTTCGTAAAGACCTTAGGATGTGGAAATGAACTTCACTTAGATTTGACGAGAATCATACTCTCCTATTGGAGTCACCGAATTTTGTTCACATGGCCAAAGGCAAACCAACTATTAATTTCGCTCGCCGTGAATTTGATTTTGGCTTATGGAAATAAGTGGGAACTAGTAAAAGCCTTACTATTACAAAATTGAATGCGTGAAGCTGTCCTAACGTGGCATACATCATTCCAAGTGCTTTGAGATGTCGTGAATTTAACTTATTATTGTTTGAGGATATAAATGTTAATGTTTAAATTCAAATTGTGTTTATATTGTAAATGTTTTTTTTATTCTCAAGCTTAATTAATCATGTCTTTCAATACACTTTCTGTCACTGTAAAAGAAAATCAACTTATTGTTCCTAATTATAATGATTGGATGAAGAACTTAAACATTGTCTTGACTGCAAAGGGGTACAAGTTCGTCCTATCTGAGAATTGTCCAGAGAAGCCCACTGAGGTGTCCACTAAGCTTGATAGGGAAAAGAATGCTAGGTGGAAGAATACTGACGAGATGGCTCGTTTCTACATTATGCCATCGATGTCTAATGTGCTTCAACATCAACATCAGACCATAGACACCGTCTATGACATGCTTCTCAACCTTAAGATGCTCTTTGGAGACTAGTCTAGGGCTACTATATAGGAGGCTATGTGGGTTCTGATGAACACGTCCATGGATGAGGGCACTCCCGTGAGGGATCATGCCCTTAAGCTAATGACCCAGCTCAACGAGCAAGAGGTCCTTGGGGCTGATATCGACAGGGAGACCCATGTTGATATCGTTCTCCATTCGCTTTATGAGAGCATTGAGCATTCTGTTTAAACTACAACATGAACAAGTTGTAGTTCTCGCAAACAGAGCTTCTCGATGAGCTTTAGGCGGCTGAGGGAATGTTTCATCAGAACTCAAAGGCGGAGGTGGTCGAGCGATATTGGTTCTTTACCTCTGGATCCAAAAGGCCGAGAGAATGAGAAAGTCTATTGGGAAGGCCAAGGTGAGGCTTGGGCCCATGATCGCTTTGGTGGTAGCACAGATATGTGGGAAGTAGCTGAAAGGAAAGTGCTATCACTGCAAGAAATCACGACACTAGAAGGCCGACTACCCTCTCTTCAAGAAGGGAAATGGATGTATTTTCTATTCTTTTGTTGTAGAAATATGTGTAGTGGTGTTATCTACCAGTATCAGGTGTGTGGATACCAGAGCTACTGATCATGTCTGCAATTCATTGAAGGGGTTCACGAAAATCGGACGACTTAAGAATAGAGAGATAACCTTCTACATGGACAACGCCGTGAAGGTGGAAGCAGATGTAGTGGCAGACGTACTTTATGTTTTGATCGGAGCAGATGTTTGGTTTTAAGACATTGTCTTTATGTTCCAGTGTTTTGTCGAAATTTGATTTTACTTTTAACTGTTTATGGATGGTTTTTTCGTTACGTTTGATAACAAGGTTATTACTTGTTATCGAAATATTTTCATATGTCCTGGTTCATTAGTAGGCAACTTTTCTGTTATTAAATCAAACAATTCCATACTGCAACATCCAAAACTGAATAACACATTGACTAAATCTAATAAAGGAATGTAACATTCGAAAATGAGTCAAACATATCAGTGGCACCTTCAGCTCGGGCACATTAACCTTAGGAGAATACAGAGATTGGTATCCATTGGACATCATGGTCCAATGGAAGCTGATGACTACCCAACCTGCGAGTCCTACCTGGAAGACAAAATGTCTAAGCAATCCTTTACGGCTAAGGAGTGTATGTGCAAGAATGTGCGAGAACTGATTCACTCCAACTTATGTGGTCCTATGTTTGATGCAAAATAAAGAACGTTTTGAGTACTTTGTTTTGTTTATTCATGATACTCGAGATATGGATACATCTACCTGATGCGCCACAAGTCTGAATACTCTGAGAAAGTCAAAGAGTATCGGGTAGTGGTAGAGAAACATCATGGTAAGATTATCAAGTCACTTCGAACAGATCGAGGTGGCAAATACTTATTGAGAGAGTTTAAAAATTATTTTTTAGAAGCTGGATTGAGTCCCAACTCTCTGCACCTGACACGCCTTAGCAGAACGAGGTGGCAGAACACAGAAACAGGACTATTATGGAGATGGTTCCATAGATGATGAGTTTTTTGGATCTACCAGGCTCGTTCTAGGTATGGATCTTGAAATGGATTTGTACATCCTAAAAATAATTTCATCTAAATCTGTTTCCACTATCTCGAGTGAATTGTGAAAAGAAAGAAAGCCTAGTCTTGCATAATTATGGATTTTGGGTAGTCCGACACACATGCTAGTTCAGGATCCTGATAAGTTGGAGAAATGTTCAGAAGTACGGCTGTTTGTGGGCTATCCTAAGGGAACGACGAGTGGTTTATTCTATAGTCCCAGGGACTAAAAGGTGATTGTTAGCAAGAACACTAGATTCTTGGAAGAAGAATATATTTTATAACACAAGCCTGCTAGTAGACTTGTGTTAGATGAGTTAAAGGGGTGAGGTCAACAATCCAATACAGAGTGCGCAAGTAGCTACACCACATAATACTATGACACGAGTCATTGAAGATGCGCCTGTCCATACATTACTTCATTATAGTGGAAAGGTTGTTAGATAGCCCCATAAGTTTATTTTCCTCAAAGAGTCTTTGGGCTTAGTCTCGGGTGAAAACTAATCCTTGGACCTACGACGAGGAGCTCTAGGATAAGGATACAAAATCATGGAAATGTGCGATGATCGCTGAAATGGAGTCAATGGACTCCAACCAGATCTGGGATATTATAGCACCACCCACTGGGGTACGACCCATCAGATGCAACTGGGTCTACAAGAGAAACATATGATCATATGGCAAGGTTGATACCTTCAAAGCGAGGCTTGTTGTGATGGGGCATACTTAAAAAGAGAGTGTCGATTATGAGGAAACTTTTTCAGTGGTAGCCATGCTCAAGACCATTTGAATTTTCTTGAATATTACCACTCATATAGATTATGAGATTTGGCAGATGGATGTTAAGATGACTTTCCTTAACGAGTTTTTTCAAGAAGTGGTTTATCACAGAAGGCCGTGAGCATCTTGTTTATTAGCTTAATCGGTCCATTTATGGACTAAAGTAAGCCTTGAGGTCTTGGAACATTCAGTTCAATGAGGTGATCCAGTCATACGAGTTCACTCAATGTCGGGATGAGCACTACGTGTACAAGAAAAGTTAAGAAAATGTGGCGGTGATTATTGTGTTGTACATAGACGACATCATTCTCACTGGACACAATGTATAAGTGTAGTAAGACATAAAGGTATGATTGTCCGAGCAATTTGAAATGAAGATTCTAGGAGAAGGGGGACACATTCTTGGCATCAAGGTGATTCTTCACCGAGATAAGATAATTTTATGCTTATCCTAGTCTTTATACATAGACACTGTTTTGTCTCATTTTAGCATGCAAGACTCCAAGACATGGTTTTTACCCTTTCAGCATATAGTTCCACTGTCTAAGAAAACGTCTCCCAGGACTTCTCAATCAGGTATAGGACATGATAAAAGATCTTTTTGCATCGACAGTAAAAAGTCTCATGTATGCTACACTGTGTAACTAAGGCATAGATTGTGACATCCGCAGTGATAACTAAGGAATCATTGTACGGGTCAGAGACATCTAGTGTGTCTTCCATCTCAATTTTAAGTGTCACCTCGAATTGCTTGATTTGGACTTCTACGACTTCCTTAGAAATTTTGTTTCCACGATACATCATTTTTCTTTCATTGTGGGAGTCTCCATGCTTGGGATCTCTCGCTATCATCTGAACCACGCCTCTCTTGGGCGGCCTCTCATCCTACTCATCAGGTCTTCTACGTTTTTCTTTGACCTTCCGATCATTTATCTTTTCTTTATCCTTCAGCGCGAATTCTTTCTGATGTCAAGCTCGGATAAGTCGCTTGATCTCGTCCTCTTCAAATGTCAGTCAAATTATTGTATTCCCTATTATATTTACGATCTGCATCACTTCGCGAGCGTACATATCCTCTCCCCCTTTGAATGAGGTTAAGCCGGGAAACATTTCTTATTTCCTCCCGTTATTCGAGAACCGTCCATACTTGAACCCGACCTTGTTGCGTTCTTTCGATTTTGATTCTTTGTTAGAGGACCGCTTATCACCTAAGCGGGCTTCTCCTCCAGTTGCCTAACTTTAGATTAGTAAAAAGTTAGATTTTGCATCTTCCATGTTAATGTAGTTATTGTACTTGGCCAATTGCTCATCAAAGGACCTCGCCAACCTCTTTGCTAATATGTTTCTGTTATGACCTCTTGCCTGATCTCCTCAAAAGTTGAGGTAACTATTTCACGAAGTGTTTTCCCTTCTCTCTGCTGCCTATTGATCAACGCCAGGTAAGTCTTCTCATGCTTCCTTGCACTCGAGATTTAATTAGCGAACTGAGAATGAATCTCTCAAAACTATAGATCGATCCAACGAGCAAATGGTTGAACCAGTCATGAGAGACCCAAATCATGTCTAATATTAAGCATAAAGTGAGTTAAAATCGATCTAAATAAATTAATAAGATCATATAATAGATAATTGACTTCACCACCAGAAGCAATCAAATTACTTAGAATTAATACTTTACAATTTTATTACTTGACCGAGAATATCATCACAACTATTTGATTAACATTATTTTATGATGTCAAAAGGGCAGTGTCATACATAAATTGTGGAACTTCCAGATATCACTCTCTACAAAAAATAATAAGAAAATAGTCATATTCCATAAAAAATTATATAGTAATCTACAACAATAAAAATTCCAATAAATATTCTAATATGTAGTTTCCGTTTGAATAATTCCAATAGAAATTCCAACGAGAATATTCCGTAGTAATGAGTTTTCATTTTTCTTTACTTGAAATTTGATTATTCAGACAATTATATTCAACGGTTCTTTACCGCAAAAGTTTCTGTTAGAATATGTATTTTCCATTATAATTTTTATTTAGCTCATATTTCAATTGTTTGCAAATTTACCGTTAGAATCGTAAAAATCCAACGAAAGTTCCAAATGAAAGTTCATTCAAACGGAATATTTTCTTTAGAATTTCGTTGTATCATCAGTTGTAAAATTTTCAACGAATATAATAGCATATATAAGAATATTTATCAGAATTCTCGTTGAAATACCAAATTTTCTGCTGGAATTTCTAACATTTTATTATAGTTACCCTTGATCTGGATATCATTTTTTATCTTTGGAATACAATAGCAGCTCGTCCATGTGATATAGCACTCTGTACTATAAACAATCTCGATTTGAACATGAATATGGCATACCAAAGAGAAAGAGAACTAGATATAAGAAGCCTAATAAAATATACAAATTAGTTATTTTCAACCGGAATTCAAGTTACGGCTTGGATTTATATTATTATATATTTACCATGACTTACATTATTGTAAAAAAAAAAAAAGTAATATGTAATTTATTGAGATTTTTTATCTCAATAACTTTTTTCATTACAAAACTTATTGCAGTGTCGATTAATAATTGGGATACCTATCCCAAACAATTGGATCTTTGTGTCTTTATTATCTATTTTATCACCGTCTAATCGATGTCCTTTGCCAACGTTGTATACAACATGTGCAAAATTAATTTTTGGTGAAACGTCTTTGTCTAAGAAATAATATCTTTTTTAGTTTGTCGATTGTAGTATGTGTGGTGTGTGAATATAAAAATAGGTACTTAAGAAGAATGAAAAAATAAAAGAAAAATTAAATTCGAGACACGTAATAGTTACATTTTTCTTACTACGAAATTGTCCTGTAAAGTATCCACAGTTAATGGCAAACACCTCCAAGATATAACGATTTTTAACTTGAGTAAAGTGGTGTTATACCACAAATACTTGAACCGCTGGACCGCTCTCGAACAGGATTGCGTCTCCTTGATCGTCAGTACCTGTAGAGCACGCCGGGGGTGGTTCCGGTGCGAACACTCCGACGCTCAAGTCGTGATGGTCTAGAGAGAAAACGGCAGAGTAACGAGATAACTCGTGTATGTGTGTTGTGTAAAATGAATGAACCTGCTCCTTTTTATAGGAGAAATTTGGAGAGTCCTCATGAGACAAGAAGTCTTCCTCATGTATATCTCTTAATTAGGTCAAAATATTACGAATCCGTAGAGTCCTTGAAGTTGTGAACCTCTTCATGACTTGAGCACGAGACTACCTCCGAGCTCTGGTCCCCTCGACAGGGCCCTTCGGCCTAGATGCCCGAGTTCCACGGTACCCAGCTGCCTAGACAGGTCGCCACACCTCAAGAGGTCGTCGCACCTCAACAGGTCGTCGCACCTCAATAGGTCGTCGCAACTCAAGAGGTCGTCACACCTCAAGAGGTCATCGCACCTCAAGAGGTCGTCACACCTCAACAGGTCGTCGCACCCTGGTGACACCTCTGATGATACCCTTGGTGGTACCTCTGGTAGTACCCTTGATGACATTCCCGGTACCCTCTCATACGATGGTGGCGACCGAATCATAGCCGGTCCGAGCATGGCCATTACTAATGGCCATATCACAACCGGTCCTTTGTGAACCGTTGCAGACGACCACATCAAGTGGTATTTCAAATATACAAGTTTTCACTGAACAAGACTATTTTTTGAAACTCTCAACACTTAACGAAAAAAATCAAAAAACAAAGTCTGTTTTATAAACATTGAATATTTAATGCAAGGACTCTTAATTTTTAAGTTGTGAATGATTTCATTTATGTGAGTATTTATAAATGTTAGAACACACCTCCAAGAGGTTTAAGTGCCAAAAGACACCTTTTAAGACTTACCTGAACGGGAACGGGCGTATCTAGAGGCAAAAGACACACTATGGTCACCAAGGGTCGCGACCAGTTGCTCGCCCGTGCGCCGCGGTCTCGTATGAGCTCATGCATGCTGATAATCGAGTTCCGTGTTTTTCTACTTGACTCCAACTAATTCTTCTTGAGGAGCATGTAAGTTGTATGATCGAGCCTTGTTTAGAATACCCTTATATTCGTCATAACATAAGATTTTGTGAATCCAATAAATAGAGTTACTTAAACTCAATTATTTCAACCTTACATTTCCAACATATACAATATAGAATTAATTTCTCATTCACCTAAAATATTTTTTACAATTATCTAAATATTCTACTTACAATGAATGGAACCGTAAAATGAGTACGGTTATGCAATTTTTCCTCTGATTCGGTCTAAACCGCAATCTGTTGATTTAAACCGTTTTGACATTTTTGATGACCTACAAAAACGTTGGGAGGGGTCTCGTTGGAAAATGCTCTGATGCTCAAGTCGGTCTGTGTTCAACGATAATATGACAATAGAATATTTTGCACGTTTATGTGTATTGTGTAAAATAAAAAACCTGAATCTTCTTTTATACTTAGAGTTGTTTGGTAGTTAATAGACTCTTGGTTAGGAAAGAGATCTTCACATATCAACATTCACAACTGACTAGATTTTCCGTATATTGAGTCTTTAAGGATGTTGAATTTCCATCCACGAGGGATTCTCTCTCCTCCTGCTATATGACTCTGATGGGTCTGCTCTAAAATCTAGAGCGAACCGGTGGAAACGAGCCCAGATCTGCCTAAATCGCCTTCGAACCGCTGCTGGACCGCGAGAATACCTACAAAAACTCAACGCCGGAGATGTTTCCGGAGTAGAGCCTCCGACGCTCAAGTCAGTATGTGAGAGAGATGAAGAGAAGCTGCTCTGAGAGAGCTGCAGCAGCTATAGAAGAGAGTATGGAATGAATGGGAGTTATGGTTTAGGGCTACCTCTTCTCCTTTATATAAGAGGGAAAACTTACCTGAGATACCCGAAATGCCCCAAGTCGGTGGACCTAAAAGGTCCAAATTTCTCTGGTCGATTCGTCTCCCCTCCTTGTTGAGTCATATCCAGATTCCCCCTTATCCATAAAGGGGGCTAGAGGTTCCAAGGAACGTATCAAGTGTGTGGAGTCGTCAATATGCATTACGGCTCGACATGCGAGGAGTCGACCTCGAGTATGGACAAATCCTAGGCTCTAAGAGAGCAGCTATACTTTCCCTACTTAGGAAGATGTCGATCTTGTGCAAGTCGACTTTTAGACGTCGACTTGCACCAGGTCGACTTCAAGACGTTGACTGTTCATGAGGTTTTTAGCCACCATCACATGATGAAGGGTCGACTTCATAGAAGTCGACTTGGGGATGTCGATGGACATATATCGAGATGTAGGCGGTTTTACCTGTTCTCCGGTCGAGTAGAGCCTTTGGGCCGATATGTCTTCATATGGCTATATCATCTAGTCCCCCCCACAATTACTCTAAGCAGTTGGGTGCTTAAGAGTAAGTGTAGTGGTTCGAGTGTTGCATCTCCTCGACTTGGGCTACGTTATTCGCCCTCATCATGTCCTTGCCTCGCCTCATCATATGGGTCAAATGTTTTTCTACTCTCTTATGATTATCTTTTGGATAAGTCTGGCGTTCTGACATTCCTTTTGAATTTCTAATTTCAAAAACCCTTGAAATGATGAGCGTCACCTCAACCGCTGACTCTTCGAATTCTGCGCCTCATCAGGATCGTTGATTTCCTTGTTGATCCAACGACCAACATCTATCATCCTCATATATAAATATGCCTCAACTTCCTTCTTGGGCACTTTTCACACCCTCAGAATTTCCCAACTCTCAAATTCTCTCTGCACTTCCGGCAATCTGTGCGATTTTGGCTTTACCGGCGATCTTCTCTTCCGGCGACCCCAGGCTTCGGATCTCAACTCAACAAGCCAACATGAGCAACATGGGTAAGTTTCATTGATTTATTCCTCAACTTCTATCAATTTGTTTTCTTGCGATTTTTCTGGGTTTCTAAGGTTTGAAGTTCTTGCGCCCTGTTCATGCTTTGCAAACTACTTTCTCTCCCCCTTTTTTTTTTTGTTGAATCTTCTTATGCGTCTATCTTGTTTTGATTTGTTGTTTTCTTTGTTGATCGTCGAATTTTAGCGCACAGTCGCTTCTTGATTTCTTATTATGTTGATTCTTATCGGCTTGCCCGCCCTTTCTCTTCCTTTTCCTTCCTCGAGCCGACTCATGTCGACTTGTCGACATATCTTTGTCGAGCCACAACTTGCTACATTTATTTTTACCCTTTGTCTTTTACGAGTTGACTTTATTTGCTGTGTTTGGTCTTGTCTCATGGTGACTAATCTCGACCTCTATTCTTTTTCTTCTAGCTTCCCACTCTGATTCTTCCCCTGATACACTTTACGATCTGATCGATAAGGGCCTCGAATTGCCTGACTTTGTAGAAGTAGTCGGCTATAAGATGGCTAGTGCGTCTCTTCATTCCTCCTCTGCCCACATTACTGCTCACGAAGTAGACTGGCTGAATACAACCAAACACTGTTAGAGGGTGGCCTGGTGGAAATCTCAAAGAGTCCTCCTCGAGGGGATTCTCCTCGCCTTGACCTATTTCCTCGAGGTATTCCAATTAGGTTGTTAGATATTCATGTATATGGAACAAGTCCTGTACCTATATCAATAAATACTCCTCCTATCGATCCTCGAGATGTTGTATCAATAGCTTGTCCTCTGGCCAGATTGGCCGTTCTGAATTCTTTCTCTTATGCCTCTGCAGCTCAAATTGAGGGCTTCAGGCAGTTTAGCAGGCTTCCCTCCAACTGGGAGTTGGTCGCCCCAGGCCCCGACAACGACTTTGCAGTCCCCCTCAGGGTTGTCATACCTTCTTCATCGACCAAATTGTCTTTGGCCTTCGTTTTCCTATTCAAGACGAACTCCTGTCGATCAGCGACTTGTACAGTATTCCAATAAATCAATTTTCCCCAAATGCTCTTTGCATTATGATAGCTTTTATAGTCGTTTCTCGTATAATTCTTCGTTTTTTCTCGCCCGAATTCTTCTTCTACTATTATAGTTATCGACTTCAAAAAGGCGCTCATTGTCTGGTCCGTCGCTCCGGCATTACCTTTCTTGACGACCTTTCTTCGAATATCACGGAGTGGAAGTCAAAATTCGTTTTTATCCGACCTCCCGTCGGCGTGTATCCTTATGTAAATAATTGGATAACAATGAAACTGAAACAAAAGAAGTGACCTCGATCCGAGAATTTCGAAAGGCTCTTAGAGGAGCTTAATAAGCACACCTATAGTGCCCGCCGGATAATAAGAGACCGTGACTTGGTCAATCACACTCGAATCGTTATTAATGAGGATCTTCCTCGTCTCGACGACCCCCGTAAGCCGTTAACATTTCTCGTAAAGTCGTTTTTTTGATCTTATGTTTTATTCTTTTAACTCTGTTGCTTGATTACTTGTTTCGTTTCAGTCAAGACACTTACTCGCTTTGAGGTAAAAAAGAAACAGTCGACCGGGCAGTTACCTGCTGGATCTGCTCCTCCTCCTCCTGGTGGGTCTGGACTGAGGCCTGCCGCCACAGCAGTCGAGACAGCTGCTGCGAAGAAGTCTAGGGTCGAAAACCCTAGTGCCTCCAAACAACACAAGCCATCGGGCTCCGGCGCCTGAAAAAGGCCCCAGGACGACCGAGACCTTGTTTTGATCCATGACGACCTGAAGCGTCGCAAGGTCGATAAGGGGAAAGAGAAGGTAGTCGAGAGGGATGCTCCTCCTCCCATCACCGTCAAAGACGTGACGGTGAAGATGCCTTCCCAGCTCTGGAATCATCCAAAGCCATATAAGGTGGTTAAGTACCTCAACTCCCTTATCCTCGAGACTGATAAGGCTCGTGTCGAGGGGAATCTATTCGAGCGCTCCAACTATGCTATTCAATACCTCTCCCGGGTATTTTTCCTTTCTGTTGATTTGATACTATTTTCTGCTTTCTTTCCTCTTATCTATTTTCGATATTTTCTTCGCAGTTTTTGGCCGCAACACTCCTTTGCCTTGAGGAAGGGAGCAAGGCTCCGGCCGTTTCTACCAAGTCCCTCGAGAAAAAATGCGAGGTTCAGTGCAAAGAGATCGAGGAGCTGAAAGAGGATTTGGAGGCCTCGAAGGCTCTTGTCGACAAGCTGAAGGTCGACAAGGTCGTGGCTCACCGTGCGAATGAGAAACTCAAGGCCGACCTTGAGAAAGCTCGCGAGGAGGCATTGGCCGAGAAGGATGCCGGAGCCGAGGAGGGTCGGAGGACTTTTTTGAAATCTCCGATGGGTTCCATCTTCCTCGAGACTTACCGAAAGGAAGCCATCCGAGCCTTCTGCAACTCCCCCGAGTTCCTCGACAGGCTCTGTCCTGCCGCTGTCTAATATTTCGATCACACTTTCGATGCTTGGGAGGCAGGCAGGGTCTGAGTTTGCTAGGAAACTCGACCGCAAGGCAATGAGAGCGGCGCTCCCCGACCCAGATGGTTACGAGGGTGACGAGTCCCTCCCAGACGATTACCCTTGGTTCCTTCTTGGATGAAACACGCTAAAGCTTGAGCTTTTATGGCTCGTCTGGGTTTGTATTTGATGGAGTATTCGCTCATCTCTACCGCCCACTTTACGAGTCGACCTGAGACAGTAGGTCGACCCAAGGTTTCTCCGAGCTGAAATTTGTCCTCACTACTATCGCATGATTCAGGAAATACGGCCTCAACTTTCTAGCTGTTATTACCAACGTCAAAGCGGCTTTCTTGACTTTAGAGTATCTCATCTCCGCACCCTGAAGTACTCGACTCGTGTAATAGATCGGCTGATGGGTCCCTCCTCCCTCTCGCAGCAATACCGAACTTAAGGAAAAGATGTATAGCACTAACTCATCACCAGGTTCTGGTTTTGTTAATAGCGGCAGTTCGCTTAGAAATTCTTTCAGTTTTTCGAATGCCATTTGAGCCTCGTCACTCCACTGAAAAGCTTTCTTTTTGAGCAACTTGAAGAATGGGAAACTTTTCTCTGCTGCTCGAGCGATGAATCTTCTTAGACCGGCAATTCGACCTGTCAGGACTTGCACCTCTCTGATGCTTCTTGGTGGTGCCATGTCGAGTATGGCCCTCACTTTTTCCTTGTTCACCTCGATCCCCCGCTCCGTGACCACATAACCCAAGAATCGTCCTGCCTTTACTCCAAAGGCGCACTTGTTTGGGTTCAACTTCATCCCAAACATTCTAAGGGTTTTGAATTTTTCCCTCAAATCGTCTGGGTGTGAAGTCGAGGACTTATTCTTTACTAAGATGTCATCGACATACACTTCCATATCGCCCGATCTGTGGTTTAAACATGCGATCCATTGATCGCTGGTAGGTGGCTCCCGCATTCTTGAGCCCAAAGGGGATGACGACATAACAATATGTCCCTTTGCTTGTCACGAAGCTAACTTTGCTTTGATCCTCGGGGGCCAGAGGAATTTGATGATACCCCTGGGATGCGTCCATCATACTCAGCAGCTCGCAACCAGCCGTAGAGTCGACTAGCTGATCAATTCTCGGCAAAGGATAATGATCTTTTGGGCATGTCAGGTTTAAGTCACAAGTTTGATGCACATGCGCCATTTGTCCATTGCTTTCCTCACCATCACAGTGTTGGATATCCATTCGGGGAATTGGATCTCTTTGATGTGTTTGGCTTTCAGCAACTTTTCCACCTCGACTTCAATTGCTTTATCGATCTCGACTCCATGATGTCTAAGTCGTTGTTTGACAGGTTTTTTGAAGGGGTCGACATTGAGTTTATGTTCCATGACCTCCGGGTCGATCCCTGTTAACTCTTCAGGGTAGAAAGTGAATATGTCTTTGAATTCCTTCAACAACTCCATCAATTTTTTTCTCAACTCTCCCTCCAACTCTCTCCCGGCCTTGGTGGTTTGATCCTCCTTCTACCCAATTTGGATTTCCATCAGTTCTCCATGTGGCTCGAGGTCACTCCCCCTCGGCCTCTTTTCACTCAACACTGGATTTTTTCCATCTTTGACTTCAGCTTGCTGGTTAGTTTTTACCGCGATCTGATAGCATGTCCTCGACAACTTCTGGTCCTCTCGAGCCTCCTCCATTCGATCTTCAATGAGGAACTTTAACTTCATATGGTAGGTTGACACTACTGCTTGAAAGGCATTGAGCGCTGGCCTTCCCAGGATTACGTTATAAGTCGAATCGACGTCGACCACCACAAACCGTACCATTTTCACCTTCCTAAAGTCTCCATCCCCCAGGACGACAGCGAGCATGGTTTCTCCCAGGGGTGTGACCTCTGATCCATTGAACCCGAAAAGCGATGTGTGTAGTGGTGTGAGCTCGATGTCGAGCTCCATCTTTTT
>CACSLK010015718.1:6256069-6280923 GCA_902706635.1 Striga hermonthica
GCTGGTAGGTGGCTCCCACATTCTTGAGCCCAAAGGGGATGACGACATAACAATATGTCCCTTTGCTTGTCACGAAGCTAACTTTGCTTTGATCCTCGGGGGCCAGGGGAATTTGATGATACCCCTGGGATGCGTCCATCATACTCAAGAGCTCGCAACCAGCCGTAGAGTCGACTAGCTGATCAATTCTCGGCAAAGGATAATGATCTTTTGGGCATGTCAGATTTAAGTCACAAGTTTGATGCACATGCGCCATTTGTCCAATGCTTTCCTCACCATCACAGTGTTGGATATCCATTCGGGGAATTGGATCTCTTTGATGTGTTTGGCTTTCATCAACTTTTCTACCTCGACTTCAATTACTTTATTGATCTCGGCTCCATGATGTCTAAGTCGTTGTTTGAAAGGTTTTTTGAAGGGGTTGACATTGAGTTTATGTTCCATGACCTCCGGGTCGATCCCTGTTAACTCTTCAGGGTAGAAAGCGAATATGTCTTTGAATTCCTTCAACAACTCCACCAACTGTTTTCTCAACTCTCCCTCCAACTCTCTCCCGACCTTGGTGGTTTGATCCTCCTTCTACCCGATTTGGATTTCCATCAGTTATCCATGTGGCTCGAGGTCACTCCCCCTCGGCCTCTTCTCACTAAACACTGGATTTTTTCCATCTTTGACTTCAGCTTGCTGGTTAGTTTTTACCGCGATCTGATAGCATGTCCTCGACAACTTCTGGTCCCCTCGAGCCTCCCCCATTCGATCTTCAACGGGGAACTTTAACTTCATATGGTAGGTTGACACTACTGCTTGAAAGGCATTGAGCGCTGGCCTTCCTAGGATTACGTTATATGCCGACTCGATGTCGACCACCACAAACCGTACCATTTTCACCTTCCTCAAGTCTCCATGCCCCAGGACGACAGCGAGCATGGTTTCTCCCAGGGGTGTGACCTCTGATCCATTGAACCCGAAAAGCGATGTGTGTAGTGGTGTGAGCTCGATGTCGAGCTCCATCTTTTTGAGCATTCGTAAAAAATCACATTTACTAAGCTTCCGGTGTCGAAAACACTCTTTGCACTTCATACCCCGACATGGGCCATTATCATTAAGGCATCATTGTGCGGCCTTTCGACCCCTCCCCCCCCACATCAACGGGTCCGAAATTCATCACTGGGTCATTCTATTCGACTTGTTGCACTTTAACCTTCGCATATCGCCCTCGAGCATACGCCTTCCTTGCCTGATTGGAGTCTCCATCTGTCGACCCTCCAAAGATCATATGAATTACTCCCCTCCTCAGGGAGAGCTCCTCCTTCACGGGTGATCTCGCCCTCTTGCGAGGACTTTTACTCCTTTCTCTCCTTCGACTTGACCTCTTGCGATCTTTATATATGAATTCTTTCAAATGGCCGACTTTTATCAGCCTCTCGATCTCGTCTTTAAGGTGTCTGCAATCGTCAGTGTTATGCCCATAATCTTTGTGGAATCAACAATACAGGTTATTTTGGGCTTCTTTGGTCCGTCCTTCCTTGTCTTGGGCCATCTCACAATGTTGTCGTGAATCTCCCTCTCCATGACTTCCAAAATCCTAGCTTGGGGAGCTGCCAAAGGAGTGTAATGAGTGGGCCTCCAACTTCTAGATCGCCCTTCTCTTTCTGCTAGTGGGGACCCCCTTCTCTCCCCAGTCGAGGAACTCTTCTTTTCTTTTCTTTCATCACGATAGTCGGTTTTAGCTGCCTTGGCCGCCTGCAAGAAGTCGGCTTCTGCTTCCTCGACATTCATGTACTTCGCACATCTCCCCAGTACTTCATTGAACATTCTACCAGGGCACTTTGCCAAAGAATTCCTGCACAAACCTGGCAGCAACCCTCGAGTCAACCCTCCTGCCTTTATTTCCTTCGATGCCTTGGGCACATCGACGCACGCATGCGTATATCTCGCCACATAATCTCGCAGTGGTTCTCCTTCTTTCTGCTGTAAGCCCATTAAGGTTAGATACGACTTCTCTTGAGGCTTAACACTTGCAAATTGGTTGAGAAAACTCGAGCTGAATCCATCGAAATCTTTGATAGCTTCTGATGGTAACTGATGGAACCAATCCTGTGCAGATCCTCGCAAAGTCGTCAAGAAAGCCAAACATTGCACTGGTCATTATAACGATGTAGCACCGCCATATTCTCAAAACTCTTCAGGTGGCGAGATGGGTCGGTCGACCCGTCATAACTTATGTTTAGATCACGAAAACCCTGTGGTAGGTCAGTGATGGGTCTCCTCTCAGATCTGGAGTGAACCGATGGAAAATCGCCCAGATCTGGAATGAACCGATGGGAATGAGCTTAGATCTGACTCGATAGCCTCCAAACTGTTGTTGAACCACGAGGAAACCTACAAGAACTCAACGCCGGAGGGGTTTCCGGCGTAGAGCCTCCGACGCTCAAGTCAGTATGTGAAAGAGATGAGATGAAGGAAGCTGGTCTGAGAGCAGCAGCAGTAATGGAGGAAAATATAGAATGAATGGGAGTTAGGGTATTTGGAGATACCTCAGCTCCTTTATATAGAAGTAGAACATTTACCTGGAGTCCCCAAAATACCCTGGCCGACTTACTGAAAATGTCCAGAATACCCTGGTCGGTTCGCATTCCGCCCATCTCCTAGTCAGCATTTAGATTCCTTCTTATCCTTAATAGCTTCCCTCTGATATGTTGAATTATACCGGAGTCGTCAGGGATCCATGAGCCCCGAGACTGGCCCAGTCGACTCTAGATATCCACTCGAGTCGACTAGGTCATCCCTAATCGCTGGTAGACCCTAATACGCTTATTCATCCTTCCGGACGGAATCGACTTAGGCTAGTCGACACGGTAGAAGTCGACTAAGAAAAGCATCCGGGCCCTTGACCGAATATGTTATTACGAGGAAATCTGTGGGTGGAGTCGACTTCGGGTAAGTTGACTCGGCAATGTCTGAATCGGGATAGCATAAACCGTTATACGATAGTATGGCTATATCAGTCAGCATCCAGAATGTGCTACAAAAACGGATGCCCTTTCGAACCCCCAGTTTTTCTTCCCTCGACTCGTGCCTGTAGATCGCGAACTTGGGCCAGCAACTGCTCTAGTGTCTCGTTTTTTGCTTGTGGGTTAACAGTCCTGATGGAGGATGCTTCATCTTCCGCCCTCCTGTTCTACCTCTCATTGGACTGGGTTTGTTGTTCGCGCTCGACATTTGGTTGCTCGATCCTCAGTGGCTCGACCATAGGTTGGTCGACCCTGGGTTGCTCGGTCTGGGTTTACTTCAGTGAGCTGCTACTGCTTCCGCTATCATCTTTTGCATTTCACTTCTCCTCATTGTCACCGTTTGCTCTTCGACACGAGGTTGTGCAAGTGTCTGCTCCGGCACCTCCTGGATTTGCTTTCCCTCACGTCGAGATGCCTCCATTTGTTCCCTTCCTCCATTGGGGTTTTGACTTGCTCCTACTGAGGTCAGCACCTGTACCTTCACTCCAGGTTGAGTAATGGGTGTTTCTCCACCCAGATTCACTCCCGGAGGTGGAAGTCCTCCAAACGGTGGTAGTCTCAGCACCTGCATCACCGGAGGTCTAGGGATGGAGAGAGGTGGTGGTCTTCTATCCGTCCAAGCCCTCCTAAACTCCTCATTCAAATTCCTCTACAAACCTTCCTTCTCAGCCATCAGAGAAAGATCAGAGCTAGGTGCAAAGCTCTTGATTCCTTCAAGAGCGAACCAGTAGAAACGATCCCAGATCTGCCTAAATCGCCTTCGAACTGCTACTGGACCGCGAGAATACCTACAAAAACTCAACGCCAAAGGTGTTTTTGGCGTAGAGCCTCCGACCCTCAAGTCAGTATGTGAGAAAGATGAAGAGAAGCTGCTCTGAGAGAGCAGCAGCAGCTATAGAGGAGAGTATGGAATGAATGGGAGTTATGGTTTAAGGCTACCTCTTCTCCTTTATATAGGAGAAAAAACTTACCTGAGATACCCGAAATGCCCCAAGTCGGTGGAACTAAAAGGTCCAAATTTCCCTGGTCGATTCGCCTCCCCTCGTTGTTGAGTCATATCCAGATTCCCTCTTATCCATAAAGGGGGCCAGAGGTTCCAAGGAACGTATCAAGTGTGTGGAGTCGTCAATATGCATTACGGCTCGAGATGCGAGGAGTCGACCTCGAGTATGGAAAAATCCTAGGCTCTGAGACAACATCTATACTTTTCCTACATAGGAAGATGTCGATCTTGTGCAAGTCGACTTCTAGACGTCGACTTGCACCAGGTCGACTTCAAGACGTCGACTGGTCATGAGGTTTTTAGCCACCATCACACGATGAAGGGTCGACTTCGCAGAAGTCGACTTGGGGATGTCGATGGACATATGTCGAGATGTAGGAAGTTTTACATGTTCTCCGGTCGAGTAGAGCCTTTGGGCCGATATGTCTTTTATATGGCTATATCAGACTCCTAAGTCTTAGGTCGTCATTTGACCTCCAGACTTCCATAGCCCAAGTATGTTGATGTCATGATACTGAGCTTGACTCTGATCAATCCTGCCCGAGATGATGTCCTACTCGTAGTCGTGCTCTATAAGGGTTAGAGGTCATCATTAAACCTCGAGCTCTGAGGTCGGCAACAGACGCAAAGGTTCCTAGGTTACCGCACCATCCACTGAATCGTCTTGTCTCAATTATGCTGAGGTCATCGGCTACCTAACTTACCAATCTAAAATGTTATCAGTTATGCCGACCTCCAAACAAACCAATCGCCATAGATGAACCGGTTACACGTTTTGGCAGTACGAGGTTGAACTAACGCTTGCTGCTGAACAACGAGCCCATGAATTATACCGCGCACCCTATGGTTGTCCCATTGACAACCACCCTATTTGGACTAAGTTGCTCGTATCAACTCATCGCTCATATCAAGCTACAACTTCAATAAATTCGTGCAACCTTATCTGACTTGTTATATTATCTAGTCCCTCCATTCATTGAACGAGCTGCTAAAGCTTGTTCAAGAATGTTCACTTTGATATCCAGATCGGTGTCGTGCGTGATTCCACATTTTTATTCTTGGCTACCTTGGGCGCATGACTTCGAGTAGTGCACCCGTCAGATCAATAAAACTTCCAGCACAATATCCAAGCTTCACCCTAGATTCGTTATTGAACCAGACTACCTTTATTAGTCGACCTTTTGCGTCATCCTCCCATGATCCAAGTCGTCCAACCTATTCTGATCTGACGGCCTAAGTTCATCCTGGTCGGTTCATCTCCTCCATACTCTTTATATATTTCCAATCGGCCATTACATGTCATTTTTTACTACTCTTGCATCCTCAAGCTTATTACTGGAAAAACAACTTCATCACTCTATAGGTAGACTCTGGTGATTTCTACCTTCACTCCGACATAACTTTATCCATCCGCTTATCATGTCAACCAGTTTCATAGGTATGTTAAATCTATGGATTCCTCTATTTTTTGCTCATCTCTCATTGTTTTATCTACTTATTCACACAAACACATTTTTACTTTCTTTTTGTTTTTTTCTAGAGCACCCTACTACCATGACTAACTCGAATACTCTTTCCACTTCAAACTTCGTGCCCTTAGGTGAACCCACATTAACTTTAGCCCTACCTGCCCCTCCTAGCGCTACCAACCAAGATATGGTGGTCTCGGGTTCATATACAAAAGGGGTATATTCTATTGTTGGCGTTCGTGCTAGGTTAGGATCGATGATTTTATCTACGTTACAAGAAACTACGAATTAAAACCTAAGCGCATCAGACCTAGTAACAAGGCTTCAACACGTCCATTTATTATTTTTGTCGACTCTGAGACGTTTCTGATTTTCGCTGTTTGAGATCGTTTTAAACTCAGAGTCCATTGAGCCGTCGGACTAGGCCTCCACATCATCTTGGCCTCCACACCACAGTCACTGGTTGTTCGTGCTCCCCGGAGGGTTACCGGAATTTCGTTGGACCACTGGTGGTTGCCAGAAGTCGCTGGTGGTTACAGATGCTCGGTGTTGCCCGAGTGTGCGCGCTGGTGGCTGAGACTGCAAAGGTCTCTGTGGGTCTCTGAATGCTGGACTTCGTGCGAAAGTTTCAGGGTCAATCTGAGTCTCTGTAGGATGTCAAGGATCAACTGGAGCACTCAGGGACACAGAAACATTGGGCATAGGGCACTAGGACATCATACAAAGAACAGGGACAGACGCACGGATCAATGGGAACACACTTATCCCACATGAGTCACGTACATAGAAATTGGATTGCAAGCGAGAGGTTACCCTTTACATGACAGAGGATGAGAAGTTTACTTTTTACGGGGTAAAGACGAGGACCGTACAGCGAGTGATCTCGGAAATAATGGCAGTGAAAAGATTAAGGAATGGAGAATATACAGATATCTTTTCGAAGTAGTTTCCAGAAATTCCACCGGATCGACAAATGGAATTCACAATAGACTTGGTACCAAGGGCAGTGCCAGTGTCCAAAGCTCCTTACCAGATGGCGTCGAAAGAGTCGCAAGAACTCAAAACTCATATCAAAGAGTTGTTAAACCTTGGATTCATCTAGCCGAGTGTGTTGCCGAGAGGAGCGTCAGTCTTGTTCGTGAAGAAGAAAGATGGCTCGATGACGATGTCCATCAATTACCGGGAGTTTGCCTGCCTCATGGTAAAGAACAAGTATCCTCTTTCAATGACCGAAGATTTGTTCGAATAGTTGAGTGGAGCCAGCATTTTCTCCAAGATCAATTTGAGATTTGGGTACCATCAGCTAAAGATTAAAGAGTCCGAGGTCTTGAAGACATTATTCAGAACTCGTTCTGGACACTATGAGTTTGTGGTGATGCCATTTGAGTTGAGAAACGTTCTGAATCTATTCATGGACAGATGAATAGGGTATTCCACCCTTATCTAGACCAGTTTGTGATCTTGTTCATCGACGACATCCTGGTTTACTCAAAGAATGTGAAACAGCAGTGGGAGCATTTGAGACTAATGTTAGAGATGCTTCTAAAAGGAGAAGTTGTATGCCAAGTTTTTAAAGTGTGACTTCTGGCTAGATCGAGTCATTTTTTAAGGCCATCTAGTCATCACCAGTAAGATCAAAGTTTACCCGAGCAAGATAGAAGCAGTGAGCAACTGGGAGATTTTAAAGAACGTGGGTGAATTTCGTTGATTCCTGGGCTTGGCTGGATACTCACAAAGGTTTATCGAGGGATTCTCTAAGATAGCCTTATCTTTGCCTCATTTGTTCGAGAAAATCAGTGAAGTTCGAGTGGAGTTCCTAGTGCGAGGAAAGTTTCCATGAGCTAAAGGCAAGGTTATCTACCATATATGTATTGATCATACCTGATCCTACCTTGGGTTTCACGATTTACAGTGGTGGCTCTAAACAAGGTTTAGGTTGTGTGTTGATGCAGCAGGGAAAAGTCATGCCATATGCGTCGTGTTAGCTGAAGCAGAGTTTACTTATCCAACGCATGACTTTGAGTTAGTTGTTGTGGTTCATGCCTTAAAGATTTTGCGTCACTACCTGTACAGGGGAAAGTGTAAAATTTTCAAAGGACCACAAGAGCTTGAAGTATCTACTCACCAAGAAGGAGCTCAATATGAGGTAGTACAAATGGCTCGAATTGGTGAAGGATTATGACTGCATGATTAGCTACCATCCGTGGAAAGCTAACGTGGTGGTCGACGCTGTATGTCAGAAGGTTCGAGGTGAACTAGCATGTTTGCTCACTAGACAGTAACAGTTGATTCAAGACTTCACTTAGCTGTAGATCGAGGTGGTGAAGTTGAGAATGGCGTCTTAGCAGCATTAGCAGGGGGACCAACTTTAAAGATAAGATCGTTAAGGATTTGGCAAACGACAGATTTTTTTGTCGCATGAAAGAGCTTGCTCAGGCAGACAAAATGGAATGTTTCGCAGTAGCATTAGACGGTGCATTACTTTTTAATAGAGACTTCGCGTACCGAATATGCTAGCTTTGATAAAGGAAGTTCTGGAATAGGCTCACAGTGTGCCGTATGTAGCCCATCCGAGAAGTACGAAGATGTACCATGACTTGAAGAAGTCGTTGTGGTGGAGAGGCATGAAGAAAGACGTAGAATCTTTCGTAGAGCGTAGTTTGGTTTAACAGTAAGTCAATGCCGAGCATCAGGGGTCATCGAGTTTGCTTCAGCCACTAGACATTTCGAAGTGGAAGTGGAAGAATGTTAGGTATACTTTAAAAGCTCGGCTTTCAATATCTGGCAATACCATTTTGATCTGACAATCATATTTTGGTCAAGTATTTGTGTTTGCAGTTTATTTATTTAGAGAGCATAAGTTTTTTTTTTGGTCAAGTATTTGTGTTTGCGGTTTATTTATTTAGAGAGCATAAGTTTTTTTATTTTAAGTTGTAAATAGTATGTTTTGACATGTCGAACAGAAAGGTCATATTATCAATTCCTTGAAAAATATAAATATTTGACTCACAGTCTGGACAGAATTGAACAACCCGTTGGTAAAAGATTGTAGTATAATTTTCATTTAGTTGATTTTTTACTAATGAATTACACAAGTATTTTGCCATATTTAATAGACGACGGGGGATAACATTATTTGAATAATGACTGACTAAATAATCTGGACCTCAGTACCTGGTGCATACTCTTAAGTTGTAAGATAATAAACGGACATATATACTCATTACTTGTCTATTTGATTTGCCAAGGGTGATTCATATGTAGTTAAGAAGACATACTCTGTACTGTGGTAAATGATGGTGTTTATATGATGTGTTGTTAAATATATTTACAGACACTATGTCCCAGTCCGCCGGTTGATGACGTCCCCGAAATGAGCTCAAGAAGGAATATTATGTTAATCCTTGCAGGTGGATTAAATTCAAACATAATGAGTAAAGAACTAAGTGGTACTAGTTGATCCGATACATATAAGAAATTGATCAAATTTATTATCAGTAATTAAATTAATCAATGGAGTTATATCTTAAACATAGAGACGATAAATCGATCAATTAAATTTATTAAATAAATTAAGTATGAGGTTCGAATTTCTTGAATAATTTTGAGCTAAATGGGGAGATCAAGAATATTACTTTAGTAGAATATTTTATTATTTATTCAATTATAATGAAGGAATTAGAATTATCTTCTAAGTTTTCATAAGTAGAAGTATATAATTCCTTCTAGAATATTGCCAAGTTTGGAAGACATGGAAGTGTTCTTTAAGGGTAATTGAGTTGGAAGGAATTATGACTTCTAGAAGGAAATGAGTCGGAGGATATTAGGTTTCCTAACCCTAATTGGAGAAGCTCATATTTAACACCTCCTTAAGGTCTCTAATGTAGCCTGTAAATACACCATGTTCCAACCTCTCAACACATGATTGTTGGCCAATTTTTTGAGTCCTAAAAGGGAGAGTAAAAATCGAGTTTTACATATATTGAGAGTTCGGGAGTTTCCTTTAGTCGCAACACCAATGAATATATTATAGTTGGAAAATTATTCCGACAAATAATCCAAGTAGCCGAACTCCGTCGTGAACCAGTCGTACACCGCCGCACGTAATCACCGGCGACCCCTCTGCCAGCCGCAGCAACCCTGCAGCGACGCGGCGACCCATCCAATCCAACAGTTTCGCGACTTACCTGCTCGCAGGCGACCTGAGACGTGTCAGCCCCAGTGACACCGCATGCGACCAGATGATTCCGAGAATCCCACGAGTGTCGCACCTCTTCAGCTCCCAGGCGACCTGACATCCTTGGACACAGATAGCGCTTAGTAGCACGCAGATGCACACACTCGCACGCAAGTGGCTGATGAGCACGTTTGCACGAAGATGCATACAACAGTGACGCGTGATCTATATGCCAACGAGTCTTGCAGTGACCGACGCGTATGCCAGAGAATCTGCAGCGCGTGACGCGCATGCACCAGGATAGCACCCAACACGCATCAATTATTGGTGACCCAATCATGACCCGACCACATTCCGCAACCCGTGATCAACCGAGGAGGCCTAGTTCGGCTGCCCTATGGACTCAATGGTTTATATGATCTCTTACAGAGAAAATCTACAATGTCTTAGAGTTGACAAAATTTAAACAGTAAAATCTTAACCCTAACTATATATTTTCGTTGTGTTAGGATTTAATTCATTAGATTCGGATGTGCATATCGATGGCGTTCCTAATATAACCCACCAAAGCATGTCAAGATGGACTTTATGGTGGGGCTTTCGAGATCGAGGTAGAAAGATGCGCTATGGGTGGTAGTAGATGTTTGACAAATCAGGCCATTTCTTTCCCGTGAGGGTGAATGTGTCAATGGAGAAGTACACTAGGATCTACATCTGGAAGATTGTTTAACTTCATGGAGTACCCGTGTCGATTATGTTAGACCTAGACACACGGTTTACTTCAAGATTTTCGGAGAGCTTATAGAATGCTTTGGGGATGAGGTTAAAGTTTAGTACAACTTATCACATGTAGACTGATGGTCACTCGGAGAGGACGATCAAGATGCTCGAAGACTTGATGAGGGTTTGCATCTTGGACAGCGGGAACACTTGGGATAATATCTTGTCACTTGTTAAGTTTACCTATAACAATAGTTATCAGGTGACGATTCGCATGACACCATACGAGGATTTGTACGGACGCAAGTTTAGATCGTCGTTGTACTGAGATGAGGTTAGCGACTGAAGAGAACATTAGCGATCCGGTGACTCAGGCATGCATCGGACTAAGAGAAAGCATTGTCATGGCAAAGACGGGAGTAGTCCATCATCCGAGGTCGATCTTTGTCCGCTACTGAGCAAGCACGTCCGACACCAAAATCATTCAATTAAAACTAAGCAATTTCTCTTCCTGCTTTCCAAAGAAAGGTAAAAGCCCAAACAAGATTTCTTTGATTCTTGTCCCAAGAATTAGATTAATTTAATTAAAAAGAACCCAAGATGATGAATTAGATTCATAAAGAAGAAAATTTAAACGACTATTTCATGTCTTAAGAACTTTTATTATAATTATTTTGAGAAAAGTCGATCCCTTTCAAGACATGTGAGTTACGTCGTGAATCCATGAGCTTTTGGTTTCAATTAAGCCGAGAGAAAATAGCCTAAGATGCCTTTGAGTTATTTTCCTTTGAGCCGTCGAACCTCTTTTTGAGCCTTGAAACTGTCGGTTGTACTTGCTCGTGAGTCGAAGCGCGCCAAGTGGTTTCCAGGTCCAAGCGTCTCCCTACTCCATGAGGAGCAGCAGACGTCGTGGGTGCATTCGAGGAGCACGATCACTGGCGCATCGCGCGCAGGCGAGCCACGTTGTTGGCGTTCCATGCATCGTAGCATGCCACGCGCACTATGTCGCATTGTAGTGTGCTTGGTTGCCTCGTGTTGTGCCGCAGACACCCGTCATCCGTGTGCGAGCGTCATCGTCATGCGCGTTCGCATATACCCAGGCTCAGGGTCCCGCGGTCCCCATACCCGCAGCATTCCATCCAGTTCAGTGCCTCATCGCCTTACAACCTAGGTCTCTCAATAGCAGCACACAGTGTACTGTCGGGTCGCAGAGAGCTGCCCAGTACTAGGTCGCAACTAGCAGTTTAGCACAAACCGCAACGCCTAGGCGACCCATGCAACAAGAAGACCCGTGTAGCGTACAACTAGGGCAAACCCATGCAAACCTAGGTCTAGCCCTGCGGCAACACTCAAATCGATCCTTTAGCCTTATTTTGAAAGTCATTCCGACTCCTTGCCAAGCCTTAATTTATCTTATGAAAAACTTTAGCGGAGAGTTAAAATTATTTAAATGAATTAATTTTTAATTAAGTGTTAATATATTAATTCAAGTAAAATGTTATATCTATATTATATAAATTGTTAACATGTAGATTACGAGTTATTATATTAATTCATGTCAACACGGTGCATTTACATGAAATGCATTTTTATGTTGAGATATTATGTTCATTTTTTATACTTGGTAAATGCATTTTTATGTTGAGATATTATGCTCACTTTTGGAAAAGTTTTATTTTTGGTCCATTATATTGGCCATTTTTTAGGAAATATCTAACATTTTGGCAGACATCAAACTTAGTGTAATAAGTTGAAAAATTCGTCATATTTGGTCCAATAATAACGCGACCCGGATAATTTGCCTACGTGTCATGATTATACTTTCCATGTCAATTTTCGAGCCAAATTAATTTATATGTGGCGATGACTGGGCGAAAGCCAGTCCCGGCTACACTACAAAATAATTGTTATATTCCAACGAAAAATCCTATGGTAATATATTCCAATGAATATTCCAACGGATATTCCAATGGAAATATTCCGTTAGAATGTGTTTCTCATTGAAATTTTAGATGGAATTTGATGATTCCAACGGCTATATTTCCAATGGCTTTTTACCGTAGGAATTTCCGTCGGAATATGCAAATTCCGTTGGAATTTTTATTTCCACCCCTGTTGGAAAATCCACCGTTGGAATCGTCAAAATCCAACGAAAATTCCAATGGAAAACCCATTCCAACGGAATATTTTTGTTGGAATTTCCATTGGAATCCATTGAAAAATTTCAATGGAAATAATAGTATTGAAATATCCGTTGGAATTGTCGTTGGAACAATTCTTTTGGAATAGATTTCCGTTTGAATTTCATCATTTTCTTGTAGTGCTAATTTTCATTTTTGGTCCATTATATTGACCATTTTTCAGGAATGATCCAACATTTTGACAGACATCAAATTTTGTGCAATAAGTGAAAAAATTCATCATACTTGGTCCAATAATCGAGCGATCTGAATAATATGTCTGCGTGTCATAATTGATATTTTTCACGTCATTTTTCAATACAAATTAATTTCCAATGCTTGAGCCAAATGCCCTCTACGGCATTTGATGTGATTTTCTAAATTTTTCCAAATTCAAGATTCAATAATGAGAAGTATCTTTCATTTAATGTGATTTTCTATCATAATGAAATTCAGTAATGAGAAGTACCTTTTCATTTAATGTGATTATTCTCATCATATTTATTTACTTACAATAATGAGAAGTATCTTTTCATTTAATGTGATTATTCTCATCATATTTATTTACTTACAATTTATAAAATTAATAATATTATACGTATTCATTTATCGTGAGCAGTCACAATCATATAACATAAACAGTAAAATCTGATCACAATCAGCTTTATTTTTCCTTGTTACATTACTAAATGGTTGATGGAGAACTAATTATTGCATTAACATGTGGATGGCATAGCATGCGCCATAAACTGAAAGCTCCATTGTCTTGGGCATGTAGATAAAGAACAAATGGGGCACTTTTGTCCTTGTACTAAAGTTTGATAAGGTTTTTTCCAAGTGCCACTGCCAATTGATAACTGGATGATTTAAAGCCGTTGGGAATGTATGGATGTCATTTTAATGTCGACAATATCCCTTTATAGTAAACCAAAACTTGGGTAGAAGACTAGAAGTAGACGTGTTCAAAGGCAGGCCGGTTAACAACCCGGCCCGGCCCGGCCCGGCGGGTCGACGGATCTCATTTGTCGGGCCCGGAACTAGCCCGACTATATTTAAAGGTCGGTTTAAATGAACCGACCCGACTCAGCGGTTCATTGAACTGCTGGTTTGTAAAAAAATAAAAAATAAAAAATTAAATAAACAACTACAACCCGTCATGTGACCCAAGACCGACCTGGAATCGGCCAGACCCGACGGGTCAAAAAGAAGAAAAACACGACCTTGAACCGGCCCTTAAGGATAAGGGGTCGATTCAAAAACCGGTTGATCCGGGATGATTCAGGCCGATTCGACCCTTGGCCTTGTCTAGGTAGAAATGGAACTAAAGTATTTCGAGGAATCCTTCTTCTCGTTTCTTTTTTCTCCAAAACATAAATACTATAACTAATGAAAATATACAAGATACGGGATTAAGAAGGCTCATAAAACCAACACAACATCTATCTCTACTCACATTTATATTTAACTGGATGTTGCCCTCTTGACTTCGGGCCACTAGGGCTCGTGACAGATACAACACCAGCTCATACGCATCAAATCCATACTCCACTCGGTTTGTCATCGGATCTCGCACATTTTTTAGAGGGAAACTGCCCCGCTAACTTCCTAACAAGCATCGGTGCCTCCACCCCCATGGGAGAACTTTTGGCCAGGACGACGCCCCGCTTCGCCTCCGTACATTTGTGTGGATGGATCAGGACGGCTACCCCTCCTTCAGATTCCAGTAGCCTTTTAGTTTTAATTTTTTTTTTGTGTGTTGTCTGGTGTTTCATATCCTTTTGTGGGCCAGCTGCTCGCTTGTGCACCTTTCAGTCAGGTTCTGACGCCCTTTTTGGTGGATTTTCCTTTTTTCATTTTTGTTTGTTGTATGTGGTTGGACATGTGTAGACCTTTGAAAACATTTGCCCATTTAGGTTTGGACTATGTATAGGTTAGGGATCCTGGCTCAATCCCCCAGCCTTCGAAATTTTCTTATTAAAAGAAAAAACAAAACAAAACAAAAAATGACCACCAGAAGGAAGAAAAAGGAGGAGCACCAACTAGAGTGCCCTATAAAAATGCACCAGAAAATGGGGATTAAAAATCTAGCGACCGACAGAGACTATAGTAGCTGAGACCGGTGCTTGATGATCATCCCTAACTAACAAAACTAACAAAAGGAGTTAACCACTGATCAAGGATCCTAGTCAAAACCACAGGGTAGCCACCCAAAAGAAAGCAGAAAAAACACACCAAGCTAAAATAGCAACAACTAATAAACGCGTAACTAAAAGCATCTAAAAAAAAAAGAGAATAAAACTACACAAGCCAGCTAACTATCAAGGCTTACAAACACAATCCATTCACTATAAGCAGCATAAACCACAGACTGTTCACATCTCCAGATACTTTGGAACACAATTTGGTTCCTCAATTTCCAAATTTCCCACAGCAGAAAAGCAGTTAACTGCAATATGTCCTAAGAGTTAGAAGCTATTTTGATTATGCACGACGTTGACCACAAAGCCATGAAATTAATAGTGTCCAGCTCCAAAGCATCCCAACAAAGTGTAGAATGCTTCCTAACCAGCTTTGATCTTAAGCAGTTAAAAAGACATGCTCTTGGGATTCCACTTCTTCCCCACAAATCTTACAGATAGGGACAATACAAACTCGTTTGTTAACTAGATTTTTGAGTACTAGTGGAAGATTCTCGACACTCATTTAAGGGAAGTGTCTTATGTTCCCCCACTTATCATCCACCAATTTTGCATAAATAATGGGTATTGAGAATTGGTCATATCTTTCGTGCTCATACACTAGCTTGTCTTCTTTAGATGGGTCCAAATCCTTGATGTTAAAAATAGCTTCACTTTTAGCTATTGAGAACATGCTCTTAACAATTTCTATGTTCCAGTGTCTTCTAGTAGGGTGAACGAGTTCTCTACACAAGTACAAGAGTTGAATCCATAATGGTTAAGAGCGGGTTTGAACCCTTGCAAATCTCAAGCCTTCCAGTGGATGGCCAACTTGCCGGAATCTCTTTTACTCTACCAAAATGAAGCAAAATTTTTTAACCATCGTGAATAATAGATAATACATTTCACAACCTAGATGAAAATGAACAACTCATCGTGAACAGTTGTAGTGATAATTCTACAATATGTCTTGATTGATGGATTACACTAATGCACTGTGTGCATTGAACGAATCCCAAAGAGGATAAGTTTGTTTTGAACTGATCGGTAAACAAAGTACACCTCAATTAATTACTGCGTACTCTTAACCCATAATATATAAACATGCACGTGCATACCGTGGCTACTACTTTAATTCACCAAAACATGAGATCCATTCAACTGGGTTAATAGACTTACATGTTTTGGGTTGTAGTGTTGTACGGGTGGTGTGTTGTTCAAATATGCATATGCTCACCATGTGCGATAGTCTGATGATGTCCCTGGAATGAGCTTAAGAATGATTATTATGTTAAACATGGCCAATAGAATTTATTCTGACGTAATAATGATTTGAGTGGTACTAGTCTCGACTCAAGAAGTCAATTAATTATATTATCAATAATTAAATTAACTATCGAACATTATATCTTAAACATGGGAAGGTAAATCGGATGATTATTATTGGAGCGTCAAATTTAATTTGGGCTCTAAATGGGGAGTGCAATAATATTTCTTTAGTGGGCTGAAATATTATTCAACATTTAGCAGAGTGGTCTTGGCCCATAGTTATTCCCAAATTTGGTAAGCCCATATTTTGCACCTCCTTAGGGTCTATGTTGTAGCCTATATATGCATCACATCACATGATATGGAGAAGAGACCCACGCATATACTCATAAGTCGCTCCCTTAGGTTGTTTTCTCTCGTTTTTTAGAAATCTCAATTGAGATATCTTCGAGATCGCCACCCACCAAGACAAACATTGAGATGTCGGGTCATACAATAGAAGGTCTGAGGTATATATATATATGTAGGAGTCGCCGGTGACGTACCCCGACCACCGACGCTCCCAGCGAGCCGACAACATCCCAGTGCATTCTTCCACGAGTAGACCTAAGGAAACTTATGTAATCTATTAAGAGACCCAGCAGACCTAGTGCATTAGGCGAGCAACACGCAAGACCCGCAGAAACCCAGCGAGACCTGAGCACACTTGGCACCAACGGTCACGACCGTCACACACCTACCTCGAACTGAATCTGATTATCCTCTTCTTACCCGCGGTCGGTTTTCAGAAAACCCCATCGCTCCTCTTTTATGTTCCAGAATATGTGGATTCGTCACCACACGTTCCATGACACGATTAGGGCTTCCTGGTAGCAACCAACTGGACTCTTAGGGATGCACAACCTAGAGGCTAAGCTCAGGAGACTACGTCGCAGTCTGAAGCAGTCGAATTGGACTAACCCGACCAGCAGCAAGTCGTACGCCTGTCAACGACCTTCGCTGCCAACCCGCGCCTGCGACACCTGTTTGCCTGTTCGCCACGCGATCGCCAGCGAGCCGTACGTCGTCTGCGACCAACCAGCCCAGCAGACCCTCGCTGTCTGAGACCTTCGTTGCCATGTGGATTTGTACGCCCCCGCACGCGCCCGAGACCTTCGTTGTCAACCCGCGCCCGCGACACCCATCCTCATGTCCGCGACGTACCCCACCAGCGAGCCGTACATCGTCCACGACCAACCCGACCAGCAGACCTGTGACCGAACTGTAGCGACCCATATCGAGGCCAACCGAGTCCAGCTGCGACCCGATCGAGCCCAGTCCAGTCTGGTCGGCCCAGCCCGAGTTCCTGGTGATCCGTTCGTGACCCGACGACCTGATTCAACCGAGAAGGACTAGCCCGACTGCCCAACGAAGTCTGCAGTTTAAACGATCTCCTACAGAGGAAATAAAAAACGTCTCAAGGTCCGCAAAAACTTAAATGGTAATGTTTTAACCCTAACAATAGATTCTGCTGCATTACGGTATATTTCGACTTAATCAAATGTGCATGTTGTTGACGTTCCTAACAGAACCCAACTGGTAACAAAACCCAGGATTAATTAAACTTCGTGCATAACTTGAATTAGGACTTACCTGTTTATATGAATTTATTATGTACGGATGCAACGCATAGTAAATTAGAAATTGCAAAAAGTTGTTTACAGGTGATTTCAAATGCGACTATTATGGCCCGTATGTATGATTTTAATTCATGTATGTTCTTTTATAAGCCACGGACATGTCGAGGAGTTTTTAGATTGGTGAATGCTTGTAATAATTTTTTCACGCGGTTGAACACCCCATACTTTACTGCTTTCAAAGAAAACTCATGTACGACTCTTGTGTGGGTCATAAGATTAATTATGTAATTGTTTTATATTATTTATTATTGATCTGTCAGACGTGAATCAACCTCGACGAGGCGAGGCGAGAAACACGCAGACCAAATCCAATGATGGTGACCCAATGGCTGGATTCCTAGTGACAACTTGTTCAAGACAAGAAGTGAGAGTCACGGTAAAAAATAAAAGGATGTCCAACTCCCAAAAAGGAAGACGCAGTTCGAGAAGCACAGGGATTGCATTTCTCCGAAAAGTTTAGAGACTGATTGAATGTCCATGATAGTTGGATTATTTATTCCTCGTTTATTATTGTCGTTTTATCATGCATGTCCTTATGTGATTTAATTTCATTATGTGCAAATCAAATTATTAAGAGCATATTTAGGAAAATGCCTTAATTTATTTTATTACGTGTGAATGGATAAATAAATTGTATCCACGGCCTCCATTATAGGTTTGTCAATGAAGTGATTTAAATCGACACCAAAGGACGTTTTATTTCACAGTTCATAAAGACGAACCTCCTACAGGATAGTTATAGTGAGCTAATTCAAAAGCGTACGGATCACCCAAAGATGGACGTATAATTTCAGTAGTAAGATTAGGACCAGTTAATGGGTTACACTTAAAGTGCAAATAACTACAATACTCCCAAAGAAAAATGTTGTTCTTATTTTGTTATGACCAAAAGGTGGACCGAGTATTAATTAAGTACTGTTGGGGCGGTATGTTAATTAATGGATTGATCCCTCCTCAATCGACGGTTTGAACTGTAGATAGTGCTGTAAACGAACCGAACCGAAGTGAGTTTGGGTTGTTCGAGCTCGTGTTCGTTTACGTTCGAACAGTGTTCGTGTTCGTTTATTTTTCGAGCAAAAAATCGTGTTTGAGTTCGTTCGTTTAATTGTTCATCAAAGTTCGAGTTCGTTCGTGTTCAAATAACAATATTTTTATATTTTAGATTTTTTATTAAAAATATTATGTAAATATATAAAAAAAAATAAAATTATATTAAATTTAGATTTTTTATTAAAAATATTATATAAATATTTAAAAAAATAAAATAAATTTATATTAAATTAATGTTCACAAACATAATCGAACGTTCACGAACGAGCTCGTGTTTGTTCGATTATTAAACGAGCCTAATTTTATGTTCGAACTCGGCTCGATTAATAAACGAACGAGCTTTTGTCAAACACGAACGAGCTCGAATGAGCTTTTGTTCGCAAACGTTCGGTTCGTTTACAGCTCTAACCATAGACGTCCACACTCCATGGTCTGCGGGGATTCAGTATTTTAAGGTGTCAGTGAATTTATTTGAATATTGTTTTGAAGGGATTCATATTTGACGTTAAATTCAAAACACTTGACTGAGTAAAACTATGTTTGCATGATCCCAGGAATTCAATATGTCTGTCAATCCGTTGTCCGTAATTCTCAAAGAAAACAAACTTGTATGTCCCAATTATATTTACTGGAAAAGGAACTTGCTGAGGGGTATAAATTTTCTACCACTGAGTATTGCCTGGAAGAGTCGAGAGAGGGCGCAACAGATCAAGAGAGAGAAGAGTATGCTAAGTGGAAAAAAGCTTATGAGATGGTGAAGTGTTACATCCTGGGTCAAATGTACTTCAACATCAGTATCAGTCAATGAACAATGCAGCAGAGATGCTCAACAATCTCAAGGAACTGTTTGGCCATCAGTCTCGGGCTGCCCGACAAGAAGCCATGAGGACTCTAATGACTATGACCATGCGTGAGGGCACTCCCGTAAGGGAATATGTTCTTGCAATAATGGCCCAGCTGAATGAGCTGGAGGTTCTTGGAGTTTTTATTGACACATAAATGCAGGTCGTTATAGTACTTCAATCTTTGCCGAAGAGTTTTGAGCAGTTCTAGTTGAACTACAACATGAACAAGCTGATGTTGATCTTCCGAGACTTCTGGCAAAGCTCTAGTCGGCAGAGGTCCAGTTTAGTCATAAGCCTCAGGCCATGGTGGCCCAGCGAGGCGAGGGATCTTCTTTTTTTTTTTTGGCAAGGGTAAGTACAGGAAGAAGTCCACAGGAAAGGGCAAAGCAGTCATGAATGACGTGCAACCTCAAAAAGTAACAAAGAAGCTGAAAGGCAAATGCCACAGATGCCAGCGGAGAGGACACTAGAAGGTCGACTGCCCTCTCCTCAAGAAAGGAGATAAAGTTATATGTTTAGCAGAGTTATCTACCAGAACCTAATGTGTAGATACTGGAGCCACTGATCATGTCTGCAATAATTTGCAGGGGTTCCAAGAAACCAAACGGCTTAGGGAAGAAGTTACCATCTACTTTGGCGATGCTAGTAAAGCGTCAGCAGTTGAAGTGGGAGACGTCTACTTAGATTTTGGTTTCATTAGGATTTAAATTTTTAATGATTGTCTTTATGCTCATAATTTTAGAAAGAATTTGATTTCAGTTTCAAAGTTATTTATAAATGGTTTTTCTGCTACTTTCGATAAAGTTGTTATTCGTTTTTGCAAAAAGTTTATATGTGATGGTTCATTAGTAGACAATCTATATATCCTAGATCCAAAGTCTTACCCTCTGCAACATAAATAATTACTTAATTCATCATCTAATCTGAATTAGAGAAAGGAACCTTCGAAAATGAATGAAACATATCTTTGGAAGTTAGTGGCAAATGGACCCTTGGGGTCGTTGGAAGTCGAGGCTATTCCAACTTGCGAGTCCTGCATAGAAGGCAAGATGACTAAAGGAGTTTTTAAATCTACATGGAATAGAGCCGAAGATTTGTTAGTGCTAGCTCATTCTGCGTTATGTAGTCCTATGTCTATTTAAGCGAGATGTGGTTTTGAGTACTTCGTTACATTCATTGATGATTACTCGAGATACAGATACATTTACCTTCTACGTCAAGAGTCTAAATGCTTCGAGAAATTTTTAGAGTATAAGGCAGTTGTGGGGAAGCAGTTAGAAAAAAGTATCAAGTAGCTACGATTCGATCATGGTGGCAAATATCTCACAGGAAAATTTAGGAACTATTTGACGGATAATGGTATTATGTCTCAGCTGACTACGCCTGACACACCTCAGCAGAATGGCATAGTAGAACGGAGGAATAGTACTCTTATGGAGATGGTTAGGGCAATGATGAGTTATACCAGATTTTTTTTAGGATATGCCCTAGAAACAACAGTGTATATTCTGAATAGGGTTCCTTCTAAATCAGTATCATCTACACCATTGGAGTTTTGGTCTGGGCACAAACCTAGTCTAAGACATCTTAGGATATGGGGTTGTGCAGCACATTTGCTGAGAGCAGATACTGATATGTTAGAACCTAAAACAGAAGTTAAGTTGTTTGTAGGATATCCTAAAGAAATGAAATGTGGTCTATTTTATAGTCTTGATGACCAGAAAGTAACTGTTAGCATGAACGATAGGTTTTTTGAAGAAGACTATGTTATAGATCATAAACCTACTAGTAGACATGTCCTAGAGAAAGTAGGGGGAGTGAGTACTTCGATACCAAGTGCACTTGATGTTACTTTACATAATATTGTAGCATGTATCGCTGATGATGCACCTGAGCAGGTAGTACCTCGCCGTAGTAGAAGGGTTGTCCGGCAGCCTAATCGGTTCTTGGGTCTGGGAGAGTCTTCTGAGGTCGTCCTAGATATGCTTGAAACCAACTCATGGACATACAATGAGGCACTTCAAGATCGGGATGCAGAGTCTTGGCAAAGTACGATGAAATCTGAGATGGAGTCTATTGATTCCAATCAGGTCTAGAATCTTGTAGAACCACCCAGTGGTATTCGTGTCATTGGATGCAAGCGGGTCTATAAGAGAAAGAGATGATAAGATGAGAAAGTTGAGACCTTAAAGGCTAGGCTTGTTGCGAAGGGGTATATTCAGAAAGAAGGGTTCGGTTATGAGGAAACCTTTTTGTCAATATTTATGCTCAAATCCATCAGGATTCTTTTGGTTGTATCCGCTTATATGGATTATGAGATTTGGCAAATGGATGTTAAGCCCGCTTTCTTTAATGGGAATTTAGACGAGGACATGTACATGCAACAACCAGAAGGGTTCATTGCAAAGGGACAACAACATCTGGTCTGTAATCTAAAGCGGTCTATTTATGGACTGAAGCAAGTTTCGAGGTCTTGGAATATCCATTTTAACAAGGTTTTCTAGTCATATGGATTTACCCAATGTCTGGATTGTTAGAGTAGAATACTCGGCGTTCCAATCAGATTGGATTTATTTCTACTTTTAAAAACAATTTATTAGAATTTATATTATTTTGAGGCATAACTTTATCTTTTGTTTTTGCATTTATCCTATATTTTCACATATGATAAAGTTCTTAGATCATTATTAGCTATGAGGCATGGGTGCGCATTTGATGGCAATCATGGAACATGTCTTTAAAGCTATGATCTTAAGTACGTTCCAAGTCAATGGGTATTTCGAGACAGGACATCGAATAACCCTGTAAGACTTGTGCATATGATGTATGCTCATCGGATGAGAATGTTGCATTCCATCAACATTAGCGTGTGGACGCAAATATATATATATGCAGGTGCTTGTTAGGAACAAGTTCACTGAACATGACCGAATGAAAATTCTTAATGGAAGTTTTAACTGCCGAATAATTCATGTTGCAATAGTACATGACTGATCCTCTAACTTGAGGCACGATAGTAATCTTGTGCATGTTGTTCTTTACTTTGATTTATCCTCTGATTGTTGGACAATCATAAAAAGGATATTTTGGGTACTGTATTAATATGTATGGAGGTTTATCTGTTGCCAGCAAAAATTTCGACACTTATGTGGATAAGTGAATTTCCTATGTTTTTTCATAGTTTGTGATTTAAAGACCTTGGACAAAGTAAGATGAATATGGATTCATAAAGAAATCACTAAACTTGAAACGGAATCATAGCTATTAAATCAAATGGGTTTTGACTAAAAACCATACCCAAGCTTTAATTGAGAAATTAGTTTCGAATTTTACATATATGTAATTGTAATCGAAAAGGTTTACTCGCTATTTCACTTAATACTAGATAATCATGCTACTTGCTAGGTGTTACCATGATTTGTGGATTCTTGACATTAAGGTGTTAATTTCAAGAATGTGAATTAATTAGATTAATTTAATTACAAGGAGTTGTAAACCCACTACTAGTATTAATTGTGAACCTAAAAGGCCACACCAATCTTTGAATGAAGATATGTTGAAATTAGTATTTCTAAAGAGTTAGATTAATTGACAAAAATTAATTAATAATTAGATTGTTTAATTAAATTTAATTTTGATTAGATATTAATTATAAGAATATAAAAAATTGATCAATTGAATTGATTAACTGAATTTTGGATATTAATTAAGTAATTATTAGAATTGCTAAATAATTAATAGTTGAATTTTAAAATTGAATTTAAAAATTCAAATCTAAATAATAATATGATTATAAAAAGAAGAATTTTATTTTATTGGGAGATAAAGATATTTTAATAAATAATATTGAAAAATGTTTCATAAAATATTTGTTATTAGTAATTTTTAATTTGGATTAAATATTAAATATTAATAAAAATAAAATAATTATGGTAGAGGAGAGTTCTTAACCACTCAATATATTTATATTTATTTTTATTATTAATAAAATTGGGTAGGAATAGTCTTGCCAAGACTTAATTTTTTAAATATTCTACCCAACATTACATTTTTATACATAAAATTTTAGTATAAATATGTACATATGTGATGTATGAAAGTGAAGAAGACAAAATTGAAATCTTGTATTTTGTGAAAAGAAAGAAAAATTACCTTGCACTTTGATAAAGTGAAGATAAGAAAAATTATTTCCCATATTAAAAAATAAAATTAAATTCTCTTCTTTAATTAAAATCCTATACGAATTAAAAATCGAGAACTACTAACGAAGAAATTAGTTCTTGGTGTTGGAATTCAAAAGGTGGATACAATTAGAGAGGAACATTTGGATCCTTTAAAGCAAGACGAACAAGAAAAGTGATAGTCACTTAACCAGAAATTGATTTCCTCATCATCGTCAAGATAAAGAAGGACATTAAAAGGTAATTTTCAAAATTCTTTACAAATCAAAATTCGTAATTTTACATGATTTTAACACATGCCAATCATTTTATTCGGTATATGTACATACGGATTAAGTATTTATTTTATAAATTAAAATTATATTGTGTAATTTCCGCTGCAATTTCAATCCGTACAGTATAGCGAACCCAACACGGATGAGCACTGTGTGTACAAGAAAGTGATGGAAACGTGGTGGTGTTTCTTGTGCTATACGTAGATGATATTCTTCTCATTAGAAACAGTGTGCAGAAGTTATCGACGTAAATATATGGTTATCCAAGCAGTTTGATACGAAGGATCTCGAAGAAGTAGGACATGTTCTCCGGATCAAGGTCATTCAAGACCGGAAGAAGAGAAAGCTTTGTCTATCTCAATCGACATACCTAAACACTGTCTTAACACATTTCAACATAGAGGATTCGAAGAAAGGGCAATTTTCTTTTCGACATGGAATCCCTCTATCTAAGAAGATGTCTCCGAAGACACCTCAAAACATAGAGGACATGAAGCCAGCTCCTTATGCATGGACAGTATGAAGTCTCATGTATGCAATGCTATGCACGAGGCCAGATATCTGTTATGTCGTGGGCATGGTAGCCATATATCAAAGTAATCCATGACCAGAACATTGGTCTGCGTTAAAACATAAACTCATGTACCTGAGAAGGACTAAGGAGTACATATTTTTTTACTAGGCAGATGAGTTGCTTCCATTAGGTTACACTGATTTTGACTTCCAGTCAGACCGGGATGAAAACAAGTCAACCTCAGGGTTTGTGTTTACTTTAGGAGGAGGAGCCATAGTAAGGAGGAGTGTCAAGCAGAAAT
>CACSLK010015718.1:6315521-6345098 GCA_902706635.1 Striga hermonthica
AGAAGTAAAATTACAAAGATTTTAAACTTCCAATAAAATATGCTTCAATTTAAAGGGAGAGGCAGTTCTATACCCCAAAAGTTAACCACCCAACATTTTCCAAAACAAACCCACAATAAGTTGACTCCCATATGACAAAAAAAGAGAACCAAAATGGTCAATCAATCCTCTTCTTGGGTCCAAATTCTAACCGTCTTGTCATTTCCAAGAGCTCCAGATGCTATCATGTTTTGAGTCGGATGACATGCAACCGTTAATACTGCATCCGTGTGACCTTCAAGCTTTTGTACTATTTTCCGGGACTGGAGCTCCCATAAGTACACGCAGTTGTCCTCTGACCCACTCACAATGTATTTCCCATTCGTTATGGAGAAAGTCGATGAAATGCAGTACTTGGAGTTGGCATGCCCCGTGTAGGTTTTCAGAAATTTCCCAGACGAAAAACTCCACAGCCGCTGGGAAAACACGCACGCGCACACACACACATTCGAGATTATACTAGAGAACAGAGAGAGTGTGAATGGATGCATTTTGCAGAGATGTAATTCAAATACAGGATGAAAATTTTGTATGGAAGAAGAAATTGGCAACATTTACTTTAGACAAGATTATACAAGACTTATGCACAAAGCCCACATAACATAACTATGCAATTAAATCCCGAATAATGCACAAGAGAGAATTTGCCAAGATTTTGATTTTTCAAACCCGAGGTGTTAAAACTTCCGACAAGAAGCTGATATTACAAAATGTTCTTAGACAGATCTTCTGAATTCCAACCCCATCAACCTCCAACTTGAATGTCATTTATAGACACATACTTTCTGTAGGGTAGAGTTCATACATAAACAGAAAGACGCTGTGCAGTAGGTGGATTTCCTATTTCAACAGATGATGTCTAATTCTAATTTCTCATTCAGGATGTCAAATCCAAAAGTTAAAACAAAATGTAATATATATACTCTCAAACTTATTATGCCTCCACTCGAGTCCCTAAACAATATAAACAGCGTACAAGATCCTGCTTTTTTCAAAAACCTTTTTAACGTCATTATTCATATAACAATGCCGTGATAGCAGAATTCAAGAGAACAGAACTTCTATTACTTCACCAATACGTGTATCTTCAGGTTACTCTATGAGTAATTTCTGTTCTCCATAAAACTAATATATTTAGTGATATATATTGATGCAACAGGTCAATTAAAGGTGTCAAGGAAAAGAACAGATTGAACTTAGGGATGGTTTTTATAAAGCTTCTTTTCGACCTAATCAGTTTCAATGACCATGGCTTCTCATGAACAAAATTTTGGCCGAGATCCTTGGAAAGTTAGTTTAGGAGTCATGATTACATGTTCCCTGCATGTTTTAGTCAAACAAACCGAATGATTTCATGAGAAAAAATTTACACATGCAGAAGCCTCACACTGTAAAACAAAAAACTAGAAAAAACAATGTCATGTTCAACTTGGCAGTTGTGCCGATTTCGAGGTTGAGTAGTGGAAAGGTACAAGAGATTTTGATTATGGTTATACTGAAATGCAGATCAAAAGGCAGAAATTCAGTTGAGTTCGCCACCTGGACAAAAACTTCAAATGAACTAATAATTTCCACTTGACGCAGTTCCAAAGATTAAGATATACTTCTTACAATGAACTGCAAGACCATCCTATTCATTTATGATCAAGTAGTGACCAAAACTTCACTCATACCAATCAATCTTGAATACAAATAATGAGACTAGAAAATCTGGTCACCCCAACAATTGGCACAACTCACTCATATCAATGAAGCAGATCATTGCGTGATTAGCCACCGGAACATCATATCAAATATCTATCAATGTAAGACACACTATAATTACAACCTATCTACAATGATAACTACATATCAGAACTAGTGTTGATATTGCTCAAGAAAAATTGCAACAGCAATACCATTGTTTGTTTTTCATTTTAGGAAGAAGCCATTCAAAGATATAGCGAACAAACTACAAGTGAAGATTGAAGAAAACAAATTAAGTATAAAGACAGACATATCTAAGCACATATTCTAATACATAAGGAACCATCTAAACCGACTGAAGCACTATAAATTTTTCAGTACTTTTCAGTACTTTTTCACTTGATCCAAGTAAACCAACCCATACACCTCTGATATCAAACAATGAATCTAGTATCCTAGTTGAGTTGAAAACACTTTCGAGCATGGCAATTAAACGCAGCCCCATTAGCCAGTCATCAAAAGACAATCACATCAAGCAAATTAAACCAACAAAATATCAGAAAACAAAGAATGATTGTAACTTAGTCATGAAAACATAAAGGCCAAAAGGAAACAAAAACTAACCAGAGTATTATCAAGAGTCCCAACAAGAAGAAACTTCCCATTGGGCGAGAACTTGGCAAAGCTAACGGGCGGGTGCTCCTCCTCGATGAGCGTCTTCATACAATGCCCAGTGGAGGCATCCCAAACCCTGCAAAGCCCATCGTAGCTGCTGGAGACGATCATGGAACCGTCCAGATTGAAATGGACGGCAGTCACAGGGTCCGAATGCGCGGGCAGCACCTTGAGGCACTTGCCGGACTTGACATCCCAAACACGGACGGTCTCGTCAAAGGAGCCGGAGGCGAGCATGTTCGACTGGGGGTTGAAATTGACACAGAAGACGTAGTTGGTGTGGCCGTCTAGGGTTTTNATTAGGGAGCCGGTAGCGACGTCCCAGAGGCGGACGGTGCGGTCGTCGGAGGCGGTGGCGAGGAAACGACCGTCGGATGAGAAGGATAGGTCGGAGATTCCGAGCTCGTGGCCATGGAACTCGTTGTGGACTGTGTCGGGGGAGGAGAGGGAGTAAGTGCGAGCGGTCTTGTCGGCAGAACAGGAGGCGAGTAGGCGGCCGTCGTCGGAGAATTTGACGCCGGAGACAGCACGTTTGTGGCCGGAGAGGGTGTGCTTGAGCCGGTACGGTTTGTAGGATCCGGCGGTCTCGGTGGTCGACGCCATTGTTGCGGGTGAAATTGTGATTTTCTTGATTTTCTATATTCAGAATCGGGGAACCAGGGTTCTTGCCTTGGAGGGCTTTCTTTTAAGCAGATGAAGTTATAGTGTGAAATAATTATGTGAAATTTGAAAGTCTTATTAGTAAAATTTCATTAAAAATTTAGTCTATGCTCTAAATTGAACATGATGACTCATCAATTAGCTCTATATTTAGTTTATAATTTTTAATTTTTGTTGTATCAATTTTATTTTAATTGATCAACCTATACAAACAACTTCTTATCAAATTGATAAATTGAAAATACTAATTTGACTCAAATTTCTAATCTGTTAACATTATGTGGATTAAAGTTACAATCATTAATAGACATGTGTTAAAAGTTATTGTCTTTCAAAAGTATAGTATTGGAGAAATCTCATTTTACAATCTCAACATGCCACATCATCCTTATTCCTATATCCATAAACCTTCAATAACAATAAACTCTATAAACCTCATTGTTTATTATTTTCACACGTTTTTTCACTTACTTCTAATTAATATAATATTATTATATTTTTATTAATATTTTAAAAATACAACTATACTTTTTATTTTTTTATTCAGTATATATTTATTATAAACTTAAACACATAAAAAAATAGATATTAAAGTGGATCATCTCGAAACATACATATATTGATCAGTTCATATATGTATATAATTATAATTTAATAATATTTTAAAATACAACTTCACTTTTTATTTTTATACAACACTATTTTTTAATAATAAAAAATTTATACATTTATTTTTTAGACATGTTTCAAAAATAATACTTCATTTATTTATCAATTTTTTTTGTTTTTTGCTATTATTGAATTTACAAATGTAATTAAATATTTATATTTATTAAAATTTATTAAGTTATAATAAAGTTAATACTATAATTAACAAAATGAATATATTTGACCACTACCTAAGTACATATACACTATTTGAACAAAGATTCGAAGGAGAGCATAGAATAGCTCGATATCGACAAGGAGTTGAGCAACCCGAGGACTTCGAGGATGGTCCGAGAAGAGAGGTGCGACGATACAGCTCCCCTTACCAATATGAAGAATGTTGGTCGACTTCTCATATCTCGAGGCTGAAAGCACCCACCTCACAGTCCGAGGTCGATTTCACCCATCTCGCATCTCGAGGTCGACTGCACTCACCTCACTTGTCACATTACTCGAGATCCATATCGAGGAACCATATCTCAGCACTCAGCAAGCTTAACGGATAAGGATGAATCTTTATTGAATAAGATGGAATCTTAAGTTGACTAGAATCTGACTACAAAGTGATTAGAATATGATTTAGCAAGGAAGATCCGGGCAGGCTGACCGCAAGCACTCAGCCAGGGCACTCCGGTTACGTATTTCTCCTATAAAAGGAGCTGAGGTACCACCATTTCACAACTTTTACGCTCTCTATACATTTCATACTGCTCTTTCTGCAGAGCACCTCCTTTTCCTTGAGATTGACTTAAGCATCGGAGGCTCTACGCTACGCTGGAAGCCCCTCCAGCGTTGAGTTCTTGCAGGTGTTCGTGGAGATTCATACGTGGTTCATACAGATCAGAGCTTATTCAGACCGATTCAATCCAGATCTAGGAGAGGACCCATCACCTACAATTCGAAAACACAATTTCAATCGACCACCTCCGTCCACCTCCGTCGGAGCTCACTCCCGAAGTACCAGTCACTGTCGTTATGGTCACCTGTCGTTGTCTTCATTGCCCAATACTTAACACTGCCACGAAGTCGCCGAGGTGCCGTTAGCACCTCGGCGACTTCCTCTGCANNAAAAAAAAAAAAAAAAAAAGTAAATTGACCATTTAAAACTCTCAGAGCGTTGTTGCCTTTCTGCGGGTATGGTAAGGAAGGCGGTGGCGACGCGGCTGCGGGAGAAGTAATAAACAGTGCTGAAGGTTCGCTGGTTGGTGTCGCTGGAGGTGGCGACCTTATTCTCGCCGTCGGATTTGAGCATCAAGGTCGGCGATTAAGAAGGGCTGCGACAACGCGGCGATGGGGAGCGATAAACGGTCGTCGGGTAAGGATGACCACACAACCGTCGGGCAAGGATGACCACGTAGACGCCTGCGAGGTCGACCATACCTTCCACATACAGTACTGCAATCTGAGAGTTCTCCACATCGGCGGCAGCGGGCTGATGTCGCCAGCGACGTGACCGACGGTGCTTGTGGCGACGGCGCGATTAACGTTCGACAACGACTCCGTTGAGCTTGTGTGTGTTTTCTATGTGTGTGTCGTAAGGTGTTTTGTGTGTGTAGGTGTGTGTTGTGTGTAATTATGTGTGAGAAAGAGAGGGTAGGTTAGTGGTGTTAATGGTGGGGTCTACTTGTAGTGTATAATGTCATGTTTACCCCCACTTAGTGGTCTAATGTTTATATTTAACCATGCTATGTACAAATTATTTCCAATAATGTCACCCATGTTTGGCTGCGACTTATTAAATTTTCTCGTGTGATCTCTCTCTATATATATCCGCAAAAAAATCTGAATTACTGGAAGAAAAAATTACGTAGGCCTATTTTAAATTTTTGAAAAAAGAAAAGACAATTTTTCGTAATCTTTATTTTATTTTCCAATTAATAAAAGGCAAAATAGATCTAATTATTTCTTTTCGTAATCTATATTTTTATTTAATAAAATAAAATAATTGAGTATTTTTGTAATTAAGCACTTCTCAATATATGATATATATTTAAATTATTTTTATTAAAAATATAAAAGTGATTGTTTACAATAATTTAAAACAACAACAAAAATGTGTTGAAATGATAAATTAGTGGATCGTCTTTTCACCCACTATGCAAATAATTAACTCGAGAATAAAAATTATAAAGTTCATAACATGTGATGTGGTTAAATTATCGTCCCACCATGATCTCTGGTTGAATCATCTAGTCTCGAACGTCTTGAACAACGAAATGGATCAACCTTCAAAACAATGTTAAGGCAAGTCCCCAACGTAGACATTCCGATGCTCAAGTCAAAAATATTCTCCTTACAAATATCATAATCAAGAGAATTTATTTACAACGTATGTCTAGAATGTCAACCAGGTTCTCTTATTTATAAGATATTTTAATGACTTATCCCCTAACATAAGGGGTTTCCTTGATCATAAATGAATCAAATTCTCCAGAATCGAGAAGTAGATACACACAAACCACTTGGATATCTCGTAAAAATATTATATAGATCTTCACAGATAATCAAGGTAATATCATCTATCTTTACATAGATCTAGGTTCGAACCGAACCGACTTTATAGATTTTATATGAACATGTATTTTTTAGATTAGAGAAATTAAATAAAAATAAAAATAAAAGTTACACAGTTTTATACTTCCGAGAAATCCTCAAGCAATGCCTCCGCGTTGTCGGGTCAAGGCGGGCACACACTCAGGACCCTGGGGCGAAACACACATACAGATCCGAGTCTCCGCGGAACAGCGCCCCGTGATTATATCGCGCGTTGTTCGCAGGCCCCGTGCACGTTGCCCATCCCCGGTCGTCGAGGCCTTTGATTCTCTCCATGCGTACTCACACGCCTACTGCGGCCTGTGCTTGGTCCAGCGCCTTCTGGCCACCACGACAGCAAGATGTTCGCGGCCCATGCGGGACCCTGCGCAACAGCAGTCGTACGATTGCCGAGTCTAGTTGCCAATCGTCGAGGTCTTTCAGTCTTCGTGGTTATCCAAGCTCGTCAGCAAACAACAGATAATGTACATAAAATAAATTACATGAATCCGAGGCCCACGGATGGGTTTACATGCTCTTCTAGAAAAATAATAAATCTATAGTGTGTCCCACCGTACGAATAAATTATTACAAGCATTCAGAACCAAAATTTCTTAACAATCTCGAGTCTTTAAAAGCTGCATAACATACATTCAAAGTTATGATAGTGGATTATCTAATCACCTGCAAAGCTAAGTTATGTAATAATAATCCAACAAACATATGTCGCGTCTTGAACACAACTAGATTATGCACATAATGCATATAAAAATAAAGATCCGAACCAAGTGCTCTAATACCACTTGTTGGGGTTCTATGATGAATGTCGAATTTATGCAAGTCACGGATCTAGCCTACAAAGATAAGCCTAAAGCGCAACGAACTAAATTAAGTATTGGACAATTATGACTTAAAACTTTTGCAGACTCTGAGACGTTTTTGATTTTTGTTGATCAGAATCATCTAGACCCCTTCGGTTTGCTCGATCAATCGCATGAATCGGATCACACATCTCGTCGTTGGGTTTCTCCCGTGCGGGTCGGGCAGTTGTTGCTGGCGTGTCGCGCGGTGCTGCTCGTGGGCGGTGCTCGAGTTGCTCGGAGACTACTTGCGTACGGAGTCAAGCATCATATGCGGTCGTCGCGGCTGGGCCCTGGCATCAGCTATGTCACAGGCTGCGTCGAGGTCGCGGAGGGTGAGCGGGGCTTGGTGCTCGGTGAGACGAGGCTCTATGCGCGGGTGATCGGCGGGAGTCTCGAGTTTATCTCGGACTTCTGTTGTATGACCTTTACACACTATATTTGTTTTGGTGGAAAACTCATAAATTTCTCTCTTGGATGATAAAATCCTAAGAGAATGTGTTCATTTATAAGCTAGAACATGGATTCTAATGAGGTGTCAAAAATGGGCTTTCTAAGTATGGGCCTAACTTATGGGCCAAGTCAACTATGTTCATACTTTTTTTCCAACAACTATATATGTTCATACTTGAACAATTTATATCAGTCCACAAAAGAAATATCGTTGATCTCCCTATTTGGCTCCCAACTTATATTTGAGGCTTTGATAATAATTATCCAATTTATCTCCATGTATTTAAGATATAATATCTATCAATTAATTAATTACTGATAATATAATTAATTGACTACTTGTGCTGAGATCAATACCACTCAATGTTTTATTGTTGTGTCATAAATTAATCCACCTGCAGGGTAAAATATAGTAAAAAAGGGCTGCTCATTCGGTCAAAACTGAACCGAACCGACCGAATTTTTGGTTAACCGATCACAGTTATCCAAACGAACTGAAAACATAAATTTTAGGAAAATATAAACTAAAAATCGAACCAAATATACGGTTTCGATCCAAACCGAATTTTTTATTTCGGTCGGTTCAGCTCGGTTAACCGAACTTTGTGCACCCCCAATAATAATCTTTGTTGAGTTCATCTCGAGGACATCATCAAATTATCACTCATGGTGACCGTAAATAATTGAACAGTACACCATACACACAACATCACTACCCAAAACACATTTAATTATTGACCCAGGAGAATGGAAGAATCTACTGTATGCACGTGTCTGTTAGTAGGCAGTAGCTAACCGAGGTATAGTTTGTTTACTGATCAGTTCAAAACAAACTTATCTCTCTGCGATCAGTCAAAAAGTGTACTAGTGTAACCAATCAGCCAAGACAGATTGTACAATTGACACTACAACCGTTCACGATGTGTTGTTCATTTTCATCTAAGTTGTGAACTATATTTATTTATTTTTTACAAGTAACAATATGTGATCTTTCGTCCATCCATGATCAACCACAATATTCAAATGTAAAAATATCATAATATAAGACAGTTTAATTAAACATGATTTTCATTCAAAAGAAAGATAGTACTACCTCCTTTTTTAAATAAATGTCGTTTTGACTTTTTTGATTCATCCATTTTGCTATGTATCTAGACATTAGCAAAATGAATGAATCAAAAAAGTCAAAACGACATTTATTTAAAAAAAGAGGGAGTACTTATTAAGCAAAAAGTCAAACTTTAAGATAATATAAGACAGTTTAATTAATCACAATTTATTTGTCCTAGTAAATTGTTTTAAAATAAACGGAAAACTTCTCGAGCGAATATCAGATCTCCGATTTCGCTTGATCTCTCTTCTTCGGCCTCCTTTAATTCTCAACGGTTGAAGCTCCTTAGAGGTCGTCCGGGATCGTTGGTGGACGGCCACCGCCGCTCATCATTGTTGTGGCGCCTTTGTCTTCTGTCTAAAGCCACTAGGTACAGGCTAGGGTTTCGACGGATTCCTCTTTTCGCTCGATGGCTGCCGGTATTCAGTGGTGTGAAGGTTTGGCGGGATGCGGGGCTTGTGCGTGGATGAGGCTTGTGTTGCTTGAGTCGGCTTTGGTTGGGGTGTCTCTTCTCGCTGGGCTTGGAGGTCAGACCGGTTACGAATCTCCGGTTTCTGCCAGGGTCTGGTCGCGGGCACCTCGATTGTGCAGGGGTGTTAGGTCGGGGTTTGTCCTTGCGGGCTGGGTTGAAAGGTTGGCGTTTCATTCGGGCAGGGTCGGAGCGGCTAAGCGTTGACGCCATTCGTCCCCTTCCTACCCTTTCTCTGTTTCTGAGTTCGTGGGAGGCCGATTGCTTCTGGAGTTGGCTAGTGGTGATAGGCGGTTTTGGGACGATGTCGGATCGGCTAGTGATGTTAGCCGATTGGGGGGCGATTGTGGTTTCTTGCGGTTGGTGTACGGGTCGGTTTTTTGGATTGTTTTGAGGCATGGGTCATCGTCTTGTAGGCCTTATGCAGTGACGGGCGTGGTATCAGAGCTTTGGAGCTCTCCTCGGAATCGGCTTTGTCTGTTGTCGTTTTTGGATGTATCTCATGTGAGGGATGTTGTGTTTTTAGTTTGTAGTTGTTTTGTTCTCGCGTGTTTCGTTTGTTTGTTCTTGTTTTCTGTCGTCTGTGTCGGTGTTTCTGTTAGTATTTGTGTTTTATGTTTGGGTCGGGTTAGCCCGAGTGTGACCTTATTATCAACATATCCTGTTGAGATCTTACCCTCGGGCATTACCTGTTGGGGTCGTTTCTTTTGTCATTGTGTTTTTTGTGTTTCTAGAGTATTACCCTTATGGGGTCGGTTCTAGATGGTTTTTTTACCTGTCCTCCCAGTTTATTCACCTCCCAGTTTATTCAGCTGTTGGCTGCTTGTATTCAACTATTGGTTGTTTGTATTCAGCTGGTGGTTGTACTTTTTCATATTTGTGCGCTTTTATATGACATCTCTATCGTTTCGAAAAAAAAAAAAAGTATACACACTTACAGGAACCCCTAACGATGTAAGGTTGATCCAGTGCAAACCGTTTGAGACGAGACAATTTAACCCGAAATCTTGATGAGTCGGTATTTCGTGCAAATCACTCACCTCTCTAGCACTTAATCATAAATCACAAGTTCCTTATGTAATCCTATCATACAAATCACTCTTAGTCATATATTATAACTTCATCACTTTACATTGGTATTATAATTTATTATAAATACAAAGAAGTATCTCCTTTCATATCTGCACACACATACATATTACCTAGCAAGTGTAGTCAATCAACATGTACAAATATCCAGAATCTTCTTATTAACTTATAAGTCTCTAACTGCTGTATATGCAGAAATATGCACATCTGCACACTCCGAGTCCCATGAGAAATCCTTTTTCATAGCATCGCATATCCTTGTAATCCATTGTGATGGATTGTGTTCCTGCAAATTTAAAGAGAAACAAAAAATGAAAAAGAAATCAAAACCAACAAACAGCAATAATTAAGCCTAAGATTATTGTTTTCCATTATCACATAACACATTTAATCGAGACACACGAATATTGCTAGGATAACACGTACAATTTCGTCAATTGCTTGGCCAAGAGACATATTGGCAAAGGTATATTTGATGTATTGGGAGAATTTAGTGCCCTCAACACTATCATCGCCAAAGTTCCTGTAAGAGACCCATAGCTTAATCAACAGATGAAAAGGTTTAGAGCACGCGCGCATGCAAACACACACAGTTAGATACATCAGCTCACCTGAATCTGCTGTCAGCATAGTTTATAGGCACAGGAGCTGCTCCATATTTCATGGCCTTGAGCTGTACAAAAAGAGATAACCGAAACATTTTGCACACTCGGAATAGTCGTAATTCGGAAAGTTATGTTTTTTTTTTTTTTTTTTTTTTTTTGGCTTCTTTTTTTGCTACTCTCCATTATTGAACTGTTTTATTTTACCATGTGGGAGCTTGTTTTGGTTTTGTTTCAAGTTTTTCTGGTAGTGATGTGGTGTTGGCTCTTGGCTATCTGGGTGCAATTTTCCTAGATTCAGCTTTTCTAGTAGTTTAACTCAGATTGTCTAGATGTTTATTTGCCTGAAATTATTTAGTTTATTAATATATCGAGTGCTTCCTAAAAATAGAAGAAAAAAAAAGAGAGGATAACTTTACTTCAGTCACTTGGTGTTCATATTCTTGCTCTTGTAATCCTTTAAAGCAAAACTGGGTTATAAAGTGCTCTGAAAGTAATTTCTCTCTCTTTAACAAATTAATTTGTAATAACTGAGGGACTTGAGTCACAATCTTTTATTCGCATATAGTAAGAAGCTTACAGGCACTTGGAGAACAGGATCATCAAAACATGGGCATAGCATAATGTCGCATCCTGATAATATCAGACGCGATAATTCTTCATCATATTCATCAATAAATCTCACATTTTCGTCCTGCATGAAAAGGTATCACTTGATATTTAGACTTTGCATTAGAAATCCTCAAAAACTGTTCTGGCTTAGATAGAAAAGTTTATATACAAGGAAAGCCAAGTCTCAGAGTTCCTAAAGTGAGGCATGTTTTCTCAAGAACTACGACAGCTTCGAGGCCCTCATAATCCAATTACATAATAATTCAAGAACGTACCCTGACTTCTTCCTGAAAAAGCTTCAAGGCCCTCCTGATAACAGGAAGTTGGCTAGATCCCATGAAAACAAACTGGTGGTAAAACGCATACTCAATAATCAGATATCGGGAACCACTTGAACAGAAGAAGAAGCCATAAAATAAGATTGTGAAAATGAGTAAAAGTGTTGATAGTCAGAGACTCAGATGCATTCTTCACAAGAATATTTATCCGATAAAGAGAAAGTGTTCAAAAGCCAGGACAAAAACACCTGAACTCCCCGCCTAGACATCATCCAAACTAGCGGCTTAAGCTTCTCTAGATCAACATCTAAAACATCCGAGCAAATGCTTCCTACCTGGCAATTCAATATAAAAAGGTAAATATTAAAATTTACGGGGTAACTGTTTAGGTTTCATGCACGATATCAGTGGCTTGTGGCGTGAGAACACACTGTATTATGAGCTTAAACACTCCTAAACACTCACAAGAACTTTAGATGTTCCTTCATGTAAACCCAGTCTACGCTGCAACATGGCTTTACACACGAATTTTCCCTTCATTTCATCAGCATTATAACTTTGTGGTATTAAATTGTCGCGTGAAGGATCCCACGTTGATTTATCGAGGCCAGAAGGAGCAATCACCAACTTTTCCCTACAGCCAACTGAACATGCTCAGGTTGACTCAAGGAGTGTAAGCAAAAAACTTGTTGAGAATCATATGATGGGCAATAAGTAAAATGACCAAATACCAATCTTTTGTCATGCAACAGCCAGTTTTACAAGATTATACGCAGGAGGCAAAATCTCAAAGGTCGTACGTACCTGTGAATACCAAAGGTCTGTTCCAAGCCATCTCCGGATGAATTAATGATCTGGCCTTTTGTCTGTCCAGATGACATTAAGATAACCTTATTGGAGTAAACAACTCCACCCTGCAGATAATGGAAGGGAAAAATATCGAGAAGAGTATAGAAAGAAAAGATTCAATGAACTGAACCGGTGCTTAAAAGAATAGCTGAAAACGGTAAGATTTATCAAAGAAGGAACAAGAAAATAAAATGGCTAAAATGGCAGAGAATGTAAATTTAACGACAATGCTTTCAGTTAGAATATAATGATGTGTTTGTATAAGGTGTGAGCATAAGGGAGGATCAAAGCCAGAACTCAGAAATTCTCATTTTATTTCATTTATACCCAGAGTTACTCGACTTGGCTCTGCTTATGTGTCACATTACTGACATATCTATATATATTAAATAAGATGACACTGAAGTGCAGGACCATGGATATAAATATGCCATATAATGAGATTGTGTACAGAAGAAAGACCTGGTCCATAAATTCTTTAGGCTATAAAGTGAGACAACACTTTAATAAGAGAGAGAAAAAGAATACCTTTAAAATGTTGACAAGATGAGACTTATTGTTATCTTGCAGTCGATCAGATCGAAACAATCTAGACGGATCAAGCCCACATAATGCTAGCTTTCCAGGTTGTTCGAGGCACTAAAACAGTATAGATGAAGCAAAATGGTCAGTGTCTGCATAATAAAATGAAAAATGCAGCAAAATTATAAAGTTAAGAGTCAAAACAACATAAAAAGAGGTGCTTGCCTGGGATTCAAAGCCCTGGCACGTCAACAGAATCTTAGTACCTTCAAAGCCCTGCAAATCGTTAAAGAATATATATTACAAATCATGTAACAATAACATCAGGGGAACAATCACAATCAAAACTGTTGCGATAGCCTGTAAATTTTATTTGGAATGAACTAATTATATCTTTGTCTTTTATAAGTATATGCTCTCCACAATGTTTTAATGGCACTAAGTAAAGGTTTGCAGATGAGAGGGGATTCACTCACAATCTTAATGACATACTTGTACACCATGCACAGACCCAAAAGAGAACACCCAAAAAAAAGGAAAAGAAAGTCCATATTTAATAATTAATCTTACACTAGTACAATACCCATGTACTACACAGGTGTTTGTTAGTAAATTTATACTTAAAATTAAAAAATAAAAATAAAAAGTGTTTTAATTTTCAAATATGTTTTTGAAAAACCAAATTATTATTTATATTTAAAATGACACTCGTCGCTTGTATGACATGCCATCTTATATTACAATATTTCTTTAACTAATTTTACATAACTACTTTTGTATTTAAATTAATTCAAATAAGTTTAATTTTTTCAATTAATATTAATAGGTAATTTAATTTATATTCTGAGGATAAATATAATTATTTATTTATTTTGTATGTCCAATATAAATGCCTAATTGAAGCTCATGAACATTATTTTCATATATTATATACAAAAAAAAAATGATAATAAATAAAAAATTTATTAACTTCTAAATCTATTTATAATTTAATTTAGTAAGTTTTTTAAATTATGAAAGATTGGGGAAAACAAATTTATGCCTTATAAACCACATTTAGAATAAAAAATGATATTAAAACATAATTAATGCTTAAAAAATTGATCATAAATTTCCAGTAAATTTCCAGTAAATTTAGGAATGTTCCAAACCTCGTTATTTTTGGACTTGAAGTAAATTAAAAAACATCCAAGCCAAATGACAAAGCATGAAAGTTTGCCACACTGAAGCGTGCGAGCCTGCTACTTTTGGGAATTATATATAGGAGTGACTATTTTTTCTTGTGAAGACTTAGAATAGAAGCAATTGAGTTCTTTACTTTTTCTGACTATGTATCTGAGTACTTGTACAATGTTTATATTTGATCAACATACATTGTGAATATTCAGCATTCTCGAGTATACCTGATTGACAAAAACGTCCCAGAAAAGTGGCCCAACAATTGATGTTTGCCAATTGTGAATATGAAGCACATCAGGTCGCTTCCCTGACTTAACTAGGTAGTCCAGTGAAGCACGAGAGAAATAGGTGAATCTGGCAGCATAAGGTTAGTGCAATTAAGTAGCAGAAAGATATGAACCAAAGAAGCAAACAGTGACAGGCACATAACTAAATATAGTTTAATGAAATCACAAAATTGGCATTCTATAGAATAGGCACCGGGATTCATATCAATCTCATCATTGTTACTCAGTATAGAGACCACCAATGTGACTTCACATATCCTTATCATAATTTTGTCATTCTTACTAACCTAAACAGATCTTCTACGAGCAAATGAAATCAATTGTGCCCAGTGAAATCAGAAAGATTGGTAGTTGGAAACTTGGAATGGAAACATAAAACCAAATAAAGATTTTTATCATATATACCGTGGTTTTATATACTTTAATAACAATTAGATAAGTCATATTTTTGGCATGTTAATTATCATGTTTTCTATACTTTTTCGGTGTTTGTTTGAGCTTAATTATTTGTTTTAATTGATCTTTATAATTTTTGTAGGATATCTCAGAATTTGGAATTTTATGATGATTGGAGGGCAAAAGAAACGAATTTGAGCTAAGGCGTGGGTACGCTAATTTCCTACAAGAGTTGGTAAAGGAAAAAGGAAAGAGACTTGAGTTGGAAAGAAAAATAAAAGACTTTATGGAGTATTTATTTATGGACTTTATGGGTATTTATTTATGATTGAACTATTTTAGTTTATTAAGGATATTTTGGAGAGACATTATTTTTCTATGTATTTCTTCTAGGATTAGGTAGATTAAATCAGACTGCTAGGTATTATTTTTTCTCTCTCCTCTTTCTTCTCTTCTCTTTCAGTTCGACATTATTTTTTATCTCCAGGATCGATCTTGAACGAACACATGACATAAGAAATTCTCCAATTTATATTATTTCTACTGTCTTTTATTATTTTTAGGATGAATTCTATGGAGAAGACTACATGTTTATGGATAACTAAATTATTTTTGCAGCCAAAGGATAATTCTTGATTTGATTCTTTATGTTTTGTGATTTGTGAGATCTAATTGAATTTTCTATTCTCTATTCTTTTCTATTCTCTATTCTCTTTTATTCGTATATCTCTTGTGTTTAATATCAATTGTTATTTTGATTGATTGATGCAAAAAGAGCTCTTTGTTCAATTATCGGAATAACATATTGCCATTTAGGACATTAAATCCGTAATTGTTTGATTGTACTATAATTAGTGGCCAATAACGTAGTTGATTATTAAAGGTTTTCGATTTTATGTTTAAGGAGATTTATAATCTAGTCTAAATGATCCTACGTGTGCTTTTGTTGGCTAGAATTGGTGGTCCTTCTAAGTTTTAATGCAATTGATAGATTAAATCTTATAATCGTATCTAGGATTGTCTGTTGATTAGATAAGAAAGCGTCTCCTAATTATCGAACAAGTAAGAATAATAGGTTATAAGGTCGTACCAATAACTATAACCAGTCTAAATGAGAATAGGAGAATTATCTTTGCATCTGTGATCACCATTTCTACCAATTTTTTCTTTGGCTGGATATGTTATCTCCTTTATTTACTCTAATGAAATCTTGAATCTCTCCTCTTCATGTTTATTTTAATTGAATTTAAATTTTTATTTTTTTAGATACATATCAAAACCCCCATCTTTTCATTTATTTATTATTCTTCCACGAAATCTTTGTGTCAATTCATTTATCCCAACTATGTAGATACGACCCTACTCATTGCTACTACAATTTTATATTTTAGATGAGTAAAAATTTATTATTGTTAGTTTCAACACCCATCAATTCTGGCGTCATTGTATCAATTCTGGCGTCATTGTTGGGGATTGGAATTTAAAATTAGATTTGTTTCGATGCCACGTTCTTTTCGTGAAGGAAATCTACTCAAGTACGATCAAGAAATCGAGAAAACCGCAAAGCGGTTGCAGAAAGAAGCAAACTTTCTACGTACTCAAGAGTCTTCTTCATCCTTCCCCTGGATTGAATATTGCCCTTGGTTTGGAGGATTTTTCTAGTGATGCAGAATTTGAAATCAAAAGAAGTTGAATCGGTTATGGCAAACAGAAACCAAACGCTACGAGAATTGACTGCTCCGGACATAGAACAAACTCCATTGTGCATTGAGTACCCAACGATGGAGACAGCTTTTGAGCTCAAATCCTGCCTTATTCACATACTTCCAAAGTTTCGTGGACTTGAGAATGAGGATCTGCATAAACATTTGAAAGAATTCCATATGCATGTTCAAGTATGAAGCCGCAATGGTTACAGAGAAGCAAATTAAACTTCGAGCCTTTCCTTTCTATAGGCTATGCTTAACAAAATAAGCGTTAATCTAGGTTGGCTACTCAGTTTCATAGTGTTGTAAAAGGAAAAACTATGAGACCTATGCTTCTGGTTCTTTGATCACCCATTTTGCTGTAGGTAACAATTTGATAGATGCGTGTGAGATGCAACCTTTGAATTTGAATGCTTTGAAAGGTTTTGGCTTGATAGAGGAAGAGGAAGGTTCTCTTGGTTTTTGTCGTCCAGGTCCCTCTAAAATCAAAAGCAACATTGCGCGTGTACTCCGAGCTCTATCTAAAGATGGTTCAGCGGCCGGCGAGAAACTTTCCATGTTTGAATCGATGTTAGCACTTTTGGTGCGACCATGAATGATATTCGACAACAATTAACTAGAATGGAACGTAACTTGGACGCGTATTTCACGTAGGCTTCAAACTGCCCTACCCGGCACCTTAGTGAGGATGCCGGTGTGATCAGGGAGTTCCTCACTTTTCTTGTTTATTATTCATTTTATTTTAGTTTTTGAGGACAATGTCTATTATTAGGTGTGGGGTGGGATTGCTTGTTGAATTTGTGTTGCATTTCTCGCGCTAAAATTTTGAGGCTTATGTTTGTTAAGTTATTTTAATTATGTCTGTTGTTATTCTCGATTCGTTTGGTGCCAATTCATGAAAATTGATTTGATTTGCATGCGCAAATGATTTTGGAGTCCTTGTAGCTAGTAGTTACTTGGTGATTGATTATTGTTGATGATTAATGGACAGACGAATGCATGTGATTCGGCACATATTACCTTGTTATTTGTGAAAACTGAGCCAATGAGTATACATTGAATATCATGCTCCATTTCTTTGATTGTGTGTTGTCATGACTAGTCGGTTTTTCTAGAACTTGCATTGTTATGCACGTCTTTGTTTACTCATTTGATGAATTTGGGTGCATGATATTTTAATAAGGGTATTAAGATTAACCATTTGTTTTTAGCATTTTTCTTGGAAGTCTACTCTTACACCTAGTGAGCTAAGTTTGAGCCTTAACCACGTACAAGCCATGATATCCTTTTTGTTTATATCATCTTTTAAACCTTGAATTGAAGCAATTATATGAATTCTTTGTATTGGTGATGAGCATGTGTGCATGGACTTGATTGTAGTTAGTTTGAAGCGTAGTTATCTAATGTGTATAGTTCTTTTCCTCTCTCCAAAAAAAAAAGAAAAAAAAAAGAAAAAAAAAAAAAAAAAAGGGGAAAATTTTGAAAACTCATAAAAAAAAACAAAAAAAAAAGGAAAAAAAAATTGGAGAGAATGACGATGAAGAGAATTGTGCTATTTTGTTCTTACTTTAGATGCATTTTGTGAAGTTAGACTGTCAAAATGACTTCTTTTGGGATTGGGCTCCGTTTGAGAAGAGTCTATATGTTTGCTTTCATTCTCATTGTCTAATACGTCATTTCATCCCACCTGACCTAAACCCATTACAACCCATTTAATCCCTTTGATTTTGTGTATTCATATTGAGTCTTGGGTGGATGAGCGTGATATATTTGCAAGTATATGGTAAAAGCCTTCATTGTCTTGGCTTGAGCTCACACTTAATATATTTAGCCTATACATATTCGAGCGTTGAGTGCATCTTGTGAGAAGTTGTAGAACTCATTTGTTTTAAGTTATTTGATTGGTGAGGTTATTATTCATGATGTTGGTTAATGGGGATTGGTTCTTAAGCTATGTTTCTGTTGTGTCAAAATAGTTTTGGGTTGATAACAAATTATAGAGATCATTATGGATGGGATGATGAATTTGACTTGATGCTTGAGGACAAGCATCATTTAAGTGGAGTGATTTGATAAGTCATATTCTTGGTATGTTAATTGTCATGTTTTCCATACTTTTTCGTTGTTTGTTTGAGCTTAATTATTGATTTTAATTGATTTTTATAATTTTCGTTAAAGTCGAAAGGCTTCAGACTTAGTAGGACGAAGACCGAGTACATGACGTGCGCTTTCAGCATGGCTACACATGATGATGGTGACGTTAGCCTTGACGGGCAAGTGGTGGCCAAGAAGGAGACTTTCCGGTATTTAGGATAGAAGCTACAAGAGGATGGCGGCATCGATGAAAATGTAAGGCATAGAATTGCAGGCGGTTGGTTGAAATGGTGTCAAGCTTCGGGCGTTCTCTGTGATAAGAGGGTGCCACAAAGGCTAAAAAATAAGTTCTATAGGACGGCGATTCGCCCGGCGATGCTATATGGTGCTGAATGTTGACCTACAAAAAGGCAATGTCCAACAACTAATGTAGCAGAAATGCGTTGCGTTGGTTTTGCGGGCACACAAGAAGGGATAGAATCGGAATGAGGATATTCGAGATAGGGTCGGGGTGGCCCCAATTGAGGAGAAATTGGTTCAACATCGGCTGAGATGATTCGGGCATGTCCAACGGAGGCCTCCTGATGCACCGGTGCGTATGGGAGTTCTACAGCGGGTCGATAATGTAAAGAGAGGTAGAGGTCGGCCTAAACTCACTTGGGAAGACGGTTAAGAAAGACCTTAAAAATTAGAATATCTCCAAGGATTTAGCGGTGGATAGGAGCGCTTGGAGGCTAGCAATCAACGTGCCAGAACCGTGACTTTTGCTCTTTTCTCTTTTGCTCTAATCTCTTCCTTTTGTTTTGAGCCTTTTTTGTGTATCTCTTACCATTGGTTCTCTTGGGTTTCATCTCTAGCCTACTCCTACTTGCTTGGGACAAAAAGACTATGTTCTTGTTGTTGTAATTGATTTTCATAATTTTTGTAGGATATCTCATAAGTTGGAATTTTATGATGATTAGAGGGCAAAAGAAACAAATTTGAGTTAAGGCGTGGGCACGCTAATTTTCTACAAGTGTTGGAAGAAGGAATGAGTCTTGAGTTGGAAAGAGAAATCAAAGACTTTATGGATTATTTATTTATTTTTGGATTATTTTAAATTATTAAGGATATTTTGGAGAGTGATTATTATTTTCTACGTATTTCTACCAGGATTATGATTAGACTAATAATTAAATCAGACTGCTAGGTATAATTGTTTCTCTCTCCTCTCTTTTCTCTTTTAGTTCGACATTATTTTTTTTATCTGCGGGATCGATCTTAAACGAACGCATGACACAAGAAATTCTTCTACAATTTATTTTATTTCTATTGTCTTTATTATTTTTAGGATGAATTTTATGAAGAAGACTACCATGTTTATAAACAGCTAAATTATTTTTCCAGCCAAAGGAATATTCTAATATTCTTGATCTGGTTCTTCATGATTTGTGAGATCTAATTGAATTTTCTATTCCATATTCTCTTCTATTCGTACATCTCTTGTGTTTATTATCAATTGTTATTTTGGTTGATTCAATTATCGGAATAGCACATTGCAATTTAGGACATTAAATCCATAATTGTTTGATTGTTCTATTATTAGTAGCAAAGAACATAGTTGATTACTTCGCGATTTTATGTTAGGGAGATCTAGTCTAAATGATCTACAAGTGCATTTGTTGGCTAGAATTGGTGGTCCTAAGTTTTAATACAGTTGATAGATTATATCTTATAATCGTATCTAGGATTGTCTATTGATTAGAGAAATAATTAGAGATCGTATCCTGATTATCGAACAAGTAAGAAGAATAGGTTATTATGGATTATTTATTTATTTAACCAAACCCTAACCCTATTTTTTCCTTTGATTGGATATGTTATATCCTTTATTTATTATATCCTTTATTTACTCTAATTAAATCATGAATCTCTCCTCTTCGTGTTTATTTTAATTGAATTTAAATTTTTATTATTTTAGGTAGTTTGAACATATCGAAACCGCCATCTTATCATTTATTTATTATTCCTCCACGAAATAGTTGTATCAATTCATTTCTATTCAATCTCTGTGGATACGACCCTACTCATTGCTACTACAATTTTATATTTTAGACGAGTAGGAATTTATTATTGTTGGTTTTGACACCCATCAAATTCCAACAAATTCCAACTCCATAAGAACTATTGAATAAGGGGAAGAAAGAAAATAATGGGAACATTAACAAACCTCTCAAAATCATTTGAATACCCATACACTTTGTCATGGCTAAAAAGGGATGCATAAGAAACAGGCTCTATGAAGGTAACTCCAATGCCATGGACAACCCTGTAAGCCAAGCATACAAAGCATTGTTAGAAACAAAGTAATGCTAGTGCATGAGAATCGGCATCTTTTGACAATCCAAGAATCTTAAAATGCCCAGGTTTTTCACAGTCAAGATATATATTATTAATTTACAGAGTATTAGGGCAAACTCACCCTGTCCAAATCTTATTCCCATGTAATTGACCGTTAAAATATGAGTAGAGCTCGACATCAATTTCCTTTAATCCTTGAACTTCATCTAGTTTCGAGCATGCATACCTATTTTAAAAGTTAACAATAGAACGTATGGGTAAAATGGTGGTTGATATCTTAAAAATTGTTCGTAAAAGAACTCCATAACAGTAACCCCTAGGCCCTAAAACCAATGGTGGCTGTTGCGGGGTATTCCACATGCCAACGGAAAGTAAAAGTATGCATGATCAAGTACTTTCATAATTACTTGGGCAAAATAACCTCGACAAGATTTCCTTTTCTCTGTAGAGCACATGATAAGCCAGTAATATATGATGCCAGAGGACCAACAGAAACCACAGGTGACATTTCCGTACAGATGTGAATTATGTGAAAACAAATCCTGGTCAAAAAAATAGGAAAAGAAAATAAGTATCAGGAATAAAAATAAAAAATTTTGATCCCCTGCCCACGGTGGGCAGTGCCCACCACTTTGTTTTATATGAAAAACGTATTCTGAGAGTACGTTTTTCAATTAAATTAATTGAAAAACGTACTCTCAGAATACGTTTTTCATATAAAACAAAGTGGTAGGCACTGCCCACCGTGGGCACTGCCCACCGTGGGCAGGTGAGCGAGACTATAAAAATAAATCATGTATGAAAAAATCAAGCTGAGCTCACCTAGCTGCAGAAGAGCAGTTCGACTCAGAGCTTTGGTCTTACATGAGATATAAAAATTACAAGTACTTTTAAATGAAAAGGAAAGGTAGTGGGTTTCAGGTACTAGACATATGAAAAAACAAAAACAAATCCTCCTTTCTTTTCGGTAATAAATGCTTTAAGCATTAAACATTCACGTTGAAAAAATTTTGTTTAGATATTTATACTTCTTTAATAGAATCTCCTAAATTTAAGTTACCTTAAATAAGAAAAAAGAAAAAGAAAAAAGAAAAAGAAAAGAAAAGGAAAGGACAGGAATAGTTCCAGTCAAACATGCCAAATTAAAGTGCTTCCAGAAAAGTTTGTATTAAAAAACTGATTTTATAATAAGAACTACACAAAGTATTAGGGACTTCAGAGAGCTTGTTGCAATAAACCTTGAGAACCTTACTGTTGACTTCTCGTTGAAAAGTGACGCAACTCAGCAAAAAAATCAGCATCGTTTTTGCAAATAATGTCATACAAATCGTCTGCCAAACTACCCCTTGAAGACATGACTAGCCTTCTTAAACCAGATGCCTCGGTATGGCCAATAATGCCATTGAGAACCAAGGAATCTATTCTAAGAAGCACCTCCGAGCTCATTGTGAGTTTATCTGTTCATTTTCAAGTGCAAGAAGAATGGTAAAAGTACAGAGTTTGCAGTGTGAATCTAAACTCCTAAAAATCAAAAAGTTACTGAAACATAGACAGTAAGGGAACTATTTGAAACGCTTGGCCTAGCGTTATGCAAATTACATGAATCTATACTACTCACCTAAGCTATTTGAAAAATCAACTTATTGTGAAAAGAGTAAGAAAAAAGATTAGCACTCTCTATCCATTGTATTTTGCAATGCATGTAGAACTTGTAGTTTATCATGTCAATTACAACTAGCCACTTGATAATATTGTAATACAAGGATAAGACCGGGCTCTACAGAACTAACTTAGAAACTTCAAAGAATACAAGTGAAGAACCTCTTTTAACAGTCGTATTCATCTCCAAAAGCTCTAACCGATCAAGCATTGAATCCCTTTCCTTCTTTATCCTTTCAAGCTCCTCCATCGCCAGTAGGCGCTGTTTGTTTAAGTGCAGAATATCTATATGGCAGTCATACAATTCCAACACACACCCCGTAAATTAAATTCTTCATGAAACACATAGACAATCAGATGCATGTACATAAAAGTAGGTCAAGCTTACTTTTTTGAGCTTCATTAAATAGTTGCAAGATGTCATTATGCTTCTCCTCTTTTTCAGTACAAATGGCTTTCAAATCGTCCTGCAGTATCAAGAGAAAACGGAGCCAACTGATCAAGCCTCAAAACATGTCAAAACTGAAATCATTGTTCCCAAACCCCATCAAAAACCAAGTAAGACGCTTCACCTATGACCGATAGTCATAGGTTCAAGTCATCGAGGAGAGGGGAAGTGGGAGCACAATTCACCCTCCTTTTTTAAAAAAGAAAAGAAAAAAAAAAAAACCATCGAAAACCGAAAGAACAAAGAGAAAATTTGGAAACAACAAGAGGGTACCTGATGCACCTTCACATAACTAGAGCTTCTAGACCTGAATTAGTTGGCAAATTATGTGGTTATGTGATTCACAATAAAGTATTTCTCCATAACACACTGTATGTATAAAATATATAGATGTCACTTACTCCCTCAGGACAGGAGCTCCAGATAAACTATTGCTCTCTCCAACATTCCTGGAACCATAATTTTCCCAACTCAAACATCAGATCAAACACTCGAGTTGCTTAATTTATTCAGAAAATTGATAACAACGAAAAGATGAATATAATTTGATCTACAGCCAAAAGCAATGCGCTCAGTCTCTTTAAAATCCGCAAAGGAAAAAAACGCAGAAACCACCTTTCGAAAGCATATACAACAAGAAACGCCATTAACTCTCATACATTTGACACATTCGAAAAGGCATATGAATCGAGTAATTTTCTTGCATCGCACGAATCAAGTAATTTCAAACTTCGCCACCAAAATTGACACCGGAAACAGATTCAATTCACAGGTTGCTGCATTTATTAACAATTCCGGACAGAGTATCTTAGTTACTAACTAAAAGCTGCTGCCTAAACTCACCCTAAGAAAACATTAAATTGGGCGAGTAAAATTGTTGTTAGAAACCTGGAGCAGTTGAGAATCTGCGGCGACTTTGTAGGCTTGAAGCTTTTCTTGGTTATGTGAGTGAAGGAGGGAAGCCTTGGAGGCGTCGAAGCTACCAGAATTTCCATGTCTGCACGAGTAACGTTTGGCCGAGGAAGATGAGTTGGAGCCTGAGTTCTTACAATTTACTATTCTTTTTATTTATATTTATTCAACAATCATTCCACATAATCTTAATGGGAAAAATCATATATCTAGGGTGGGATCTGTCCGGTAATGAAATGGGGAAAAATCACTTTTTGATAGTTGTTGATAATGATAACCAAAGATACCGCATTTTAACGGTTCCAATTTAAGCAGCGTTTTTCATTTTGGCCGATCGGGCATAAAAACGCTGGTTACAACGGCTCATTATCAAATGGTGTTTTTAGCTGATTGTATATGGTCAAACAGTTAAATAGCTCAAAAAGTTGTTTTAAAGAGAAAACGTCAATAAACAAACGCACCCTTAATCAATTCTTGTAAGAAGTTTTGAAAATTAATCAGTTTTGGCCCAAACGTTACAAAAATAATACTTTTTTACTGCTACGGCTCGTCGCCGCCTTTGGACATATTCCAATAAATTATAGTATTATTTTGAGATCTCAACTCGACTCGACCTATTCAATGTTATCTTTTAAGGCATCTTTAATGGGGGGTTTGTACACAAGTTTGTGAAATCAAACCTAGGAATTTTAACCATTAAAGTACATAACTTTAAGGTTAGAGTTTATAAACCCGGATTTGGCAATCGGCTCTCGTGTTAAAGCTTCAATATTAAAAAAAAAAATGAATAAAAAAGGTTCTATAATGAAAGCGTGAAATACACGCTCAAATCAAAACATTTGGGAATAAACAATAATCTCTTGTACTTGCGTGGGATGAATGAAAAGGTTTCTGTCAATATGTCTCTCCCTTGTCTCACTTGAGTTTTAATATTTTTAGAGCATCTTTAACAAGAGGTTTTGGATGAGGTTTACAAATACAAACCTTGAGGTTTTACTATTGTATAGGAGAGGTGTAAGGTTTGTGAACATAAACAAGGTTTGTCTACAAAAATCTCCCTTAGGGCAGCCACATCGCGGTGTTAAAGAGGCTCGTTTAATAGCTGAATGAACGCGCATAGCGTTGTGGGCGTTCAATTCATTAGTGGGGACCAGGTGTTTGTTCAAGAGGCTGAACGCTTGTTCAGCTTGTTTTTCTTTTTTTATTATTTTTTTTAAAAATGTTATCTATATCTATATAAAAAGATTTACCATTTTTCAAAAATGGCAGGTCAAATCTATATATATATATATAAAAAAAAAAATTACCATTTTTTAAAAATACCAAGTCAAATATGGTTGTGCATTAATTGCATGCTATTAATAGCAAGTTTTTATTTTATTTTTTTATTTACAAATGTGCATCATTAATGTTGCATTTAAATGTGGAGTTTGTTAAGTGAAGTTTGTTACTTATTTTTGCTCAAGATTAGGTTGTTCCTTTTTTATTTTCACAAATTTTTTTAAAAAAAAAATCTTTAACATATAATTGTGTACCACGTTACAAATTTTATTTTATTGAAAAAATAAATTACGCCTAACTTAATAATACAAACTTAAGTTAGTATTTACAAAAATCAGAAACTCTTTTAACATCAACTAGGCTACTACAATTGTTTTAATCGGATGCCTTTATTTTTAAATAAAATAAATTATAGTTCATTTTATAATCAAATATACAATATTTTTATTCTATTCTTTTTATATTTTTTTTATATATAAAAATAACACAAAATTAATCTAATTATAAAATCATCAATATTTTATTTACTCAAGAACGGGTTGTAACATTTTCATTTTCACAAATTAAAGAATTTTTTTAACAGAAATAAGATTACCAAATTACATATTTTTTTTATAAAAAGAAATTACGACTGGTTTAATAATAAAAAAGAACTTTAGTATTTGCAAACAATTTGAAGCCTTTTGAACATCAAATCGGCTAACACCATTAAATTAATGAATTCTTTATTTTTTTTAAAAATACCAATTCCTAAAGTTGCGGTTGATTTACTTTTCAAAAAGAAATTTTTTTGATAACAGAAAATCGTGAATCACATTGCAGCCTAGATTGTGGATTTGGTTCCATTAAGTTCTAGAAATTTCGATCATTGAATATAATTTGAAATTCAAATCCTTTCTCATTTCTTATTTAAAAAATTCGATTGTGTTTTTTTATTCCAAACAATCAGATTGCCGAAAAAATTACCTTCTTGAATTGAAAATTTGAAATTCAAAATCTCTTCTCATTTTAGTTGCCATAAAATTGGACTTAATTCAAAATCTCTTCCTAATATAAAGGATTTTGTTCAATTGAAAAAAAAAATTCTAATCACATGCTTCTATCCCTGGACGAATAACCTTAAATGAAGGATTTTGTGCCACTTTAAAATTAACAAATCTCTTGAAAATTATATAATTATAATGAATTTCAAAATTTTTGGTTTCATTTTGCACGAAGTTCAAAATGGTTTTCAGAATTTCAAATAAATTGAAGTTCATCTCTTAAATTTTTTTCCATAAGTTTCAAAAATTTATAATAATTAAGTCAAATTACAAATGTAAAGTTTCAAAAATCAAGAGGATAGTTTTGAAAATAGACAGATTTTTTTTTTTTCAAAATTGTCATAGTCTTCATTCAATATAAAATAAAGCTAATATGTTAGGAGTTTGTAATTGTTTAAACGTACAAATTTTATGTTCTCTTGAACAAGCTAATTTTATATCGTTTATAATAAAATGATATACCATAAATTATATGACATGTTAACCCCACATCGTTAATTTATAATTATTATTTAATATCTTTTACCCTCATCTTTATTTTTTCTTGCTCTTTTAAGAGAAGATTAATTGTGGTTCCCCACTTCTTGCATTGGGTGACTTGAACTCGATACATATTTATAATAAATATTTAATATTGTTTACCTGTGCATCGCACGGGATACGCACTAGTTTTATTAAAAGCATGCACCATGCTTATTTTTTCATTTTATTTTATTTGTTTTAAAATATTTATTTAACTCTTTTTCTTTTCCTTTTTTATATATTTTATTTATTTTTTATCTATATCACACTTTCCAATACATATAAATTCAAATTTATCTATATCACACTTCCCAATATGCATCAATAATTTACATTTTTTATCCCATTTTTTGCCTATAAATACACTTCAGTGTCTCAATTCTCTTGCACCGAAAAAATTTCTCACTTCTCATACACCAAAAATTTTAACAACTATTCATTTTCCTAAAATATGGATCCGAATAACAGACAAAATTTTCAAAATTTCTCAAGTTCTAATCCTAGCAATCCAGATGAAAATCCATTCTTCCAAAACTCACAAACTCCGCCGAATTTACCATTTTCACAAACTTCTTATCCTGCACAATTTTTCCCACACTTCCCGTCAAATTTTCCTTTTATGCAACAACAATCCCAAAATTATCCAAATTCCACCAATATTCAATATTCACAATATCCTCCACATTTTTTATTTCAAAACCCGCCGCCAGAATATTGGCAATACATGAGTAGTCAAAATCTGGTGCAATCTTCTCCGCTACAATCAAGTCAATCTTCCGGATCTCAAATGAGGAAAGAACCTGATACTCAAACATACGTTCCAGAAACACAATTCCAAGATCGTGAAGCAACTATTAATGTTGAAATCCCAAAAACCACACGAGTTGCTGTTGAAGGTCGGAAAAGACGTCCACAATGGACAAAGGAAGAGGATGTGCAATTGGCAAAAGCTTATGTGACAATAAGTGACGATCCAATTACCGGTAATGATCAGAAGAGCTCATCGTTTTGGGTACGTGTTGCAAATTATTATAACGAAAATACACCTACTGACTATATTCCCAGAAATGCTAATATAATAAGATCTCACTGGCATAATATGATTCAAAAAAAGGTGTATCGATTCAATGAGTGCTATAACAGTATTTACAATGTTTTATCGAAGTGGTTGTAGTGATGAGGATATATTAAGTTGGGCTTACGAAAAATATCGTATTGAGAATGATGGTGTAGCCTTCAATCTTGAGCATGTATGGAGAATCCTTAAAGATCGTCCTATGTACACCCCACAGTGTTCTAATGATATTTTTGTTGAGAGAAAAAAGACGAGAATTGATGAGTCTGGTGCCAACAATACTTCATCAAAGGGGGATGCAAGCATTGACCTAGATGAACTTCATGAAGTGGCTCGCCCCCATCGGGCAGAAGGCAGCCAAACGAAAGGCCAAGGGCAAAGGCAAATCTAACCTTGATGAGATGGTCGCAGAATACAACAACATGGTTAAGCATCTTGCTGAGTTAACTAGCTTGAAAAAGCTGAAGTTGAAGTTAAAAAAACTACTCTTGAGGAGAAGAAGCAGAGAAATCGGCGGAAAAACTATGATATTTTAATGAGGGACACAAGCCACATGACTGAAGAGCAACACATTTCTCATGAAAAAATGTGTCAAGCAATTCGAGAGAAATGGAACTTTTAGATGTTGTATTATCTGTTTTAATCATCCTTGTATTTTTGTATGTTGTGATTGGAGGTATTCAACTTTTAGCTTGTATTTCATTTAAGTTGTTCTTGTTCTTGTTAAATTGTTAGTCAGTCTATCAGTAAATTGTTCTTGTTCGAAATTAAATTTGTAGTATGTCTTTCCACTTAAATTGTTCTTTATATTTGACAGATGTATTGTATGTTAAACAATATGACTAATCAACTTGCTGGTAAAAAAAAAATATATATATATGTCAGAAAATAAGAAATGACTATCAAAAGTTAATTGATTTGCTGGCATAAATAGGCATGTCAGAAGATAAGGCATGGGTTGTGGCATGTTTATCAATTTGATAACTCAATTAATGTGTCAGAAAATAAAGTATGGGTCATGAATGATAGCTATATGCAATAGTTGTCTATAATAATCAATTTGCTGGTCAAAAATAAATATGTCAGAAGATAAGATATGACTGTCAAAAGTTAATTGATTTGCTGGCACAAATAGGCATGTCAGAAGATAAGGCATGTGTTGTGGCACGTTTATCAATTTGATAACTCAATTAATGTGTCAGAAAATAAAGTATGGGTCATGAATGACAACTATATGCAATAGTTGTCTATAATAATCAATTTGCTTGTCAAAATAAATATGTCAGAAGATAAGATATGGATATCAAAAGTTAATCGATTTGCTGGCACAAAAAAAAAACATGTCAGAAGATAAGACATGGGTTGTGCCATGCTTATCAATTGGATGACTCAATTAATATGTCAGAAAATAAAGTATGGGTCATGAATGACAGCTATACTCCATAGTTGTCTATAATAATCAATTTGCGGGTCAAAATCAATATGTCAGA